>OZ010793.1:212240332-212840332 GCA_963932465.1 Maratus speciosus
TTGCAGTTTCACGTTTCCTTAAAATTTTGTTTACAGTTTAGCAAGAAATGATATGAACTGGTTTTGAATATTTGGTTAACAGTGTTGCCAATTTAGTAGATCCCTTTCATTCAAATTTTTTACCTGAGCCTTGTATTGAAAATTATGAAATTGTAAGTTTTGTGTTTATTAATGACAGACATTCGGTGATTGAATAAAAAGAAAATACTACTTTCAAAATTTTGGTATTATAATTTTAATTAAAAATCCTCTACAGTGGCAGCACTGTTTTTGATAAAAAATTTACCTGATACACATTTTTTTAATGTCAGAGATTTTGTTTTCTGTATATGAATTGAATTTTAAATTCTAATCGTATTACACCAAAAGAAAAATACACGGTTTCTGCAGTTATACAGGGTGTTCCGTTAAAGGGGTCCAATATTAATAGGGGTAATAGAGGAGATCACACGGAGCATAAATCAGTATATAATGCCTGGCCGGATCTCAATAATTTTCAAGTTACAGCAAATAGAATGAAAAATCGTAAATTTGTAAAAAAACCCTCATTGCTAAACTATCGATAATGCTACATAAAAACGAAGCACATATTTAGAAAGAGCAGAAAAAATCCTACGAAATGACATAAGTTGTTTTAGAATATTGAGAATTAATGGCGAGTTACAAGCTCTGAAACAGTGAAAAAATACAAAATCAAATATTTAGCAAAATAATTAATCGTTAATTCCAAAAATGCAACTCTACCTACATCAAGGAAAATGTTATAAAATTTGGTCCATTCCGAAAGCTTTCGAAGAAGCTGACAATAAACCATATCAGTTTAATTGTATGGGAGAAATCAAGCAGTTCCCTAGTTACAACTCTGTACTGTTGCACGCTCGGAAAGGGCGAAACTCCGCCCATGACGATTGTAAACACCCCGTTTTAATATCTTTCAATTATACATTTCTGATCAACCTCTATCAATACCCTTTCATTATTCAGTCTGGTCAAGTGAATGACATATTGTGCAGCTCTCGCCTTGTCTTAAAGCAAACTCCGTGACTGCTGCGTTTCCTCCATGAACTTTCAGGATGATGAAGAAGAAGTACTTTTTATGCAAATTTTCTATGTGTATAGGAAGAAAAGTGTAATAAAACAGCAGTCATCAGTGGGCGTTATGTTAAAGGGAGGCTGTTGTAAGTGGGATTGTAGTAAGTTGATGTATAATAATTATGCCGGAATACTCTAACGAAGAATATGCGGACATGCATCTGATGTACGGGCAAGCTCATGGAAATGCATGTCTAGCACAGCGCATGTACCGTGAGCAATTTCCAAGGAGACGTTGCCCAAGTTCGAAACTCTTCATAAAAATCGATAGACGATTACGGGAGACTGGATCGTTTAATACAGCAAGCATTGATGCAGGGAAACCTCGACATGTACGAACACCTGCAATGGAAGAAGATGTACTGAATATTTTTAAAGATAACCCCTCCACGAGTACACGAGCTGCTGCGTCTGAAGTCGGTGTTTCTCACCAAAGTGTGTGGCGTGTTCTGCGTGCAGAAAACATGTACCCCTTTCATGTGCAGCGGGTACAACTGTTATCAGTAACAGATTGTGCTCAGCGGGCAGAATTCGTACGCTGGTTGTTTAATGTAACAGAAAATAATCCACAATTTCTGGAAAATATTTTATTTACTGATGAAGCAACATTTACGAGAGAGGGCGTGGTAAACACGCACAATATGCACACATGGTCATATACAAATCCGCACACTGTTTTCCCGTCGAACGCACAACAAAAGTTCAGTGTGAACATATAGGCAGGTGTCCTCGGCGATTATCTCATAGGACCATATTTACTCCCAGATGTACTCAATGGCAGTACGTACTTGGTTTTCCTACGGGATATCTTACCGCAGTTACTGCAAAATGTGCCAGCAACATTGCGCCACAATATGTGGTTTATGCACGATGGCGCACCGGCACATTTTTTCATAGGTGTTCGCAATCACCTCAATTCAACATATCCTGGGAAATGGATTGGACGCAGTGGACCTGTTGCTTGGCCTGCACGCTCTCCAGACCTCAATCCGTTAGACTTTTTTGTTTGGGGACACCTTAAATCGCTGGTGTATGAAACGCCTGTGGATACACCGGAGGATTTACTAGCGCGAATCGTTGTCGCTGCAGGAGACATTCCCAACTCCGTCGGAGTTTTTCGGCGTGTTCGCCAATCTTTACGAAGTCGCTGTCGGCTGTGCGATTCTGTTAATGGGCGCAACTTCGAACACCTATTATAATAATGTCCGTTCGTCTGCCTTCCGACATTGAACTGTGCAGCGCAGGCCAGAAGACTATGCTTCACATATGTCATAAAGTACGTGGAATGTAATTCTTTATTTGTCATTTTTCTTTTATTTTCAACACTTTTTGGCACAGTATTTTGTAAGTCACAGACTGTGGTGTACTCAAATTGTAAATTACAAAGTTTGTATGAATTAATTTAAAATTTAGTGCCTTTTTTAAATTTATAATTAATAAAATTATTATGCTATTTGTTATTATTATTTCCTATCATAAATTCTGATGCACATATACATACAATAATTGTCCATGTAAAACATGTACTGAAACTTCTTGCATAGTTACAAATCGCAATATTTTTAATTATTTCCGAATTTTCACCACCAGTTTAATTTTAAAGAATTTAACTTAAGCTTTATATCAATAAAGGACCACTTTAAAATGTAGGCTATTATTGTAAAGTTATTTTGGTTCATTCAACTCTTGAATAATTAAAAATGTTGCATCTCAGAAGAAGCATGATCGAAAATGTATAGTTGAGAGTAATTAAAAAGGCGGTGTTTCCAATCGTGATGGGCGGAGTTTAACCTTTGCTAGTGTCAAAGAAAGCGGAGTTGTAACTAAGAAACTGATTAATTTCTCTCACGCAATTAAACCGATATGGTTCATTGTAAGCTTTTTCGAAAGTTTTCGGAATGGACCAAATTTTACTACATTTTCCTTGTTGTAGCTAGAGTTGTCTTTTTGGAATTAACGATTAACTATTTTGATGTATATTGGATTTCGTACTTTTTTCACTGTTTCAGGGCTTGTAACTCGCCAATAAATATTGCTATTTTAATACAATTGATGTCATTTTGTAGGTTTTTTTCTGCTCTTTCTATATATGTGCTTCGTTTTTATGTAGCATTATCGATAGTTTAGCAATGAGGGTTCTTTTACAATTTTCCGAATTTTCATTCTATTTGCTGTAACTTGAAAACTATTGAGATCCGACCAGGCTTTATATACTGATTTATGCTCCATGTGATCTCTATTACCCCTATTAATATTGGACCCCTTTAACGGAACACCCTGTATATAAAAAAAGGCGTACTGTTGGTGATAGCAGATGATACTGCCCCTAAAGTTCATAAAACTCCAGATTTTTGAAAAATCATCCCCATTAAAAAGATAAAATTGGTTTTTACGGCTGGATAACGCTGAAAAAATATAAAAAATCGAGTATCATAAATAGATAAATTTTGTCGTGTGAAATGGATTTTTTTTTAACTTGCAGCATGGTTGTGTAATATGAAATAAAATTTATAGGACAAAGAAACCTTGTGAAAATTCCATTTTGCATATTTTACAAAGTGCAATTGTTGAATTAAATATTTTCTTACATGAAGAACAACATTGAAATATATTCCCAACTGGAAATATATCTGTAAAGTATTAGAAATTAGCTATTTTGCCTCGATAACAGTAAACATCTATTATGCGTTTTAAAGCTTAATTTTTCATTTATTCTATAATATGGATTTGTTAAGTTTTATGTAAATTAAATGTAATAACTCATGGTGTCCCCATAGATATAGTACATAAAAGTTTTAAAAAAATAAGAAATAGAGATTGCAAATCTTTAGATTAAACAGTTAAAGATTCACTTACCCCAGATGACATTCAATATAATAGTGACTCAAGAAAGAAAAAAAATTAAAATTTGTTTAGATAAAACTAATGCATCCCCTGAGCATTTGTTGCAATAAAAAGCTTTTGCACTAAAAAATTATCATTATATAAAAATTATTCGTACACAATATGAAATGGAAATAATAATAAGAAAATAATAAAAAACATATATGTATATTAATATATTATTACTTTACATAACTCTTTAGATTTTCTTTGCATTGTATTCAAAATGAGAGCACAATCTACCCTATATATATATATATATATATATATATATATATATATATATCCTAATGAAACGATTTTATGAAACGACTGATTAAACAACTGATTACGTTTAACGGCGATTTCTCCTAAAATATGGAAATATTACGCGATGAAATTAACACCAAAAATTTGTATTGAACCGCAGATCTCAAAACTGGTATTAGAATTTTTAAATTCGAATTAGTTTTCGAAATATTAATTTTTTTCTAATTTTAAATACTTTTCTCTAATGATGGCAGCTCAAATTTTAATCATACCAGATATTTTTTTTTAAATATTTTAGAAAAGGTTATTATTTTAAACTAATTTGGCGACCAGTTTGGCCTGCCTTAAATGTATGCTAAGAAATGTATCGTGTTATTTTTATTCATAATTCAATTTACTTGAACAATCTTTCTTCAAATCGGAAAATTCTGTTAGAGAAATCAAGAACTCGGTATTTTTATGTTGGCCCGACGCCGGTGATAAATTGCCAAACATTTCTCCAGTCGCGTTTTTTTTTCTGTATTTCATTATCATTTTATTTAATACAAAACTTTCATTTAAAATTGAAACATTTAAAATTAATGGCTTTCACTTCTTTCTCTTTTTTTTTAACGAAACGAAACGAAAAATATTAGGCGCAGATGTCATATACGCACCAGGGTACCTAATTGGTGCACAAAATGGCGTTATTTTGCCTTACATGGTAACCCGGCTATTGTTGCTTAGTTATGAATAAATGTTTGTTTTATTTTTATATTTTAAAAAAATGTTATAAATTATTTTGTTCTATAGTTATTAACTAGCAAAAGCCATGCTTTGTTTGGATTCGAGAAGTATTATTTAATAAGATAAATATTCGAAAGTAAGAATATTATTTTATATTATTGTTGCATCTTTGTTAAACAAAAACGTTATTTTATGTGTTGGCGCATTTTAATTTTAGAATTTGAATTTTCACAAATTTTAATTCATTAAAAATACGCTATAATTTTCATAAAAAGGGGTATTTCAAAAATTTTATAAAAGAAATCGTGACACTATTTATTAATACTTGGAAGTTATTCCAGAGAGAAATATTCGCCTTGCATACAATATTGCAAATGAAAATCAAATTTTCAAATCAATTGGTTAAAAGGCGCAAAGGTCAACATAGTGAAAAAGATTCCATGCCGGGACTCGAACCCGAACCATCAGTATAGCGCACTGACATTCTTCCGACTAAACCACATGGAACGATACCCAGCCTGAAAAATTTCTCGCTATTACATGTTGGCAAGGCTACAAGCGGCAGTACAAGATGGAATATTTTTCGTGAGCACTCCATGGCCGAGTGGTTAGGGCACTACGCCGCTAATCGCTTGAAAGCATAGGAGGTCTACGGGTTCGACTTCCCCTGGCTCCGTTGCACACTTTTTGTGGAGCTCCTGGTTGTATTTTTCTGGTGTTGTAAATTTCCTAGTGTCTATCTCGTCCTTGTATGTAATGGAAAAAGGAAATAAAAATTGTAGTTTGTGTTTGTGTATAATAAGGATCATTCGAGGCGAACAGCAATAATTATCCCGTCGACCAATTTCACCAAATTATATAAATCGCCAAATTATACAAATTGACATAATTTTTATTTTAAATAACGAAAGAACAAATAAATTAGTTTAACATTAATAAAAATACAAATAACACGTCGAAATAAAAATCACTTGATGGCGTAAACACGTTTAACTCTCTTAAAGTCAAGTGAATGCGACATTTACGATCAACCATTATTGGCATTTAATCTTACAGTTTGGAGATAGATTTTTGGCCGATGGGATAACCAAATAGTACCGTTTTAATTTACCACTTGAAAAATAAAAAAAGTGCTAGCTGGCGAGTTAAAAAAAAAAAAAAAAAAAAAAAAAAAAAAAAAAAAAAAAAAAAAAAACAGCTATTGGTGAGATTTTCACCTGGCTAACATAAAAGTACCAAGAATTCTTTGTGATCAGGGCAACTTTATGCAGTTTTATTCAATAAAATAATTTTGATTCTTTAATCAAAATGGAAAACTTTCTTATGAAAAGCGAAGGGATCAGCTCGTAATAGTTTATGGCAGTTACGTGACTTGGACCATTACAACACAAGTGAAATGATCGCGATAGATTAATATTTGGCGACTTATCACCTGTGACTGGCTAACATTAAAGTATCAAAATGGCCGCCTGGATTATAAAAAGCAAAGGGATCCGCCCGGAACTGTTGATGATAGTCACATGATTCAGGCTATTATTATAAAGTTTGTTTTTTTATTCTAAAAACAGCGCAAAGAATAATATTTCCTAACGATTAAAAATTTATTTGCACGTGACTATTAAAAACAGAAAAAAAACCTCTTAAAAATTACTATTAAATGAGTACGTGTTAAAAGCTGGAAAACATTCAAAATTTTGTCTTGAAAATTGTATTTACTTGTGAATATTAAAAGAGAAAGGAAACTTTAAAATAATACATTAATACGCGTTTAACCCTTTAAGAGGCAAGATACTTCTATTCGTAAAATGTTGAAATCAGCGAATGGCACCAGAATTTACAAACAAATTTCGAAATACGAAAATGCTTTTGTTCCCATACTTGGACACCCAGCCAGGACGCCAACCGTTAGGCTAATGGACCGCATGTCCTGGCGGGAAAACACTCTCCACCAATCCAGCTCCACCTCATCCGCCGAAACAGGCTTACCAACGGCAATTATTTAATCAAATAAAATAGAAAAACAAAAGCACAATCCTGTGCAGCATAGATTCCTGCTATGCCAACAAAAGTTAACAAAAACGCATGTTTATAGGTTCCATGCAAATATAATATAAAATAAAAACTAAGATTAACTAACCTGAATGAACAAAAATTGCATGTTTAGAGGTTACATGCATCTCTGGCAAAAACAAAATTAAACTAAGATAACATAATTCGCATGTTTATGGGTAACATGCAACCAATGGCGTGTCAAAGTCTATACTGATAAATAGTTCATGCATAATGTCTATACAAAGTCCCAAACTTAACGCACCAGATTCACAGACAGAGTCAGAGAAGACGATCCTCAAAGTTCAGTCATTACACTTTAATATCCATAGTCATGTAACATCACGAAAATGAAACTCAGTAAAAGTTCCACTTCAATGACCCTCTACCATCTCCAAAAGTCTGGAACACTGCAGCACCAATGTTGCTCCTTTTTAAAAGCATATATCACTTCCACAATGACCAACGTTCAGATCATCAAATGAATGGCACCCCAATCTTCCGTAGAAGACAGGAAGTCCCAGCTCAAAGACCATCACCCATATACTAATCACTATCTAACAATTGCATAGGATAGTATATTCTGATCTACTAAAAAACAACTTTTCAAAAGTAAAAAAAAAGCCAAGCAAAAAAAAAAAAAAGAAAAGAAAAAAGGGGAAAGTTGTGGCTAAAAAATAGTGTGATATCAAATTTCCAAGCTTATATTATGGTACTTATTTAACATTTTTTATTAAAAATTTACCATATGTAAGTCGAGTACCTAAGTATGCGTTGATAGAAAGCCTTTTCTCCTTTACTAAATACATCATAACGTGTTTCTGAAAATTAATTTTTTTTTTAATTATGCATGATGGGCTTGGCGGCCATCTTTCCATATTTTACACAAATTTCTAAGCACCCAACTACATTGTTAAGATCGGAAATTCGAAATTGTTGCTAAAGCAAACGTTTTATGCTTTTAATTTATGGAAATGAGTGCCTAGAAATTTGTGTCTTAAAATAAAGTTGAAGTAACTTCGGGTTTCATCTTATGATTCTCTTTTTTCAGAGGGGGTTAATTAATTAGTTAGAGCAGTAAAAATCAATTTTTTTTCAAAATAAAAGACTTTCTTAATTTATCTGTCTGTAGCCAAAACTAGAAGTTCAAAATTCTTAATAATGCAAACATATTACCAGCTTGTCTGCTTAGAAATTTGTGTAAAATATGGAAAGATGGCCGCCAAGCCCATCATGCATAATTTAAAAAAAATTAATTTTCAGAAACACGTTATGATGTATTTAGTAAAGGAGAAAAGGCTTTCTATCAACGCATACTTAGGTACTCGACTTATATATGGTAAATTTTTAATAAAAAATGTTAAATAAGTACCATAATATAAGCTTGGAAATTTGATATCACACTATTTTTTAGCCACAACTTTCCCCTTTTTTCTTTTCTTTTTTTTTTTTTTTTTTTTTTTTTGCTTGGCTTTTTTTTTACTTTTGAAAAGTTGTTTTTTAGTAGATATCAGTTCTTTTTTTAAAACAGATTATGATTTAAACAGATAATTGAAATAATTCTACTCGCTAAAATTAGTCCTTGTATAGCCTTTATAAGCAGGGAACAAACACAATAGTATACATTTTGTTTACCTATCATGCATTTTTTAGAGTAATTAATAATTTAAAAGTAACGAAAGTCAATTTCTTCTTTCAAAGTATCAGTCTTTCTCAATTTATATCGCCTTAAAATTTTCTATGAAGGATGAAAATTTAGTAAAAATCAAATAGAGTCAAAATAAAATATATATTTACAGTTAGTCTGTCAGTTAATTGTTTGTTCTAACTTTTTTTTTGCTGACGGTTTTGCAAAATAAATTTACCTTTACAAATACCTACGGATAATACGAGAATGAAGCCCTGCAGGCATCTAAAGAATCGAAGATCTGTCTAAAGAAGTAAATCTAGCAATTCTAGACATGATGATGAAACATTTTTGATAAAAAAAATCTAAAAATTTAAAGATATAAACTGTACATATAACTTCATCTTCATTTAGATCGTGTTATAGAGAAGAAAGAATAAATATGTAATTTTACTCAAGTCTGTTTATCCATACATATTTGCATGTGAGAATATAATTTCGTATAAAAATTCCCGTAAATTGATTATCTTTAATAGTCTATTATTAAAGCCGCATAAACATTAGAATTAAATTTTTTCCAGTTAAAAATTGCCTGAAATCTATAGTCTTATCGTTCGTCAAATTTGTTATATGTTTTTTTTTTAATACCCAGGCACCTTTTCTAAACTCTGACAAAAGATCACAGAAATACTGAAATTATCCAAATACTTATATCTTTCTATCGTATTTCTTTTTTTTTTTTTGGGGGGGGGGGGGTGAGGGTTGAGGAAGGGCGCTTAAGAACTTCGTTTTGTTCTTAGAATTCTGAATTAATCATTGAAAAGATCTACCTTCATAAGTCTTGTTGCAGAATTTTCATTAGCTAAGAGTTGCATCAACTTATACATCATGTGAATATATTAAATTACTTTTGTAAAATACTAGATGGGAGCCATTGATATTTTCAGAGCATTTGCCTACATTTTAAACTTAAGTCATTTACAACTATTCATTAATTTTCTATACGAATTAAAGAAGTCGTTGTTTCCATGGCAACTGTACCTTTCACTATTGCTTGTTTGTTTGTTTTATTGAACACATATATATCAGATCACGTGGGGATCACGGCGGGATTCGAACCCGCCCACACCTACGTTCTCAAGCGATTAGCGGCGTGGTATCTTACCCACTCAGCCACGGTGGGCCACTATTGCTTTCTCTAATACCCAGATACTCAAATTTAACCAGCTGCGCTTAGAATCATGCTCATAACAGAGTACATTTATATGTAAGAGTGATGACACATATGCAAAAGTCGTGTACTCATATTCAAGTTTTTGTCCAAAGTACAGTAACTCAGTTTTCAGTAATAGACGTGGAAGATTTCGATTAAACTAACCAGAAAAGTTTAAAAGCATTGGCTTTCTGATTTGATTTTATTCAAAATCGTCTTAACCAACCAAAGTTAAAGTCCGAGATCCAGATAAATTTTTCTCTGTTAGTAAAATTAGATTGACCAATCAGTAGCCTCCATCCTTGCAGGCTTATCGGTGTTTACTGCAAACATAAAAAAGTTTTCAAAAATGCAGGCTTCTGATTGATGAATCTCATCTCGCTAATAGCGTAAAATCTATCTTGATCCGGGCCTATTCAACGTCCTTTAAATATTCGAGAAAGCCTTGACAAGTCAGGAAAATATCACACAAAGCAGGCAAAACAAAGAAGAAAAATCATTCATTGGTTCGTTCATATCCACGAGCCAATGAATGATTTTGTTCCTTTGCTTTGCCTGCTCTGTGTGATGTTTTCGTGACGCGTGTCAAGACTTTCTCAAATATTTAGGGGGCGTTGGTTTATTTCACCACCATGAAGCTATGAAAGGAGAGGAGCAGACATGTCAATCTTCCCGTGTGAAAAACTACATACCAAAAAAAAACGAGTTCTATCCCCCTCTTCTGCCCTTTTCTCTCTTGATTTTGACCGATAGCAGCCCATTTAGCAGTCTCCAGTGCAAGATGCAGCTATATATGGCGGACGCAAGGGGGAGTGTGTTAGCGTGACCAATGACATAATAGGCCATTTCATGACGTTTAAAAGTCACACGGAGTTGGATCATCTTTACACGATGATTAGTACAAAGCGGTGCGCCGATTTTTTTTGTGTCCATTGCCATGTACAGATAATCAACTCCGTGTGACGTGATGAGCTGGCCACACTTTCGGAACAGCTTCAAATGACGTCATCTATATCTACTTCGAGGCAAACGAAAAAGGACAGGCTACCGCGGTGCTACAGCGTCTAGAATATATTGTGGAAATCCAATCAGTTGATCACAGCGATATCTGCAGGATATTTCCCAAAACTCCAAGACAATTTGATCTAGACGCTGTAACATTTTTTTTTACGTTTTATTAACTTACATTTGACCTGTGTGCTTGGCGTCAAACCCGCTGTAAGAATACGATGTTTACTTTGAAGTTTGAAAATATATAGCAGATGTCGCTGCGATCATCTCCCTGGATTTCAGCGTCAGTGCACATTTAAGGGATACACTTTTTAGCGGTTCTTGGATAGCAAATTTCCACATTATGTATTCTAGACGCTGTAGCGGTGCATTACACATGTCTCTTTCTTCTTTAAAAAATATCCTGCAGATGTCGATGCAAATGACTGTTTGGAATTCGACATCGTTGTACATTTAAGGGATTCAATACTTCCGCGCTTTTTTAAGTATTGCTGGGATAGTCGATTTCTACAACATATAATCTAGACGCTATAACGGAGCTATAGTTTCTAGAAGATATTGTTTAAAAATCGGCTTATTAAAAACGTGCTAAAAAATTGTATCCCATAAATGTTGAACGAGGCTGAACGACGAATGTCGATTACAGCGACATATGGTAATTCCAACATAACTATTTCAAAAGAAAACTTTTCGCTCAGAGAAGATCTAGAAAATGTTGCTCCTATCGACATTTGCCCTTCAGTATTTTTCAATATTTATGGGATTCAATTTTTAGCACTTTTTAAAACATTACTGGAATAGCCGGTTTCCACACTATGACCGTGATCTAGGTAGATTTTTCTCTGTTGTCGTAACGAGATGGTTCTGCCTTTTTTCCTCGTGGAGGAAGGTTGAATTTGTGGTTTGTCCCAAGGAAATAACGCCATTTTTGTGATCATTTGAGGTCATGCCGGCAAAAGCCGTAGCGAATACCTCATAGCTTAAATAACTAAATAACTAAATAACCGTAACGAGATTGACCAATCTGAAGCCAGAATTTTTGCTAACTTTTCACTGTTTGTAAAATTGTACCTGGATCCCGAACTATATCTCTAGACGCTATAACTGAGCTACAGCGCCTAGAAGATACAGTGTGGAAAACGGCTACAAAATAGTGCTAAAAAATTGAATCCCATAAATGTACAACGATGCTGAATAACAAGATGTCGATCGTAGCGCAATCGTAGTGATTTAAAAACGATAGTCATTCTGAAAGAGACTCTTTAACCTATTTCACGTCATTCCTTAACTAAATTAGCTTATAACAGACTAAAATATCTTATATTTATAGTTTCTGATATTTAACATTCTATAATTTTTGAAAACACAGGGTTTATATTGAGAAGAGTTACGAGATGGCGCTCGTATCAGTATATTGCCGCTGAGCATTGTTGGAGATTTATGGGATACAAGTTTTTAGCACTTTTTAAAGCATTATAGGAATAGCCGTTTTGCACACTGTATCTTCTAGGCGCTGTAACTGAGCTAAGGAATAGTACAGAAAGAAAACTCCGTATTTTGATACATTAAGGCCGGGATCTAATTAGGAACAAGTGTGTCTCTGTAACGAAGTAGCGACATACGGCCAATAAATGTTTATTGGTAAAAGTGATAAAAACAAATCGTTAAAGTTCTTTGCGAGCATGCCATTATCGTCAGGTTAATGCATGCTAAATTATTTCCCTAGCCTAATAGAGATCGTCCGTGCGCGTATCTTCTAATGGAGGATATTCCAAATATGGGTTCGAGGCTGAAAAAGTCACGTGGTACCGGTAATTTACCCAAAGAATTTCTAACTGATAAGAAAGGAAACAGGAAACTACACTGTTAAAAAATCGTGAAAAATTACCTCGGTTCTTACAGGTTCTCTATTTTCTGACCAATGAGAACGCTACATAAACGCCTATGAAGCGTTCTCATTCGTCAGAATACAGATAGCCTTTAAAAACAGAGGTAATTTTTCACGATATTTTTAACAGTGTACTACTGCTTTCTCCCATGAACTGTTTCATTGCTAGCGGGGATTTACTTTACGTAGACGGAGCCTTCCCTTCTTTACGCTAGACGTTCTTGCCTTGACCATGTGATCATAACGTAGATTGAATATCCTCTATTCAAGAAAGCGAATTGCCGTACTTTCGACAAAAACTTGAAATGAGAATGCCTCCTGTGCATATATCACCACTCTTATGCATAAAGGCTCTCTGTTATGGTGTTGTTTCTGATACAGCGCCTAAAATACCTAGTGTGGAAATATGCTATCCAAACAGTTCTAAAAATTTGTATCCCTTAAATGTGCGACGATACTGCTAAAATTTCAAGTGTCGATCGCAGCGACATCTGCGGGATTTTCGTATTACTATAATTACATTGTATAGACTAGCAATTTCTTGCAGTTGTAGAAAATATCCTGCAGATGTCGCTGCGATCTGCATATTACAGCAGTATCATTGCACATTTAAGGGATACAATATTTTAGCGCTTTTTTAAGTATTACAGGGTTAGCCGATTTCAACACTATATATTCTAGGCGCTATAGTTTCTGAGCGCTGTTGGTTAAATTTCGATATTTGTGTTTTAGAGTGAGCAATAGAGAAAAGTACTAAAACTATTGAAACAACAACTTCTTTAATATTGAGTATAGCAAAGGAGTTCAGAATCAATGCCTTAAATAGTTTCGAATATGCACTGTTGTTATGACATCAATACCCTTCCTGGATGTGGAAATGCAAAATTGTGTTCAACATAATTGGCCGCAATCTTGATAGATTTTTCGCTGTTAGCGAAACGAGATTCATCAATCAGAAGCTTGCACTTTTGCGAACTTTTCGCTGTTTGCAGCAATGCAGGCTATTGATTGGTGAATCTCGTTTCGCTAACAGCGAAAAATCCATCTGGATCCCAGCCTAGATTTCTGTAAACATTGCACTTCATCCATGGCACTAAGAAAATGACTCAAAACTTTTATGACATAGGCCGGGATCCAGAAACAGCAAAAATTCTCAAACATTCTGCCTTCTGATTGGTCAAACTCATTTCGCTAACTGCGAAAAATCTATCTGGATCTCGGCCATAGTTTTCTTCGATGAAATCAATGCAAAAGGATAATATAAAAGAATTTTAAAAGACTTCTAAAATGGTTTGGCGGTTTATCGCTGTTTGGCATAATTTAAAAACTTTAGAATTAATTAACAGTTTTTCGCTAATTAAGAATAGAAAATTTGTGTTTTTAAAGCTGAATTTTACAAAAGCACGTAGATTGAGTAAATATCTGTCCAAAAATGCAATCCTTACTTTTTTATGTCCATTATTTAAGTCTCTACCTCGATTGAAGAATAAATTGTGACGAAGAAAATAAATCGGTCATTTTCAGTATCTCGACGTTATTTTAAAAAATCTATATCTCTGTTTATAATTAATTTATGAGGATGCATTTGATCTCAAATTGAAGATCTTTTCCATTAGGTCCTTCTGGTTTTGGTTTTATTTTTTTGCGATGATTGGTTCTTTTGATATGGGAAATTTTACGCTGGCATGTTTGGTTGATTTTACATGGAGAAGTTGTCATCAGTATAATAAGCAGTTACGGTGTCTTGCGTTTTATTCTTGGCGTTTGTTTGTTTGGCGAGGTTAGCATTTTTTTTTTCAGCTTGGCTTGGCAGAACGACCGTCCTGCTTGATAAATTAAACAATGGTTGTAGCATACTACAGACACAATATATGATATTTAAGAATTCTGAGTATTATTAAAAACAAGTCAGCAGTAACTGATGACGATCCATGCATCAGGACCAAAGAACCACCCTATATTAGGTTTAAAACTTGTATCTTATGAACGAGTACAATTCATTAAGGACGTTATAGTTAGCACAGAGCTTTCTATAGTTTTCTTTACAAAAAAGAACTCTGGATATATTTTGGCGAACTGTAAGTGAGTTATTAAAATAGAAAAAATAAGGCATTTTGGGGCATCTTCCAAATAAATAGTGTCTAACATTCCCTTTATAACCACAGTCACAGAGGTCGCTATTTCTCTTTCCGATTTTCTTCAGGTACTCGGGAAAGCTGCCATGAGCAGTAATAAAATATTGTAATAACTGGCCTGAACATACAAAGTTTTCATCCACCCTATTTAATACTGTATAAGTGTCTCTACCTTTACCACTATGCCTCCACTCTCTTTGCCAATCCTTTACCGTATTGATTTTGCAAATTCTCTTAATTAAGGTGACAGGAAAAGGAACATTCTCGGTAATATTAGCATTTTCACGATTAATAGCCTCTTTCGCAAGAGTATCTGCTCGTTCATTTCCAAGGGTTCCGACGTGTGCACGGGTCCACCCAATAATCACAATCTTGTCAGGATGCTGTATCAAATTAGTATAAATCTCTTTAATTATCAAATTTGCTGGAAAATTTCTTTGTAGAGCTAGAGTTGAAGATTTGTTGTCGGTATATATATAAACTTTCCTTTAATCGGTATCCAAAAACCAATTAATAGCATATTTAATCGCTATCAACTCAGCCTGATAAATTGAGTTCATCTTATTTAACGAGATTTTAAAATCTTCAATAAATTCACCATACAGATAAACTGTATATGCGGCACCCACGCCAGCTATCATTTTCGATCCATCCGTGTACACGATGGGAACTTTCTGTTCTTTAATATCATCATCCGATTTATCTGTCATTTGTAGGTTATGCATTGCAGTATACTTAGGAAAATCATTTGTTGCAAGATTAATCATTATATTCTGTCTTTTTATTACTACATCCTCATATTTTATATTGTCCTTTCCAATCATTATGTCATATTTCTTAACCAGATATCTTAAACTAATGTGCAAAGTAGGGATTCCGTTTAGTACGCACAATGCATCCCATACTTGATAAAAGGAAAATTTTCATTCCAATATTCTGGTGCAATGTGGCATTTAAGAATTAAAATTAAGTGGTCCAAAAATGAACCACCGCCCTTCAAGGGGTTAAAGCAGTAAATTGTAGTAATTGTAGTTAATTGTATTATGTCAATCGTTTTATAACGCTGTTAAATACCAGAATAAAATACCGGAAGGCAAAGACTCTGTTTATTTAATTCATTTTATTTTAGCTTTTTTGAAATGTTTAACTGACTTTCTTTAATCAAACACGAAAACAACAATTGGATGTTTTAACAGCAACTGATTCGGCCTTAAATTTTCGCATTCAAAGGGAATTGAGTAGAAACCCATTTACAGGGAGATCGCTACAGGGTTTTTCATCAATTCAATCTTCTCTAATATTTTTTAAACCAACCAGATTAGCGTGCTTTTATATTCTGAGGTGTCTGAACGGGGGTTGCCGAGCGTAGCTTGCAGGGGCAGAGCACCCTAGTTAATATATAAATTTTAAGGTACGTAATTAGACCGGGAGCTGGCAGCACAGACAGTCACCTCATTGAGTTCACCGATAAAATTTTAGGATAAGTTAAATCTCTATTAGCATATTAAAACGCAATCGGTCTGCCAAGTCTTTGTGGAAAACACCTGAAAACCCGATTTTAGCGGCTAACTCGTAGGTTTACCATTGTGTTTTTCTGCTCCCAGTCCTCCATGTTTTCATAACTTTTGGTTCAGAAAAACACAATGGTAAACCTGCGAGTCAGCACTAAAATCGGGTTTTCAAGTGTTTCCAAGCAAGATATGACTTGGCAGACCGATTGCGTTTTAATATGCGAATCAAGATTTAACTAATCCCACTATTTCATCCGTGATCTCGATGAGGTGGTTGTCTGTTCTGCCGGCTCCTGGTCTAAATGCAATATTTTTTTATTACTCTAATGTTTAATATTATAAAATAAATAGTAGTGAAAATACCTAATAAATGCATGCCTTAATAAAATTGTATTAACAGGTATATATTTATTGGGTTGCGTAAAAAATAATGACGGTTTATGTTATTGATATTTTTAACAAGAATTTCTTAAATAAATATTATTGGAATATCACGTTGTAGTACAGGCATGTCAAACACGCGGCCCGCGGGCCACAATTGGCCCGCCGACAACTTGTTTGTGGCCCGCGAAGCCTTTTTTTTCTTTACATGAATTTAATGCATTTGTTAGAACGCGCATGCTGAAAATATACTTTACACGAATAGACTTGCACCAACCGCGGTCTTAGAGATAGCAATAATTCGAAAGATTTGTATTCGAATATTTCGAACAATTATAAAAAGTTACAATTTTAATTTTAAATCGATAAATTATGAATGTGTATTTTCAAAAGACTACCAAAAGAGAAAGTGCTTGGAGTTTTCATTTGAAATTAAAAGCACTTGAGTAAATTTTAACTTCAGAGTAAATTTCTTGATGCTATCTTATTATTTAATAGTAGTATTAGCGTCTTCCAATAGAGTTTATTACTTATACAAAATTATTTTAAAAAAGAAAATGCATTTCATTTTAAATATGTCTGGCATTATTACAAGCAAAGCCAATGCTTAGCGCGTAACATCCATCGAAATTGAACAAGGAACATAAAAAGAATTTTTTAAAGAAAAGAACGGTCCGAAAAAATAAATTTCGAAACTCTGGTGGAGAACCCAGCAACAGCAGGGTCATTCCAGTGTTTGGAGGATCGGAAGCCCAATGCTAGATCAAGATTAGTATGCACATTCAAATTTTTAAATCAATGCAATTTAGAAAATTCTATTAAATTTTATAGATTTTTGTTGTAAAGTAATTTTGAGTATATATTTTTTTCAATAAATAACATAAAATAAACAATGTATAATATTAACTTTGGAATTTTGTGCTAAAATTTTTTTAACATGGCTGCGTTTTGTACGAAGAAATTTTATTCCATGCAACGGTAATAATATTATGTACTCTTTTTAATGTGGCCCGCGGATTTCTATATAACACTTAATTTGGCCCGCGGCAGTAAATGAGTTTGACATGCCTGTTGTAGTATATTATTTTAAAAAACTGATTTTTGTCTATTTTTGATTATATATAAACTATATATTTGTTATTGTATATGGATATTTAAAGCTGTTAAAAATACAGAAGTTTTAATTACCGGAAGCCGATTTAATGATCTCATCAATATAAGGATACATTTTAATTGACCAATTTCACCTATTTGTTTCGATGGTGAATTTAGATCTTTTTAACAACTTGCAGCATGGTTGTGTTATTTGAAATAAAATTTATACGACAAAGAAACATTGTGAAAATTCCATTTTGCATATTTTACAAAGTGCAATTGTTGAATTAAATATTTTCTAACATGAAGAACAAGATTGAAATACATTCTCAATTGGAAATATATCTGTAAAATTTTAGAAATTAGCTGTTTTGCCTCAATAACATTAAACAACTATTATACTTTTTAAAGCTTTATTTTTCATTTATTCTACAATATGGATTTCTTAATTTTTATGTAAATTAAATGTAATAACTCATGGTGTTTCCATAGTTATAGTACATGAACGTTAAAAAAAAAGAAAGAAATAGAGATTGCAAATCTTTAGTAACAGCTATAAAGATTCATTTACTCCAGATGATATACAATATAATAGTGACTGAAGAAAAAAAATTAAAATTTGTTTAGATAAAACTGATGCATCCCTTGAGCATTTGTTGTATTAAAAATTTTTGCATTAAAAACATTATTATTATATAAAAATTATTTGTACGCAATATGAAGTGGAAATAATAATAATAAAATAATAAAAAACATATATGTATAATAATGTACATATCTTTTTGGTTTTTCTTTGCATTCTATTCAAACTGAGAGCACAATTAATATATAAATTTTAAGGAATGTAACGTAATATTTTTTTATTACTCTAATATTTAATATAATAAAATAAATAATTGTAAAAATACCTAATAAATGCATGCCTTAATAAAATTGTATTAACAGGTATATATTTATTGGGTTGCGTAAAAAATAATGACGGTTTATGTTATTGATATTTTTAACAAGAAATTCTTAAATAAATTGTTATTGGAATATCACGTTGTAGTATATTATTTTAAAAAACTGATTTTTGTCTATTTTTGATTATATATAAAGTATATATTTGTTATTGTATAGGGATATTTAAAGCTGTTAGAAACACAGTAGAAGTTTTAATTACCGGAAGCCGATTTAATGATTTCATCAATTTAATGATACATTTTACATCCATTTGTTTCTATGGTGAATTTATATCGTTTTAACAACTTGCAGCATGGTTGTGTTATTTGAAATAAAATTTATACGACAAAGAAACATTGTGAAAATTCCATTTTGCATATTTTGCAAAGTGCAATTGTTGGATTAAATATTTTCTGACATGAAGAACAACATTGAAATACATTCTCAATTGGAATTATGTCTGTAAAATTTTAGAAATTAGCTGTTTTGACTCGGTAACATTAAACAACTATTATACTTTTTAAAGCTTTATTTTTCATTTATTCTATAATACGGATTTCTTAATTTTTATGTAAATTAAATGTAATAACTCATGGTGTTTCCATAGTTGCAGTACATGAACGTCAAAAAAAAAATAAGAAATAGAGATTGAAAATCTTTAGTAAGAATTAAAGATTTACTTACTCCAGATGATATACAATATAATAGTGACTGAAGAAGAAAATTTAAAATTTGTTTAGTTAAAACTGATGCATCCCTTGGGCATTTTTTTGTATTAAAATTTTTTGCATTAAAAACATTATCATTATATAAAAATTATTTGTACACAATATGAAGTGGAAATAATAATAACAAAATAATAAAACACATATATGAATAATAATATACTATTACTTTACATATCTCTTTGGATTTTCTTTGCATTGTATTCAAACTGAGAGCACAATTAATATATAAATTTTAAGGAATGTAATGTAATATTTTTTTATTACTCTAATATTTAATATTATAAAATAAATAATTGTGAAAATACCTAAGAAATAGATGTCTTAATAAAATTGTATTAACAGGTATATATTTATTAGGTTGCGTAAAAAATAATGGCGGTTTATGTTATTGATTTTTTTAACACGAATTTCTTAAATAAATTGTTATTTGAATATTACGTTGTAGTATATAATTTTAAAATACTGATTTTTGTCTATTTTTGATTATACAGTGTGTCCACGTAGAACCTAACAGACCTTTATTTTCGCAAACATTCGTCCTAGATGCATACTTCCAATTACAAAAATGGTTTAAATAAGAATTATTTTTTATTTAAATAAGAATTATTATAAGGAATTATTTTTAAAGCAATTTGGTTCAAGAAAAACATTTCTTAAAAAATTACGAAATTTAAATTTTTATACCGTCCCCCTGTCCTATAAGTTATATTTAGTAAAATTTTCCTAGTACACTAAAAAGTTAAGAAAAAGATGTTACACTGTTAAGATAAAAAAAAAAAAGTCCCGTTCATCTAACCTAAAATCGACCGAGTTATGAAACTTTTAAAATTCATGACTTATATCACATTACTGCATCTGAAAGAGATGAGTTCCGCCATGCTTTGAAGGGTCATATACCAAGTTCTTAAAGTATTCGAAGAACTTATTTCACGTGTTTCTGCGCTTTGAAAAAAAAAATTGTACAAGCATTACGATAGAGTTAACTTTTATTAAGTTTCAGATTGACTAAAATAATTGTCTTTTAACATATGTTTTATCTCGTAAGGATTTGAGACTGTTTCTTTTCATGATTTCTTTTAACAAAAATTATGTTATTTCTATAAGTTTTTATTTAACTTCAATGATCGTATGTATGTTTTTCCCGATCAAAATTTGCACTCGAACTTTAACTCACTTTTAAATATCTGGTCGAGATTAAATAATACATACTGACATAAATCCGATGATAATCTAATATTATAATTTTCGGTGGTTACCATTTGTACTTATTTTACATGATAACACAAAAAAATTCAGATAGATTACCGACAAAAAGCTTAAGAAAAAGTTTTAGATTAGGTAACACAAGACTGCGATGGTTGTGTTTGTTAACTTTTATGTATTTTTTAGCACTGAATTCGAAAATATCCTAACCTTTTAACCATCATGTCAGGATTTTTCGACAACCATAAATTGTCAAAGTTCAAAAATAACAGAAATCGGATACTATAAAATAGATGAGATGACTGTATTTTTTAACTTTTAATAATTGTTTTTTTATGCAATTTTTAGTACCGAATCTAAAAATGAGCTTCATTTTTTACCATTACTTTAGAAATTTTTTGCAAATCGTAAAATTCAAAGTTAAAATATAGCGAAAATCTGATACTATAAAACATATATAAAACTTTTTTTATTTTATTTAATTCAATAATTTATTCAATTTTTTGACTTATTCTGGGTTTCTTATAGATTACAGCTGAGGGGTTCGATGAGGTGGGTGAGGTGGGAGAGGAGGTTCAAATTTAACTTTGAATTTTTTAACTTTGAAATTTACGATTTGCGAAAAATCCTGACGTGATGGTTAAAAATGTAGGTCATTTTCGGATTCAGAGGTAAAAAATATATAAAAATAAATTATCAAAAATTAAAAACACAACAATGACATTTATTTTATAGCGTCACATTTCGCATTTTTTTCTTTTTTTAACTTTAAAATTTACGATTTGCAAAAAACCTTTACGTGATGATAAAAAATGAATGTAAATTTCGGATTCAGCGGTACGGAATACATAAGAATCAATTATCAAAAGGTAAAACTGTTAATTTTCATCATTTTATTTAACAAAAATTGAATTTACTTTTCTATTTATTACAAATTGTATTGCCTTAATATGTCAGAATGATTAAAGATTTCAAATTTACATTGCGATGTTAATTTTACTCTCAACCATATTTTTTAAAATATATCTGATGAAATTATATTTCAACTACTGTGTGAACTACCCCTAATTTGCAGCAACAAATATGCTACAAGTTTAAACAGTTATCACTCGGTCAATTTTAATCGTAGAATAACGGGACTTTTTTTTGTCTTACTTGTCAGTGTAATAAGAAAATTTTACTAAATATAAACTTATAGGACCGGCAGACCGTATAAAAATTTAAATTTCATAATCTTTTAAGAAATGTTTTTCTTGACCCAAATCGCTTTAAAAGTAAATCTTTACCTTATTTAAACCATTTTTGTAATTGGAAGTATGCATCTAGGACGAACGGTTGCGAAAATAAAGGTCGGTCAGGTTATACGTGGACACCCCGTATATAAAGTATATATTCGTTATCGTGTAGGGATATTTAAAGCTGTTAAAAATACAGTAGAAGTTTTAATTGCCGGTAGCCGATTTAATGATTTCATCAATTTAAGGATACATTTTAATTGACGAATTTCATCTGCATTTGTTTCGATGGTGAATTTAGATCGTTTTAACGACAGCTTTCCTCTGTTTAACGATACTTCTAAAGAATTTCAAATATTTTAGTTATTTGAATTATCAGCTTTTTATCTCTATTTTGCATCCACTGACCAGTCTGAGATGATGAAGAGTTTGATTTTTGACAAATTTCAAACGTCAACTTGTTATGATGTTTACCAGACAGAATTTTATTCATAGATTGCATAGATTGCATTTTAATTGACGAATTTCATCTGCATTTGTTTCGATGGTGAATTTAGATCGTTTTAACGACAGCTTTCCTCTGTTTAACGATACTTCTAAAGAATTTCAAATATTTTAGTTATTTGAATTATCAGCTTTTTATCTCTATTTTGCATCCACTGACCAGTCTGAGATGATGAAGAGTTTGATTTTTGACAAATTTCAAACGTCAACTTGTTATGATGTTTACCAGACAGAATTTTATTCATAGATGCCGTTTGTTATCGTCAAACAAATAGAGAATTTTGTAACGCATTTAAACAAAATCCGTCTAATTTGGATTCTGATTATGAAAGAGAATGTTACAGATCTCGAAAGTTACTTTAATTAAAGGAAATGGTAGATCAGACGAAGCGAAAAATTACTGAATGAAATTTCATATGGATGGACATTTAGATAATGCTACTGGATCAACCAAAAAATCCATGTCACCGCTATATTTAAGGAAAGCGAAATGCAGGTATCAATATATGTATTTAAAAGTGTATATGTAATGGGGCAAAAGAAATATATATTTAAATAATAGTAGTAGGTAGTTTTTGGGAATTTCAAGCCAGCGGTCACTTTTTTAACCATCACTAATTATATTTTAAAAAAATTATGACAGATTACTACAAAAATTGCATTACAAAACTCACCAGCAAGTGTATTTCCGCAGCTGTCGCATTTCCAGGATTAATCAAAAGGAAAATATTGATAAAGAAATAGTCGTGGTAAAAGTTTTAATTTAGTTTCTATAAACAGATACCAGTCCGAGGCCTGAAATTTTAATAACAAACTTTTAAGCAGTTTAAATTTATCTCAAAGGCCCATTGATTTTAGATTCGACTGTAAATATGCGAGAGAAGCAAGTGCGTATGAATTTTTGTTTGTTTTTAAAATTGCCCTCGAAGCAGCGAAAGGCTTCCAAATAATGCCTTTACCCCAGCACACAGTTGAACATTAGTTCGAGAAATTTCGGCGGGAATGTGAGTCTTGAAAATGAAAAGTGCTGTGGTTGAATTTCTGTAATTACAAATGAGTAATTCAAATCTTTAATTGGGGCTAATCTACGTACCAGATCCGAGAGTATGCTGTTGAATTTAGAATATGTTTAAATTCTGTCACCAACCAGCTAAAATATTTTTTTGAAAGTTAAATAAAAGAATCGCCATTGTTTTTTACATAGTCTAATAATATGTGGCATTAATTTTTCATACAGTCATTTAAAATTGTTGTGAAACATATCAGAATTCAGCACTTTGTAGATATGGTGCTCATCAAAATTAACATTATTTTCACCGGAGTCATATAACACCATTTAAAGTATTTCGATTTATGGTTATTTATGTAAAATAACCATATGTATGTAAATAATATGTGGCATTAATTTTTCATACAGTCATTTAAAATTGTTGTGAAACATATCAGAATTCAGCACTTTGTAGATATGGTGCTCATCAAAATTAACATTATTTTCACCGGAGTCATATAACACCATTTAAAGTATTCCGATTTATGGTTATTTTAATTATAACTTTTAGATTAAAACAATAAAACATTTTTTTAATACATTGAAGACTTACTTTATATATATTAGCTTTACAAATTGCAAGGAAAAAAAAAACAAATTTAAAATTTAAAATGCGTCGTTTGACACAGGTAGAAATTGCGTTAAACCTTTCACGGGCAAGGCATTTCTGCTCCAAAAATGCTCATTGACACCGCAACTTACGAACAAATTTATTTGAAAATAATTAAAAGCTTTTTTTCACTGTATATTATGTGATCGATGTTGTTCTAAAAAAATACTGGTGCATTAGGCAATTAGGGCATGAAAATTAACCGTTTGCAGACTACAAACAGCGCCCCTCAAGGGTTAAAGGCTATTGACAGAAATAAAATTTAACTTAACCATTATTTTTTAAAATGATTTTCAACTAATTGCACAAAGCATTATTCAGAAGCTAAGTGAATCCATATTTTTCTATCAACTGACTTATAGTTGTCTAGTGCTGTAATAGAAAACCGAGACCTCATTAGTAAATACAATTTTGAAACCAAATCTCGAGCTTAGAATTTCAAAGTATAAGCAAAAATTAAAAATTACAAGAGATTAGTAAGAGAGTTTCATTAACAGTTTTTCGTTTCCAAAGTAATACATTTGCTCTAGAAGCATTATCTAAATTACACGCTTATGTAACGTTTATAATTTATGTTATAACCTACCTATTTAATACCCATGTATAATTTATACTTAAACTGTTTTGTTATATGTTTGGATTATTTTATAAGTTTTATTTATTTATAAATAAAAATGAAGTGTCGCAAATAAAAAAGCACGCATGTGATCTTTTTTTTTTTTTTTTTTTTTTTTTTTTTGTAAATAGTGTCTGTTTTATGGGATAATTAAAAACATGCATTATTGCATTCATCTTGTAATATCAACGCTTAAAAATCAACATTTACATGAATCAAAAAATAAACTGAGTCTTTATTAGTTTAAATCGTTCTAAAAACGAGCCAACTCATTCAAAGTGTTAAGAAAAATAATTATAATAATAAAAATAAATACAAATTTAAGAATATATATCGTATATATTTTAAAATTCTGTCATTATCATAGTGCATGAATAATTTTCTTATAACATTTATACGGCTACTTCCGAAATTTCACCTTTAATGCGTGTTCATTTAATTGAAGTATTACATTTTAATGATTTTGAAAAATTATGTTTCCAAAAATACACTGTAAAAAAAAAATACTGCCAGTTTTCCGGTAGGAATTGGAAGAATAGTTGCCCTTATCGTACCGGAATAATTTCCGACCCAGCTCGGAATAAAATTCGTAAAAATAAAGAAACAGTCAGTAAAACGGTATTTTACGGATTTTATTCCGAACTGGGTTGGAAATTATTCCGGTACGATAAGGGCAATTATTTTTACGATTCCTACCGGAAAACTGGCATTATTTTTTTTACAGTGTGCCGCAGTTACATCTTCAGAGAAGTATGTATTTATTGTTATATATTACGTTTGCATTTTATTTATCACCACTTATAATGTACAATATATTTAACAGCAACATATAATTTATAATTAAATTAGCTATTAATACATTACACCAGCTGTTTCCAACCTTTATGTGTGCACTGTAAAAAAATCTGAACGGTATTCCTGTAGGAATCGGAAAAATAGTTGCCCTTATCGTAGCGGAATATTTTCCGACCCAGCTCGGAATAAAATCCATAAAAAAAAGGAAACATTCATTAAAACGGTCTTTTTTTTGGATTTTATTCCGATTTTACTGATTTTATTCCGAGCTGGGTCGGAAAATGTTCCGGTACGATAAGGGCAACTATTTTTCCGATTCTACAGGAAATCTGATCCTATTTTTTTTTACAGTGTACTCTATCAACAAAATCAAAAATCGGTAATCGTAATGTATTGTGTGTAAGTAGAATAATAAATAAAACAACACACATATTACAAAGATAATGAAAAATACGTTTAGTTATTATCAAAACACAACTTTACAATGTGTTAGATTTCTGGCATTGTTGTTTGCCGATGAAGGCATCTGTATCAGAGTTAAAATTGGTCAATTCCTTAAGTCACTTTCTACACGCAGTTTGTTCCTGTACTTGATTTAAAAAAAAAAAACAGCAAAGTAGAAAAAGTACGTTCAAATAAGTATGTCGTGTTGAACCCCATCAAGGGCCTCAAGGCTGAATTTAGATATTTCTGAATATTCTGCTTGTACTAGATTCATCCAAAAAGAAATTAAGAATTTCTCCTTTAAATATTATTTGTTGTCAAAATTTTTATATTTTTTAAACAGATGAAATAAAAGATATATTTTTGTGGTAAACTTCGCGACTCACCAAAACAATCATCGCGAACCAGCAGTGGGTCACGACCCATAGATTGGGGACAGCTGCATTACATGATAGGTATTATTACGTTTTAGTTGTTTTATAAATTACATTATAAATGTATAATTTAACATGGAGCAACACATTCATGCACATCCATGCATACGCAATAACAAAGATGTATGTTTTAAATGTCATGTATCACAAGCCAAAGATGTAATTTCAGATTTTGTAATTCTTGAGTATTTTATAATTTAAAGGATGCTTTGCATTCATCTTGCAATATGGACATTGAAAAATCAATAAATAACATGCTTAAAAAAAAAATCAAAACAAGACTTTATTATAAGGAAGCCTTCTAAAACCGAATCCAGAACGTAATTTTTTAAAATGTAGAGTAAGCAGTAAAAATGAAAAGATTTTAGTTAAAATCTTTACTTACAATTATATGGTAATTTTTTTTCTAATACTTTTTAAAATTCTATTTCAGATATTTTGAAGTTTTAGATTTAATTTTGGCGACATCTTAGATGGGCGACTGAAAGATGATGTTTAGATGCTCTAAAATATTTATAATGTATGAAGGTATTTTATAAACAAATATCATGTCTTCTCTGGTAGTACCATCTAAAATTATATGCTGACATGTTTTAAAATTAGCTTGACGCCTATTTAAAAGTTATACCTTATTCAAAAACCATCTATAATTTATAAAGCTTCTATTCTGTTAAAATTGTGGGTTATTTTATATGTTTAATATTCAAATTGTAATTTTACATGAAGCAACCTACACACGTTCACTCATGTATACACAACGTGCATATGAAAATTCATTTTCAAATATTCTTAATTCTTATGTATTTTAACAGATAATTTGAAATATACATTCCATTCATCTTGTAACATGAAGACTGAAAAATCTATAAGTACATGCTCCAGAAAATAAACCAAGCACTTATTAGTGCAAAAAGTATTTATATTATACGCACGTATTTTATATCCCATCTTCTCTGGTACTACCATCTAAAATTATATATGCTGACGTTGTGTTTTAAAATTCGGTTGACAACTATTTAATATTTTTACATTATTCAAAACCCATATATAATTTATAATGTATATATTCTGTTAAAAGTGTTTGTTATTTTATAAGTTTAATTTTTATTTACATGAAGCAACATATACGCTCACACTCATGCATATAGAATGTGCATACAAAAATGTATTTTCAATTTCTTAAATTCTTATGTATTTAATGAGATAAAAAGTTTGGGTTATTTTATAAGTTTAATTTTCAACTTACAGTTTTACATTAAACAGAATATACGCGCACACACATGCATACAAAAACGTGCGTACGAAAATGTATTTTAAAATTTTCTCAGTCTTATTTATAGTTATGAGATAATTTGAAACATGCATTACATTCATCATGTAATATGAAGACTGAAAAATCAATAAATACATGCATAAAGAATATACCGAGACATTATTAGTACAAAAAATATTTATAAGTCAAGCATTTTATAAATAAATATCACATATTTTCTGGTAGTTCCATCTAAAATTATAGGCCGACATTGCCTTTTAAAATTCGGTTGATACCTATTTAAAATTTATACCTTATTCAAAACTCATCTATAATTTATAATGCATATATTCTCTTAAAAGTGTGGGTTATTTTATAAGTTTAATTTTAAATATATAATTTTTTATAACGCGACATATACCGGGTGTCCCAGAAATGACTTGTTTAATATAAAAAGTTTTTTTTTTTTTAATCGCAATCAATATAAATGCACTGTTTGCTGCAATGTACTTGAGAAAACAACAAATTTTGAGAAACAGGATGATATTTAACTAATATGAATTTAATTTAAGAATAATTGAAATAAAACAATCTAAATTTTTGAGACACATTGTATGTGCACACTCATGCATCCACAACAAGCATACAAAAATGGTTTTTCAAATTTTCTTAAATCTTATGTATTTTGAGAGATAATTTGAAACATGCATTGCATCTTGTAATATGGAGTCTGAAAAATCAATAAATACATGCTTCCAAATTATACCGACACCTTATTAGCACAAAAAATATTTATAAGTGAAGTATTTTATAAACAAATATCACATATTTTCTGATAGTTCGATTTAAAATTGTATGCTAACATTGCCTTTTAAAATTCGGTTGATACCTATTTAAAATTTATACCATATTCTAAACCCATCCTTAATTTATAATATATGTACTGTCTTAAAATATGGGTTATTTAAGTTTAATTTTCAATGTATAATTTTTCACGAAGCAACATATAACGGGTATCCCAGAAATGACGGGTCTATTTTGAAAATGAATTTTTCTTAAATGGGAAGCGATATAAATGCACTGTTTGCTGCAATGTACTTGAGAAAACAACAAATTTTGAGAAACAGAATGATATTTAACTAATATGAATTTAATATAAACAATGTAAATATTTAGGACCCATACTACGTGCACACATGCATACGCAACAAGCATACAAAAATGTATTTTTTAATTTTCTAAGTTCTTATGTATTTTAAGAGATAATATGAAACATGCATTGCATTCATCTTGTAATATGAAGTCTGAAAAATCAATAAATACATGCATCAAAAAATAAACCGAGACCTTATTAGTACAAATCATTCTGAAACCGAAACTAACGTTCTTAACCCTTATGTTTCTAGATGGCGCTTTTGCTCCACTTATCTCCTATCTTCTCCGGGGCATCTGACAGCCGATCAATCGGTCACTCCAGTTCCACAGTTGCCCGGATGGAGAGCCGCCGATGGGAGAGGTGCGAAGCCTCATAGAGGATTTAAAGCTAGCGATGACTGGATTTTCTAACCATAGGCTGTGAGGAATTGCCGTGGCATTTTTTACGTTTTTAGTTTACACTTAGTTTTCCGTTTTTCTTTGGATATAGAAACTTCTGGGCGCCTTGCACAAACGATGGCCTCCGCTGCAAATGGTAAGTGGCTTAAAAAAAAGTTCCGTTTTATAAGCTTTTTTTCCAAGTGGTTTGTTTCTCCGTGAGAAATTTGCTTTTACAGTCTTTACTAGAAACATGTACATTCGCAACATGAATGCGAATATGCGGGAAAGATTTTTCTTTCGTTAAAAATTAAGAGCAAATGACTAATGTAATCAGAAAATTGCTAATTTTATCTCCAGTTTCGCGGCATTGCAGCAACAGTTACATTTTCAAAGATATGCGATGCTGGTTTCTACTCTTTACTGTAAAAATAACATGTCTTGTTATATGTGTTTTGCATTGTTAAAATTTTGTTTTGCATTTTAATTAGAATTATAATTTTGTCCTTCTTACATTTTTGAGTAAAAAAACACTTATAATAGAAAAATAAAATTATAATTCATGATAAATATATATATATTTTTTAAATATTAAATTGCTTCTGAAAGATATGTGTTCCATGTTCGTAAATTTAGCATTAATTTAGAAAATTGTGTAATTTTAATTCTAGTTTTTTTTTAATTCGTTACAGTTTTGATTAAAAATGTATAATTTAATGTATATGGACATATATTACATATAATTTATAATAAAATAACTCTTATATCAAAATCATTGCGGAAGATGATTGGCCTTATGCTTCTAAATTATAGCACTAATTTAGAAATTATACATTATTGCTACAAAAATAGAAAATGTTTTTCAAATTTTAAATGAGAGAGGGTGTGTGTGTGTGTGTGTTTTACTCTTATTTCTTTTACCTTTTAATTTTAACTGTATGTTTCTTCTTTTTTATATTTTTGTTTTAAAAAATTATAATTTTTTGTTTAAAAAAATTCTTACTTGAAAACCTTTATGAACGATATCTCTTGCACCTTTTTTTTTTTTTTTTTTTTTTTTTTTTTAATATTAAATTGCTTCTGAAAGGTATTTGTTCCATGTTCGTAAATTTAGCATTAATTTAGAAAATTGTATAATTGTAATTCTAGTTTTTTTTTTCAATTCATTACAGTTTTGGTTAAAAATGTATAATTTAATGTATATATGGACATATATTATATATAATTTATAATAAAATAACTCTTATATGAAAATCAATGCGGAACATGATTGGGCTTATGCTTCTAAATTATAGCACTAATTTAGAAATTATATATTATTGCTACAAAAATAGAAAATGTTTTTGAAATTTTAAATGACAGAGTGTGTTTTTTTTCCCTTACTCTTATTTCTTTTACCTTTTCCTTTTAACTGTATTTTCCTTCTTTTTTATATTTTTGTTTTAAAAATAATAATTTATTGTTAAAAAAAAATCCTTACTTGAAAACCTTTGTGAACGATATCTCTTGCATCTTAGCTCTAAGTTAGAAATGATATATTATTGCTTTATTAATTGTGAAAAAAAAAATGCTGAGTGAGGATTTTTAATTCCAGCCTTTTATATTCATATATTTTATTTGTTAATTTACTCGATATAATTAAAATTTTATTTTAAACAGAAATTTATATTTTAATTTAATTTAATAAGCAAGTTATTTAAACTTTGGCAATTTGAATTTTCGTAATTGAAACTTTATGTGCGGATTATAATTTTAAAAATTCTAATAATTAAACCATAAGTACATTTAATTAAAAATTACTAATTAATCAATAAAAATTGTTGCAGTTTAATACTATGTAAAATTTATTCTGCATAAATTAATTTATTTTCAAAATATCAATTTTTGTACTTATGTGCAATTATTATTATGTTCGTGACAATTTCCATCTTTTTTGATTCAATGATAAAGTATTATTGAATTCCTCTTTAAAAAATAGTTTATATATCAAGTTCAATACTCTTTACAGATAATAATCAGGCTAAAATCATTTTATGGATTTGCTTGTATATCACTTTTATTTGATAGTCCGGGACGCGTTTACAGGTTTGATGTAAAATAAATATGTAACCTAGAAACGCAAGAAAACATTATTGATTCCAAGAAACATTGTACTACATATCACTGTAACGTTTATTTTACAATTTATGTCATATATTAGTGAGATACTAGAAAAGCTCACATACTTTTAAAAACGCAGCTAGTTTAAATGTTTTTTAAAATTAAATTATTAAAAAAAAAATTGAAAGTCAACCTATGCTCCATACTGCAATTTTACAAACGACCAATTTTTTTATGTAGTCAAATAAATTATATATTAAATTGTTATTAGCTTTTAAAGTTGTGAATTACAATACTTTTATTATCAATTTCACTTAGTTTTATTGCCTGAAAATTCTAAAAATATATCCCAAAAATAAATTTAACATATTTTTTTAAATCGCAAGCATGCCCTACATACATATATATGTAAATAATTGTTAAGAGACAATAATACCCAATCAAAGGACGTGCTCGATTAATAGGACACCGGAGCCGAGGGGTGATAAAGATAATTGTTTTTATAATTACTGAATCAATTGGGTGAAAATTTTAAACTCTGAAATAATGAAACAATAAATAATAAAAATTTAAAATGCACACTTATAGAAACGAATATTAAGAAAAAACTAGTATAAAAATGTTTTAAATTTTGACTTCTACTAAATTAATTTTAACATATACGAGTTGAAAAAGTTCGAATTTTAACATAGAATAATTAAATCCTACCTGGGGAACCGGCCCTTGGAAATAACAAATGAAATTTTCAAATATGATCCATACAAGATTGTAATCGCCAAAGAAATTTTGTACATTTCACTTAATAATAATGAAAAACAAGAATTTCTCTTAATTCTATCATAGAAAACAAAAAAGAAAGAAGCTGTTAAAAAAAAATTAATGACATTTAGGAATCACGAATATGGATTTTTTTTTTTTTTTTTTTTTTTTTGGTTTTAGGAAACAACAATACAGTGTAATGATGCCAAATGAAAATTTTACTAAAGATTAAAAATTAAAGATACTTTAAAGAAACTTTCAATTAAAAAATATTTCTGAAAGCTTGTTTTAATCCTTATAAAATCTTCGTATCAAGTATTACAATTTTGAAATCTTAACCCTGTAAAACGTAAATAATAATAATAATAATAATAATAATAATAATAATAATAATAATAATAATAGCAATGATGATGATATTCAACTACAGTAAAATAAATAAAAAAGTGACTTCGTAATATAAAATGTTGACAAAATTGCAAAAAAAGGCTGAAAAACTAAACCGTCCTAAAAGAGTAAACATGTCAGAAAAAAAAAATAAATATACAATACATAAATAAGATTTCATAAACATTCCGATGTTGCTCTATTGGTTTGGGGTGTGGCGTACGATTCAAATTTAAAGCTATATGCGATTAAAATTTACTGTAGGAACCGTTTTACAACATTATTTATAAGATACACGTACATTTTAACGTCTGAATTTAATTATTATTTAAACTAATTATGAAACATTAGACAGACTTGCTTTTTAAATGTATTCAAGTCTGTCTAATGTTTTATAATTAGTTTAAACATTATCCATTATTTATAAAAGCTTTGCTTTTGTCTCAACCACATAAAATGCTTTTTTATTTTTATTTAAGTGCATACCTCTTTATATCTTTTACATATTTTTGATTAGCTATGAGCTGTGAAAATAATAATAATTTTTTTTAACAAATATTCATTTAAACCAGTTTTTCATTAAAACTGTTTGTATTAACCTATCAATACCCCCTTTTTACACACTTTCTTCATTGTAATTATTCTACAAAAATAATATATTTTAAATTTTCAAATGTTTGAGATACTGAAAAATGATTTCAAAATAATTTAGGTAAATACAAAACTTGTGTGGTCATCACCTAATCATAAATCACCTAAAAAGAACGTTTAAACACACAATAAAATATATAATATTTGAACAGACGTATACATTTCGCTAGTTCCAGGACCCACATCATCAGTGTATAAAATCGATGTATAAAAACAATATCCCCCCCCCCCCACAACTATATGCGCGGCAAAAGTCCAAATGTCAGTAAACACAGTACCGATAGACCATCAAGTTCCAGCAGCCAATGAAATCAAAGCGGAAGTGAAGTATCGTGACACAACAAATACACCCAGAAAGTTGAGATGTAAGGTACACTAGACAAATCATTAACCAAGGAATTTTTAAATCTATGAATAGCTTCAAAAAAGTCTAAATCTAGAGTAGTAATGCATTTCTTGATAATAATAGCTGAGTCAAAATTGAAATTATGTCCCTCTCCACAGCAATGAGAAGCAATAGAGGATTTTTGCAATTCTTTTTACTTTACATAGTTTGTTTGTTCCTTGACTCTATAATGGAGTTTTCGTTTAGTTTGCCCAATATAGGACAAACCACACTCCTTGATTAATGATTTGTCTAGTGTACCATACATCTCAACTGTCTGGGTGGATTTTTTGTGTCACGGCACTTCACTTCCGCTTTAATTTCATTGGCTGTTGGAACTTAATGATCTTTTAGTATTGTTTTTTGACATTTGGGTTTTCACCGTACATGTAGCTGGGGCGATATTGTTTCTATAGATTTTATACGCTGATGATGTGAGTCCTGGAACTCACGAAACGTATACGTCTGTTCAAACCTTATGTATTTTATTGTGTGATTAAACGTTGTTTTTAGGTGATTTAATTTAAGTAGGTTATATTTTAAAATTCGATCTATGCTCATGTGTATTAAGACTCTGTATATAACCAAAATGTATCAAAAGTAGGTGAATAAACCATTTTCTTTTCAATGAATGCTAAGATGATTGGTGATAAGTCTTGCTATTCCGAATTTTACAGAATTTTTAAAACTTGTATAACTAGTAAGAATTTAAAATATGAATTGGCTTTAATATTTTCCCCATGTTATATGTTTTTGATATTTTTCCCATTTGCAGTAAGTTACGGGAATTATATTTGCCCTACAGTCATACAAGAACCTTAAAGAGCAAAATTTTCTTTGAAAAGGGAAATAACTCTAAAATATTATCAGAGCTTAAATATATTTAAAAATAATTATATTAAATTAACATGTCAATGCTAATCAAACAGTATTATATTTCGATTTACCTTTAAATACCATAATTGGCTTCGAAATACAAAATTTTCTTCAAAAGAGAAATAAAAAGAAAAAAAATAGGGCTTAACGTGTTTAAAAGCAGGTAAATTTGCCTAAAGATAAATAAATATACAAAAATGAAAATAAAAATAAAAATAAAAATAAAAAGCAAACTATACATTTGAATCACCAAATTGTCCCAGAAAAAAAATGCCATTTAACTGGAATTATATCTACTTTCAATTTTATGTTTAAAAGATAATAATATTAATTCTATGTTTAAAAAATAATAGTCGCCTTCATACTGAAAATTATGAGATCTCCATTATAGAAATTGATTAGTAGCAATGGTTAATAACCTCTAATAATTAATGCGCGAAATTTAAATTCTGTTTAAATGATACATAGAGAAATTGTAACAAAAATTAATTTTCAATACTGACACCTAATTTTGACATCGCACGTGGGTTTTTTGGTTGATATTATGCTAGGCTACCAAACGGGGTCTCAATCAAGCAAGCAGTTTAGGAATTACGAAAATTTAAATTTTGAAACTCCTTATGTTTTATGTAACCGTAACAAAACAGGTTGCAAAGACGGTAGTTTTATAAGCATAACTTCAAAATTATTTGGCAAAATGATATGTCATTTTTGATTCGCATATTTGAAGCTTCTAGAAATCGATTTCTGTTTAAAAAATATATAACTTGTAATTGTAATATTCGGATAATTTTTTCGAAAATGCATACATAAAAAAATTAAATAATTTTAAAAAAGGCATTATAAACTGTAAATATTTTAACATAAATCAATTTTTAAAAGTTTCAAATATGCGAATCCAAAATTACACCTCATTATGTTGACTAGTTTCTGTGTTATGATAATTAAACTGTCCTCGTTGTTATTTGTTTTGCAAGGAATATAATTTAATTGAGATTAACAAACTTTAAACAATTACAATTCTAAAACTACTTGATCGAATGATTTCTCGTTTAGTATCTTAAGGTAAAATTTACTAAAAAACCAAATACGATTTCAAAATTAGGTGTTGATATAGAAAATTTTCGAGTTTGGTACGATTTCAGTATGAAGACGATTCCCCAAGCTTATATTTATAACATAAATGAAAGAAGACAATTTCCAGTCAAATAGCTATTCCCATTTTTCTGTGACAGTCTGGAGACTAAAATGTAGGGTGTGTTCTCTTTTTTTTTTCTCTCGCATTCTGTTTGGCCGACTGTACTTAAAATAAAAACCAAAGCCTACACTCTTTTGATTGATCAGGAAGGACACGTTTAAATCTAACTTAAAAACTGCTTGTTCAAATGAGGTGCAATTTTGATTTGCATACTTAAAGATTCCAGAAATCGATATCTGTTAAGATTTCTATAAGTTACAACACAAATTGTTTTCGAATATTAATGCCATAATTTATAAATTATGATATTCAATTCATATTTTAATATAGGTGTATATCTCGATATTGAAATGAGCACAAACCTTATTTTTTAACAGTATCCATTATATTTGGAACTATAGAAAATAGTTTTCCACCTTGAATTTGGCTAAATATTAATTTTCCAGACATCAGTTTCAGAGATAATATCTCTTTAGTTAATTGATAATTATTCTACCCCCAATTCGAAATCCTGTACGTCTATCGAAAATTAGTAATAATCAACCTTACAATAAACTGATTTTTATTGCAGAGATTTTTTATACAAAGTCCTTTGTACACAAGACGAAATAAAAATGGTAGCTATATTTCTAAAATATATTAACTCATAATTAAATCAAATCCTCCGACATCACACCCTAAGATCATAATATGATGGCTGTTTAAATATTATTAAAAAATACTCGCAGATTAAAGTTAAGATTTCATATAAGAATACAGTGTACATTTAAGATATGGAGTATAATATATGCAGTAAAACCTCCCTAAAGCGACCATGTTCGTTCCAATAAAAATTGGTCGCTCCGAGAGGTGGTCTCCTAATGGAGGTCATGTTTAAATCTAGATTTTAATGGTTGAAAAAAAGGTAACAATTAATGTTACCATATTTTTCACATTAGGAAAAAATATGAACATTTAAGTATCAAAACAAAAGTTAATTACTGCAGAGTTTAAAAAATGAATTCATTGACGTTTGCTTTGATTTTACGGTTTAATCTTTTATAACTTTATTTCCAAGTCCTTTCGAAGTAAATGAATGCAATTTTTTTTTTTTTTTTTTTTTTTTTTTTGGATGGGAACAAATAATGACGATTTCATTAATTTATCAATTTCTTTGAGAGCTTCCTGACAGAATAGGGCAAGGGAATTTATTAACTGTCATTCTTAATTTGTCATCAGAGTTAAATTCATTGACTAAAAAGGCACAAAGGGGTTTAAACACTTAAAAGGTACCGATAAAAAAAAATCTAAACTTAGTTTAGCAGTTTGATGAATTATGCGCTCTCCGGAATTATTTTTCTAATAAAACTTTCTTCAAGCGACCAGTAAAAAAACGGAATTTGTTTTATTTTTTTCAAAGAAATTGGTCGCTCATGGAGGAAGTTCAACTGAGATGGTCTGTGAATGGAGGTAAAATTTGTATTGAGCCTATGGGAATAAATTTCGTTCCATGAAAAAATGGTCGTTGAGGGAGGTGGTCGCATAGGGAATTTTCACTGTATATATATATATATATATATATAGAGAGAGAGAGAGAGAGAGGGAGTTTGGGGACACTGTGTTGTTGTAAATTCATTCATACTATCACAATTATTGATGGTGGTCAGTAATATTTAATTAATGGTTATATATATATAGGTTAATGCTTTAGTTTCAAATAATTATACCATAACTCATGTATCATATTATACAAGTACAGGACATAAAAAAATAAAATATTTGCAATTGGATTTATAAGTAATATATTCGTAAAAGCAACAGTATAATGAAGTATAAATGAATATATATAAAAATAGCTTTGAAATTGAATTTGAATAATTATAATTCCAAAAATTTTGTACTGTGCATACATTTAAATGTAAAATTAAAATTGATTTCTAAAACTAATAGTTGCAACTAAAAATTGAAAAGTTTATATTTTAATGTCCCGGCAGCTCGTAAAATTTAAATCATACCTATAATTTAGTAGTAGGCATTATTTTCTATCAATACAGTGATTTGCTGCAGAATTAGCAGTGAGTATCAGCAGAGAGAGAGTTATTTCCCCATTGGTTTTATTAAATAAATAATTTTATGCGATTAGTGTTTAAAAATGATTTCGCCGCGGCTGGCTCAAAAGAAGCGCAATCTGAAAATCTGAATTTTCGACCACTTTATCGAGCAGCTGGGGCCGTATATCAGCAGTAACGTGGCGAATCTAGATTTCAAAGTGGTCCAACATCTGTGGTTTATCGGTGTAGACCAGCGACTTCACATATCCCCACAGAAAATAATTCATTAGTGTGAGATCACATGAAAATGGAGGCTGGTTCAGAAGTCCGTTACGCGCTCACCCGAAATTATGTGCTCACCGAATGTCTAACTAACCGAATGTCTAATAAACTGACGGCGGTTTGCACAATTTGCAAGCGTTTTTCTGGTGTATGTCTATTCATAGTGAAATGTCAAAACATACTTAGCACAAACCATCTGTCAGCTGTCATATTTACAGTGACTAGTAAAATGGTTGCCAATTTCAAAACCACGCCTCTAAAAACAACACCCTTTATTATTGCAACAATTACTGAAATTTTTCGGGTTCGGCTTAATATGAACAGGAACACCTTTTGCTTGAATGAGCGAATAGCGATCCTTGTTTCCTAAATATATTTTTTTAAATCTTGACATGCATTACATCTCTGAGCATTAATTCAGATATACTATATTCAGATTTAATTCAGAACATATTCAGAATATACTAATTTATCAATCGAATATATATATAAGGTCTAGGAGAGTCTGCGCACATTTAAAAAGAATAGTAATAAAAATTCTAAATATTAATTTTTTTGCTAAACTATCCATGAGTAATTTTGACTTCATTTGTTTTTTATGCATTTCCATTGTTATTTTGTTGTTAGGCTGTAATTTAATAGAACAGCAGTAATAAAACCAAGAACACTATTTTGCGCAATCTCTCCTTACGGGGTAGGAGAGATTGCGCAGGGGGGTACAGGAGATTGTTATTAATAATAACCACAATTAAATTGTTAATAATAATAATTACACTTAAGGGGGTCCGGGGCACATTTTAAAATATTTTTTATTTATTGAGTTAAAACTTTGAATTTTTTTGTGATGTTTAACCATATCATTTGTAAACGAAACCTTATGATAAAACTTCTCATAATTTTTTTCAAAAAATTTTAAATTTTAAATTTATTATAAAAGTGCGGAAATTTAAAATCGTTATAACTCTAAATATCATTTGTAGATTTATTTTTTTTTCATTAAAATAAACAGAAATGTATAAGTTTTGTTTTAGATTCAGCCTTTTTGAAAATATTAATTTAATTAAATTAAAAATATTTAAAGTAAAAATTGAGAAAATAAATAATGTAACTTTAAAAAAAATAATATTTTCAAAATTAAAGTAAAACAATTGAAAAAGACATGTTCCAAGTTTGAACTATTTATCTTCAACGGTTCTTGACTTATAACAATTTAAATGCGAGAAATAGTGAAAAAGCCCATCATGAAGAAAAACGCATTTTCACAAGAAGTCGTTTCCATGTCAACCATTGCTTTAAAGCTAGATTTTGAAAACAAAACCAAAACGAAAAATTTAATATTTCCTGTTCTAATTAAGATAAAAACGTGGTTTAAACGTCATTTTGAGCAGAAAAAAGCCCCAGAGAAATTCGTAATGCAATAACAGATTTTCAGTAAATTTTAAGGTTTTTCCGTCCCGGACCCCCTTTAATGACATTGTTTTAAGATTTTTGTGAATAAATATTATTGTATTATGAGTGAATATTTCAATCTTATGTTAAAAAAAAAGAAAGGATTTTAACAACAATTAAAGAATTTTAATTTAAGAAAAAAAATTAAAGTATCAGAAAAAGTAAGCTTTTCTAAGATTACAAAATAACATTAATCTACTTCATAACATGTTTAACTTGAAAATTACTTCAATTTCATTTCTACAGTTTCAATGTTTTTTGTTTGCTAACCGAAGTTGTCTTCGTCCACAATCTATACACTTATTGTTGTAAATCGTGCAGCTTTCGTACAGTCATCGGCCACAAAAAATACATTGAATCCAGTAACTGGTCGAAGTTGTCTCCTGATACATTTCCAGACATTCAATGCGCTCATCCTCATTGACCTTCGTTTTTTTCCCTTCAGTTTTTTATCCCACTTTTTCTGGAAGCATCTTATATTCAGCTGATTTGTTCAGCCTACCTCTCAAGGTGGATTCGTGAATAATGAATTCCCTGCCTGTTGTACTCAGTTTAAGTGAGCTTTTTTCTATTGCCTCTACGGTAGACTTTAGATTTTTTTCGGTACATGATACTTCCTTCTTCGATTTCCTCCTGTAAATATTTGGCATTTTGACGTGAAAAATGTATTAAAAATTTCAACACGCGTTACTTATTAGCAATAAATAAATCAGTAAATAAATAAATAAAATAAATCATTTATTAGAAAATTTATTTAATTTAACAAAAGTTATTTATTAGCAAATTAATTGTTCATAAATTAAAAACATATATAAATATTTAATTAATTTATTAAAAAGTATAATATTAATTTATTAACAAAAATAATTATATAAAATTAATTTAATAACAACTGTATTATTAATTTATTAAAAGATATTTTATCAGCAAAGTATTTTTTTTGCAAAATAATTTGTTGCAAAATTTAGTTTCGATAATTATGTGTTTTTCCAAAATTATTTCAAAATAGACTTATTCAAATGTTTATACATAATATGCAATTCATGTAAATTTACCAATCGGCTGCGTAATCTCTTCCTAGCACTGAAACTTGTGGGGAAATGCGCCATCTCTCCTAAGTAGCATATGCGCAAACTCTCCTATTTTGGTAACAGAAATTTCGCGGCTTTTTATTTAAATGTGGCCACTTCTAAAATGAATTGTTGGTGTTCGCATCCTTAGTCTAGGTTAGCAGCTCATAAGAAATAGTTTAAATTCGAAATATTTTGTACTATGGATATTCTGTAAAAATTCTGACAAAAAGTTATGAAAATTGAAGCACTTACTTTTGAAAAACAAAACAAAATAGCAATGCTTTATCCAAGACACTCGGAACAATCAATGTTGAAATTAATGTAGACACTGCACTAATGCTGCTGTACAACTACCTGGAGTAGCTTCGTGCGCATTTTACTCCTTCCCGTCGAATCTCTTTGTGTGCGATCTGTCCTACCACGCGATCTGTCCTTGCTTTACCTTATATTAATAAAATAATGTTTTTTTTCGGTTTAATACAATGATTTAAATTCAAGTATAGGGACTTCATCAATTTCTGTGAAATAATAATGTAAATGCACGAATTATTTTAAAAAAGAGACTTTGGTAACTGTTTTTCTGGTCTAGAGATATAGTTTGATTTCAGAGAACGTCAAAGGAGTTGTTGATAAATAGAAAGAAAGTGTTTTAATTAATATGCAAATAATGAATCCATGCATTTTAGCCCTTGAGCTTAAAATGAAATCAATGTATAATCCTGATAAAATAAATTAAATATATATCTCCTCTTGTTTTTAAGCCGAATTAAAATTGTATTTAATGCCATTTCGAAACTTGAGTTTAATATCAGACATTCGGAAATAACTTAAATAGAAAATAAAACACAATTTCAATGATTTATGTAATTTATTTAGTTTTTGGAAGCAAGCATTGCAGTCGAACATTCATTTTTTTTTATTATTAAAACTAATTACGACATTCAATGATTAATGTGGTTCTTACTATGAAGAATATAGAGCGGCTTAGAATTTTTTAATTTAGATTTTACCTTTATTTCCGTTAAAATCTGTTTTTTTTTTTTTTTTTTTTTTAAATCATAATGAGATTTTTACGGTACTTACAAATGTGACTGAAATTACATTTAATGCCGCTTAGAAACTTGAAATAAACATCAGATTTTTGAAAGGAAATAGCATAATTAAAAAAATAATTACTAAATTATTTTAATGCTTTATATTAATTACAGTAACTTAGGGTTACTTGAATACAAAATAGGACTATTTTTGTACATTTTTGTACCACATTATGGCCTTAGAAACATTAATTGTTCTGATAACCACCGAATTTATATTACCTTTTTAATATATTTCTAAGACTTTCGAACAATTTCAAACCATAATTTAATTATTTTATATCTGTAATAAAATTATTGTTTTTCGATTAGTTATTTTTTATTTTCGTAACGCCATTTTAACGCTGCCACGACCAATTCTTTTTTAACTTTGAAGAATAATTACTTTTTGGTTAAAAAAAAATTAAAAGAGGCTATCCAAATTACAAACGTTATGTTTGTCGAAATTTAAGAATATGATATTTAGCGAAATCTAATGAATATAGTTATTTTGATTTCTATTATTAGGATAATTAGCGGAGGGGGGATTTTTGAAGACGTTTAGAAAATGTTAAATTACGTCAATATTAAACAGACCTAACAACTTTCCTTTTTTATCATAACTTATTGGTTCATAAATGTAGCATCTATTTTAAATTTGAAGGAATAAATGTAAGTTGAACGCACCAGTAGTGGATCACTTAAGGACATTTATTTAATTATTACTAAAGTGTTAGTGAATTCCAAAAGATATATGTTATTTAATCTAGTCCTAATTTTCATGTATTAGAATAAACATTCAAAGTTTCAAAATATATTTTTTGGAACAAATGAAAAATTAAAAATGTTACCTTCCTCTATACTCCAGTAGTGGGACTATTAAACTTCTGATGCATGAATCTTTAAGTTTTCGGTTTATCTAACAAATTATTTATAATGTAATAGAATATATCAACAGTAGTTTAATTTAACACACAACACAGTTTTGTTGAAACAATGTTTTAAATAAAAACTTAATAAACAAACTTAAAAACTTTTAATAAAATCTCTAAGGATTTGCCAGAAAATCTGTTTTCGATGACGCTCTAGAAAATAAACAAATGTACCAGCAGGAAAAAGAAAACAATTATTCAAACGGTTTATGCAAAGTTAACATTTAAAGATGTTAGTCAATCAGATTTCATTTAGTCGTTTTCAAGAAACGCATTTTGGGTTAGTTTTTAAACTTTAAAAATTAGTGACTCACTAATGGTACGTGGCCCACTACATGTACTTCTGTTAAAAATAAAAGAATCACCAACGTTGCAAAGATTTTTAAGCAAACGTTTTATTTTTGTTTTACTACAAATGTTATCATTATGCTATATATATACTATTGTTGCTGTATGCAGATAACAACAAAAGTAATTTTTATGACAGTCAAAAATCAATTTAATGTGACCGGTACTTTTAAAGCCCCGTTAGTTTAGAAAGCGTTAATATGCAAAGTGTTCAATTGGGACCTATTACCTGGAAATTGAAATAAGGGTAATTTTAATGGCAGGAATGCTTATTTGAACTTCAAATTAAATTAGAAAAATACATCGTAAATTGTATAATAGTGAGTGGTATATTATACTAGTAATTTTATGCCCTAATAACTGTGTTTAGTAAGAGAAAATCATACACGAACAAGGTACTTTACTTAAGAGCTGAAAAAACCCCTTTCAATGGAGTAAGTTGAATAATTTTCTTTTATATATCTCATCATTTACAGTTCAAATTACATCTACTTATTTAAAAAAAGTGTTTGTGTCTCTATAAGAAATTTTATCTTATCTTACACCATTTAAACTTTCTTCTAAATTTTCAGCAGTAAAATCTGCGTACTTTCTGCTTCTTGGAGATCTTTTGTAATTTTGGGGATTTTTTGGATTTATATCTGCTAATTAATTCACGTGAATACTGTCTAAATCATTTAGGGAAACAAATTAACAAAAATACGTGATTAAAAATTACTTTTACAGAGAAAGTTTAATAAATTTAATAAACATATGGTTAGGTAAATGAATTTTTCTCTTTACCTTGTATGTACGTCATTGTGCAAAAATATGGAGCTGGAAGTTTCATGGTCACAAAAATTTCGTGTTTTTTTCACAAAGCTAATATTTTCAAGTAGAAAAAACTCGAACCTAGTACAGGAATTTAAAGAAAATTAATAAAATTTGTGATTAGGGGTAAATTTATATTTATTTTTACCTTATGTGTAAATGCAATGTGCAGAAACGTGACGGAAGAAGTTGTCCGGACATAAAACTTTGTGTTTTTTATCAACAAGAAACATACCTGTAACTAGAAGAATGTGGAACGTAGTAGAATATTTTAATAAATTTAATTTAAAATGTGGTTAGGAGTAAGTGTAAACTTCCTTCTAACTGCTGTATAACTGCAGTGTGGAAAGGTGTGGAGGCGGAAGTTATCCGGTCACAAAATTTCGTGTTTTTCTCATAGAGCAACATACCTTCAAACAGCGAAACTTGGAACGATGTAGGGTAATTTTAATAAAAAGTGTGACTATATGTAAGTAGAAACTTCTCTTCACTTTCTGCATAACTGCAGTATGCAAAGATGTGGAGGCGGAAGTTATCAGGTTCAAAATTTTGTGCTTTTATCATAGAGCTAATTTCCTTCAAGCAGAGAAACCTAGAACGTTTTATTTTAATAAAAATTGTAGTTAGGTGTAAGTGGAAACTTTTTTTTGCTTTAAACTACAGTGTGGAAATATATGGAGGCAAAAGTTATCAGGTCACAAAATTTCGTGTTTTTATCACAAAACAATACACCTTCGACAATGGAAAGATGGAACGTAGTAGAGATTTTTAAATAAAAACTGTGTTTAGCGGTAGGTATGAACTTCTGTCTACCTTGTGTCTAATGTTAGAGTAAAAGATATGGAGGCTCAAGTCAAGAATTTTCGTGTTTTTATCACAAAGCAACATACGTTCAACTAGAGAAAGCTGGAACGTAGTAGAAATATTTTAATAAATTTAATAAAAAATGTGCTTGGGAAAATGTACATTTCTGTCTTTCTTGAGGAGAAAGTTACCAGATCTCAAAATTTTGTGTTATCACAAAGTAACATAACCTTCAATCAGAAGAAGCTGGGACGTAGTTAACCATTCCTTTTATGTTTATTAAATGTTAGAATATTAGTGAATCACATCATTCTCTAAACACAATAACCCAATACTCATTTACAAATATATATATATATATATTTGTTTTGGGTCCCTTAATTTCTGTTTTAAATTTTTAGAATTGACCATTACAAGCGATTATTTATTTGGTTATTCAAACTAATCACAACTATTTTTACATTAATAATTAGTCGTGTTTATAATGTAGAATTTTAAGCGGAATGGTACATTTAGGTTTGTATTTCTCTTTTTTCTTCGTTAATATTTTTGTTTTCTGAATTTAAAAAAAAAAAAAAAAAAGCTGCAGGAAATAGCTTTAATTATGTAAAAAAAAAAATGAAATTTTAATTTACAAGAAGAGGAAGTAATTTTATTGATGATAAAAAATATAATAGGAAATTTTATTAAGCCCTTTATTTTTACGCATATGCAAAGTACTTGATTTAAATTCCTGTCTGCACCTGTAATATGAAATCTATCTGAATACTGCAAAAATGAGAAGTAAAATTTGGTTTAATAATTTCGAGAGTTAGTTTTGCTGTCTCTTCCTCTCTCTCTCTTTTTAATGTGATGTAATATTTTTTAGAAAATTCATGGCATTTTCATAATTAAGATACTTGTTCGTAATATTTATTCATTTACAATACATATATGATTTACAAGGATAGGAATAAAGCAGTTATAATATGCGAAATTAAATATTAAAATAAAACCGATGTAATTATTTTTATTACAAATATTTTATCTAAAAATAATTAACCTAAGCTAATCATAATTAACTTAAATATGTAATCAAATAACTAATATAAAAAAAATCTAAAGCCTTCATCAAAAAATATTTAATTTAAAAATGAATCCATCTAAAAATCATTTTCGCGTTCATGGAAATATTTTTAACCGTAAAATGTATTATGCTAAACAAAGATGTTATAGAAATCAATATATCTTTCTCGAGAGATGAAAATTCGAAATCTGACGTGAATTGCTTAAAACATAGAAAGAGTAGTAATTTCTAAATAAGAAAAATAAGAACATAACATCTGCGTATTTTTACATTATTTTTTTTTTGTTTGCTTCAAAACGAATACTCAGTCTTTGAACACACAGATAAAGCATTTACACCTTTTTAATCAAATAACTATTAAAATGTCAATCTTCAAACATTTATTGTGTAACTATGCAATTATGTGTTTTTGTATTTATGCATTTTATCAAGCAGCTACAAATGTAATAAGAAGAAACACTTTTTTTCATTTTCAAATATAAATATAAATTACGAGCGCAATACAATTTTGGGATAAAAAGAAAAATCTTTAGTTATGGGTTTGGCAATATTCATTACTTTTTTATTCTACTTTTTATTATTTTTACATCCGCTCTATAAATTTTGATAGAAACAACATTTATAAACTTTACAAATTTTGATAAGAATTGGTGGCGATGATTTTAACTGGCATTATAATTATTTTTTTTATCCGGCATTTAGGTAAAAGCTCACACTTTACATTTTATTCTGAAACACATTCAAATTGTATGTTTTGTCTGTTTCAGTTGGTCATACTGAGTTAAGCTTGTCGTGTTACTTAACGCAGTATTAAAAAAAAAAGAAGATTACTGAGAATATTTAAATAAAGTATCAGAAACATTACTAAGATATTGGCTTTTAAACTACACTGTTAAAAATTTGCAGCATTCTGGCAGGTCATTTGACCGTTTTTTCCGAAAACGTTTACACAACCGTAATTTAACACTATTCTGACCATATTATTGGCCATTTCATGGTCAGAATATAGTTAAATTATGGTTATGAAACCGTTTTTTCGAAAAACGGTCGAATGACCTGCCAGAATGCTGCGAATTTTTTAACAGTGTATCGTTCCATTCTCATGTAGATAAATCGAACAGTTTGACATTCGTTACAAAATCCATTTAAACCGTAAAGCTTTACCAATATTCTATTAATTTACTTAATTTAGTTATATAATATTTAAGAAGAATTAAATGAAATAATTTTTCGGCACAGAAAAGTAATGAAAAAGTAAAACAAGCAACTCCACTCTAAAACATAAATGCGTAACTTTACACATTAAAACAGGTATACCGATGATACAAAAACGACTTATCTAAATGTGTAAAATGTCATGTAAATTGCGAAATACACGCCTTGTGTGTCAATTTCAAAATACACATTGTTTTGTATATTTTTATGAAGACACATTAAGCTGCAAGTATGTAAAAATTTATCAGATAACCCTTAAATGCACAGTTTAACATGTAAATTGCATACGAGTACTCATATCGCTTACCCTGAAGAAAAGTGACACATCTCGCAAAAAATCACTTTGTGTTTTATTCCACTAATAGGTCTGTCATAGGTAGGTCTTGCTACACAAAAATTTTTATAAGTGTAGTTATACGGAAAATCACTGTATTACGCTATATGTGCATTTTTGACCAAAGAAGAGGGGGGATTGTGCGGGGAGGTAAAATTACCCAACACTCCCGACCGCATCCTACGTCTTCATTCTTAAGGTTTTTGTGCTTTTATGCACGTTTTCTTTCCTGCATGCAGAGCTAAGTGCTATAATTTCATGTTACAGTAAAATCATGTAAATTTTCTTTTGTCTCTCCTGTGAAATTTACTTTTGCAGAGTCACTTTTCTTGCGGGTGAGCGATATATATATATAGATATGTCTGTGTAATATACAAAAATGATGGAATTTGTGCACATAGTACATAATCTTATAGTTTGGGACATAAATTTTAAACTAAATATTTGTAATGTTGCAAAACAAATTTGCATGAAAAGCAAACACATACGCTTGGTGTGTTTGTTCTCTTTTCAGCAGATTTGTTTTAAGACCACCAAATAGTATACCTTTAATTTACAAGAAACAGGATAATCTGGAATTATGTTTACTGCATGTCATCTCTATGTTAGACTTGTTTCGAAGTCCTAAAATCGCCTGTACAATGTATGCACAGAACCTGTATAATTTTAATAAATGTAATATAAATCAAAATTTCTTTAAAATACGGAAAATGTGACACCAGTTTTTTTTTTTATATTTTGGCGGATTTTTGTTCCTATCAATTTCTGTCAGAACTTTTCAAAGATACAGCAACATTAAGAGAAGAAAATATCTATTTAATTCAATCTACAGTAAATAAGCAATACTTGCCGAAACGGGATACGAACTGGGGAACGACAACTTTCTAAAGCAGCACATTGAGCATTCAGCTACTGTTATACAAGGCAAGTTCTCAAGTATCGTTATTTATTGAGTGCATATAAGTACGCATATTTCTGCGTAATATTCTGTTCTTATACATATTTCTGTGTGATATTCATACACACAATCCTGTGTGATATTCAGTCCTTACACATATAGCTGTGTAAAATGCGTACGTATGTTTCTGTGTAATATTTTGTTGTTATGCATATATCTGTATAATATTCTTTTACCTATTTCGGTGTAATATGCAAAATACACAGATATTTGTGTAATATGCAAAATTTCTAAATTTACATTAACACACCAATTCGGGAATCCATCAAATTTTCTACATTTACACACTTGTTAGAGTTTTTGAAGAAACAACAGATTATGCACACTTCCATTAAGTCAATAAAAACGCAGAAAAACAGATAAATGTTTACGACAAGTGTGTATATTTTATGACAAAAGTTTAATTTTACAAATTTATACTTATACATACGCAAAAGTGACCAATTTACACATTTATTTTTAGAGTGTACACAGTGCTAAATTTTAAGTTTTCATTACAGTTTAATGCGTAAAAGTATCTTACCCTCATCATTTTTAAAGGAATGTCTTTTTCTTTTTTGGTACTGCCTTTCTGTTTACCTTGGAGTTAAAAAATTGTAAGCTACGAAGAACATTTTGTTATAAGATAACTATTAGAGATGAGTTCGGGATCTTTATTTGGAGGCCGAGTCAACTATATCCCGAAATATTTTATGTCATCAGACCCGAGGCCGCCCGAGCATGGTACCGAAAATACTCAGTAAAAATTTTTAAATAATACTTTAAAATTGATTCAAGATTCAATTTCTCATTGAAAACTCTCTTCTTCCATAGAAAAAAATTAAATATGCCCACATAACGACGTTTTGTGATTTCATGTCCCTGAAAATTTGTTTATAATAGCAAATTTATTATTTATACACTCGCAGAAATCTCCGAAAGTAGCAATTATTATTATTTTAAACTCTTATTGTACAACTATGGCAGAAAATCACGAGATCTGTTTTACAGTAATTCTGAAAAAAAAAATAAGATCCAAACAGAAAGAGAAGATAAACAAGGGATATACTAGGGTTTTTTATATTACTAACACTTACAGTATCAAAGTTTCAAAATCACATAGAATATTTCTGTTATATTCCATAAATAACAATTCAATTCCCTTTCAAACTGATTTTTAAAGGATTGTAAATCACATTTAAAAATTAGACTACATTCTTGTTCCTCAAATAAATAACATTGGACAATTCTCCCCCCCCCCCCCAACACCACCATTTTTTCATTTGCAATTTGTGAATAAACAAAAATTTCCATTTTGGTCCGAACCCAAAGAGATGTATTCATATCGACCCCAAGCTCGTTTGAAAGTTGCGCTCGTTGTTGCAGCCTCAGGTTGAGTCCTGCCATCTCTAATAACTATGCTTTGTTTTTATCATGCCGCATAGTCACTTACCTTTTGTAATTTTGAGAATGTCATTATTTTTAAATTTGTATCCTACAGCTTACTGTTTTCTAAAATTCAAAATGCATTTGTGGAGTTAAATTTAAAAGATGAATCAAATTTGAAATAATGTTTTGTACAAAAAAACCTTTAATTTTCAAAATTATGTGCCCATTTTTAAGCTTTTATATAATTTTTTTAAGTTGCTTTTCAGGAATTTTTTTAAAATGCTGTGAAATTCTCTTCTTCTTTCGAACTTACTTATGGTAATATATGTTTTTCGAAAATAAATTTATTATATTAATTGGGGCAGTACATTAACAAACGTCACATTATCATACGTTTAACAACTATATTTATAATTAATATTTTAATTTATATTTAATAATAATTTAAATATAAAGTGATTCTGGCATTATTTTTTGAAGAACAAACTAGTGTAAAAGAAATGTTTACTTCAAACGAATTTAAATACTTAATTTTATTTTAACTGTTAAACTATAAGAAACAAAATCTAACTGACTAATTTTTGACTAATTTTTTGTTCGCAAATGCATGAAATTGGCTGGTAATCTTATCGGTAAACTGTGTAACCAAACAATTACTTCCATTTTTTAGTAAAATCAGAACATCCTTCTAAAAATGCTATCAAAGCTGGCGTTTTGAATTTCCAAACGCGACAGAAAGAAAAAAACTGCTGTTATGAAATAACAATCGCTTATAACTCAAGATGTAATTCATTTATCAAAAATTAAAGAAAACTGTTCGAAAATATTTAAAAAAATTATGAATCTAAGTGCCGTGCATTTACTATTAAAAAGGAGTCCGTTAGATCAAAGTTCGTCGTTGTAATAAATTAATGTAAGGCATTATTTTTTTTCATCAGCTTAGTTTTCCCCATCAAATATCACACATCAAATAACACTAGGCATATAACTGAACACTTTTTAACATTACCAGAAAAATTTAATGTTTAAAACTGTTTTTTTAATAAAGTTGTTAAAGTTTTCGAAATAAAAATCAGTAATAATAATGTGTTATGCATAAAGTTCTTCAGTGAATAAAATATTTTTATTTCTTTGTGTGGGTTTATGTTTTGACATTAAAAAACAACAACTAACAGAAGTTACATTTTATTATTTCCTGATAAAACTACGGATTACATTATACAATGCACTGAAAAATTTAGAAATTTTAACTTGAATAATTAATTCCTTTTAAATTGCTAACCATTTAAATTGTCTGATCGAAGAAAATTGCGTTTATTAATTCGTGCATAATAATTTAATTGTGGCTTCCTGTAATGAATGAAAAGGAGGTGACAGAAGTTTTCCTATTTCATATACAAATCGTTACCTTACAGGGCTTAACTATTCATTTCATACAAAATTATGAATAATATGCACACATTATACGCTTGTTAACTATAAATACCAGAATTCTTCCGAAAGTCCGACTGTTTAAGCACAATAAACCCCGTTTAATAACCCTGACAGGCTTGAAACATAGATTTGAGATTAACAGAAGTAAAGAACAAAAGCATTGGAAGTTTTCCAAACGCTTTTATGTATGCTTGATGCAGCATAAAAGCCACTAATTCTAAGATAACAGGAAATTTTTAATTTAACTATTTTAACTCGAATAGTCAAATATATGCATGATTAAGTAGTATGAGATAAATGCGTAAGATTTTTTTGTCACGGCTATTGAAGCAATAAATTAATTTATGAGATTGTTTCGAATAATAATACTTTTTATCGATGAATTTTTAAAAGAGAAAACAAATAAAGGAACATAAGCTCATTTATTGTGATTCTAATATTTATTAAAATAAATCATTTCATAATTTTTAAGTTAGCGTAACATAAAGAAAGTATAATAGAGGATATAATGCAATTCTTATTTATAAAGGCACTCTAGTTACTCATTGCTAACAATTCCAAAATCCTTTCAACCAATCAAATATTTTTCGTATGCCATCTTTCTCACAGTTACGAAAACAATATGTGCAGTGTAAAACTTGTATCCAAATACGTTTTGTCTTTATGGAGAAAAGTAAGGACATACACACATACAAAACGACCAAAAGCAGAAGCGTCTTCTTCTTCATCTTCTATTTTTAAGTCGCCTAAAAAGAGTTAAGAATTCGCGTGTTTTCCTTTCAAGTTGTTAGAAATCAAAGAAAAAAAGGAATACATACCTAATAACTACTTGAACAAAAATACTTAATTTTTGTTAATAAACTTTATTACGCCGTTTGTAAACTTGCGCTTGGCTAATTGTCTTTATATTTTAGATGTACGCCACAACGCGGTTATCCATCGCTTTCTATTGTTCCTTTTCCACTCTTGAAGTCTGATGTAATTGTTAGATGACCCCTAATGATTATTTCGTGTTTGAAAATCTTAAGAAATCTAAAGTAGAGTTAAAAACCCCTGCCGGCTCAGCCTACAGGCGGAGGTAGATTTCGAAATTATGTGCTAATTTTACCAACAAAAACTAAATCAAGATTACAGATAAAACCCAGTTTAAGAATTTTATCTGTCCGCTTTTAACGAATTTTTAATTTAACTTTTATGTAAGAGCTGCTTTTATCAGAATCATATTAAGGCGATATTCAAATAATATTTTTCCACGCTCAGCAACTCGAAATTTTCTGACCAAATTCAGACTCATATTTAAAAGTAAAAATCTGAAACTTGCTGAGGTGATTTTTCGAAGAGATTTTTAGGCGACCTGTGTTTTTATTTTTCGTTCAATTAATTAGAACTCAATTTACAAACAATCACTTTCGCAGTATGACCATTTTTTTTTGTTGTTGTTGTTTTGTTTTTTCGTTTCCAGCGTTATCGATTCGGGAAATTTGGTTCAAAATGCCGACTTTGACAGCATTTTTTGAAATATATTCTGCTCTTTTAATAGGCATTGACCAATACAGCACATTATATAGTTTCTGAATAACAGAACCGGCCAATTGGATGCGTTTGAAAGCAAAAATGCATTTAAAAATGAGTAGGAAAATAAGCCGTTTAGATTTGAGTACACGCTTAACACGATAACTTTTTCGTCAAGTCCTATTTTTGTTTAATTTGTTTTTGCTGTAGGAGTTTGTCCTATCAAAAACTTCTTAATATGAAAGTTGTAGATAATATTGAGAAGATGTATAATAAATAAGGCGGATTGGATATCTTGTGAATTTACGAAGTTTTGAATTTTTTTCTTCTTCAACCCGCCAATTTTTTTCGTTTTTATTTTTTTCTTTTTGCGGTAAGAGGTCTTATCAAAAACGTGTCAATATAAAAGAGTTAAATAGTAATAAGAGGATTTATAATAAGTTTAAGAGAATTTGATATCGTAAGAATTGACGAAGTTATGAATTTTTTCTCACTAAAACCCTATTTCTTTCGCCCCTTGAGCCCATTTTTTTCGGCCCTTTTCCTAGAAGTAATAATAACATTAAACGGATTTGATATACATTATAATTAGGAAGTTATGGGGTTTTTTTTCGTTATTCACAAATCCCCTCCCTAATTCCACCCTCTTAGTCCGATTTTGTTCATTAATGAACTTGGCCGAGATTTTCTACCCCTTGATTTATGTATCAGTTTGAAAGAGATTTGTGCCAAATTATAGAAGTTATTGAGTTTATAAAAACGTGATATAGATAGATAGATAAAGTTTTGAACTGAGGATGGTTTTGGGTTCTAGGGGTCATGATCAGCGTAAATCTGCAATAAATTTTCAGAAATTCCGACATAGGGAAAATCGCAATAAGTAGTATTTCTTACGAAATCTACCTAAAAACCAACTAGAGTTTAAAAATATTTGAAATATTATACCTTATAAAATAATATATGGAAATTACTTGAAACGTCAAAACTAACTTAATATTCGCTACAAGTGATAAAAATACATTTACAAGGCAAATAAATACCCTAGTTTATTCAGATCGATATGTTTCATCGTTCTGATGGCGACATTCTCAAGATTCATACTGGTACAAATATTTTCGCAAAACAATTTTAAATTGAAAAACTGGCAAACTAAAATCATGCGATATCATGCGTAAGGAAATTAACTGCAATATTAACAAGTTGGAACTTGCACGTCAAACATGGCAAATGAACGTACTATAACTATTATGTACTATAACGTTCTACAACTAGTTTTATAAATATTTTTTACACCGTATATTATACTGAATCTATATTTTAGTGCACTTCATAAGTGCATATTAATTTCATTCTGTTCGAAAGGCTGTAACATCCTTAAAATGCACTTGAAGTAATTTTTTCACATTGGCCGTAATGCATTCGATGTTCATAAAATTTGAAATGACGCGACAAAATTTTGCAACAATTATATATTTAAATTTTCAGACCATTGGGTTGGTTAGTTTTTGCTCTGTTATATGTGGACGCACGGACAGACAGACAGACGGACGACCGAACTACAACTATAGGCGCTACGAATTTTTATAATTACGAACGCACCTAAAAATGGATATTTGTGAACGCGGATTATTTTACAATATTCTTTCATTATTCTTCAGAGCATCTCTTTCCAAATTTTAGTAATCCAAATGGAGTACTATCCATTTTTTGTTGCAGTTTTTTCGTCCTGCATGAGATTAAACATGTCGATCCGAATAAATAAAGGTATTTATTTGCCTTGTACATGTAATTTTATCACCTTTAGCAAATATTAACTTAGTTTTGATATTATATTAATAGAATCTCTGAGTAAGTTTTCCCAAAAATGTATCGGTATGTAGATTCGAAAAAAATACTTCTTGCTTAAATGTTTAATATCATGAGGATAGTAACAGTAGTAGAATACACTGTTAAAAATGAAGTTCGATGTTTCACTAAGAAAATGGTGAAAAGTAGCTGAAATTTAGCTGCAACCAAGATATTGGTGATAAGTTTCACCAGGTTATTGGTGCTTTCACCAATACCATTATATTAGTGAAATATTGGACCATGTTTCAGGTTCTTTATAAATCCAATTTTCTGGTAAAAGGTTGAAACATGTTTCAGGTTTTTTATAAATCCAATTTTCAGGTGAAAGGTTGGACCATAATTCAGGGGGTGGGGGGGGGGGGTATCCAATTTTCTGGTGAAAGGCGGTTGAACCATGCTTCAGGTTTTTTATAAATCCAATTTTCTGGTGAAAGGTTGGAGAATAATTCAGGTTTTTTTTTTAATCCAACATTCTGATGAAAGTTTAAACCATGAAATTACAATTCTGTTGATAACTACTATAGTAGTTATCAACAGAACATACCAACCCGTACTTTACCCCTTTGGGAAATAAGCCCGATCTATGAACTTCATGTACGCGGTTAATAAAATGCAAAAATGCAATTTTAATAAAAGATTTCTCAAGATCTAGGAAAATGTTGTTATGATGTTAGTTAAACCCAAATAATGTTTTTTTTCTTTTCTTTTTTCTTTTTTTTTTTTTTTTTTTTTTTTTTTTTTTTTTACCATTGATTTAATTTTTTCATCAGAAATATATCTTCAGAAGATTGACCCATTAATTGTAGTTGTGACATAACAGTAATAAAAGTAGAAAGTTAAGAAAACATAACAAGAACAAAATTAATTAAATGTAAATATTTTAATTATGTAATATCATAATTTGTATCTTTGCAAAACACGCACTTTGATTAATTGAAATTATTTTCCAATTAACATGAAGAATGAAATCTTTAGATAAATACAAATTCGAAGGATGGGCGTACCGTATATTTAAAATAATAGTCGATATTATATTGCTTTATCTAACTGAGATTATAAATATTTTATTTTAACTCTGAATTTGAGAGAAAAATCATAAAAATGCGTCAAGGAATCTAAAGTTATATTATCAATCTGTCGTAACATTTCATTCATACTTTTATCGAAAGGTATTCCAGTAATAAAAATCTCCGTTTATGTTCGAAAAATAAGAACCAATATCTCAAATACATTTAGAGTAGTTTTTTGAGCTATGAAGTCTTTAATAGTTTCGAAATACCGGCAACTGATAAGCGTTGCAGAGATAAATAATAACATTATAAATAAGGGAGAAATACACTTGGAAGTTGTCCAAACTGTTATCTTTCACACAGATATTGAGGAATACGTGTTTTTTCTAATTATAATGGTGGATATTAATTTTTAGACAAACTATTCGATATTACAATATTTTTACAATTTCTTCAATGACTAAATTTTAAAATGGTTGTTCAGACCAGAAAATTTCAAAAACTGATTGCTTTATTTTTTAGAAACTTTTAAATTATTGATCTCAAAGTTGCTGTTATTTACTTTTGTACAACTTTATTCTGCCCCATTGGACATCACTACCCTTAACAACATTACCTTACTTTGGTAATATGGCACACCAAATACCTGGGGGTTATCCTAGATAAAAGATATACTTTCAGAAAGCATATTCTTAATATGAGATAAAGATTTATATAAGAGACGCAAGAGCATTCAAATCTCTTTAACGCCTTTTTAAAAACTCCTATTTTGTTTATGCGAAAAAAAACCCCCACAAATGCATAAAGCCAAGATTCTCTCTCTCATAACATATGCGTCTCCAATCTGGGTTTTAAATGCAAATCTAGTATGAAAAACGTACATAAAGTTATTTATAGAAACTTGAGAAACATTATAAATGGGTGCAGATACCCCCATAATACCACCATTGGATTTAATATAATTTTTTTCTTCTTTATTCAACATGTTAATAAACTTTCTAAAGATTTTTACAAAAATATCTATAATATTTCCAGTAACAATATTGCTGAACTACCGGACTACGATGTCACCAACCCCAGCAAACAATCGGAGCCGGTTAAGACGATCACCGTTAAGATGCTCACGGTTACGACGCGATCCCACTTGATAGGCGCGTTTTTAGCCCCCGTTATGCTATTTTTTTCTCACAGCTTATTTTGTGTCGTCTCCAAAAAATAGCGTTACATTGTATAAGCCAGCCGTAAAACAAAGCAGATGATCATTGTACGATTAAATACTCTATAGAATTTTTTAACTTCTTAGCATCGCACATTTTCAATTTTTATACCGTCCTATTGGGAAAAAAAGTACTTTTAAATGCAATTTGTTTGAAAACTCAATCTCTAAAAAAAATATGCATATTTATTGATTATAAGCCCACAGGTGATAAATAATATTTTCAAGTGGAAGTTTTTTTTCACTCTTATTTTTAAATATTAGCCACCGGTATGCTATTTCTTTCTCGCAGCTTATTTTGTGTCGTCTCCAAAAAATAACCTTACGTTGTATAAGCCAGCCGTAAAACAAAGCAGATGAATCATTGTACTCTTAAATACTCTACTGTCACTCTTTAAACTTCTAAGCATAACACATATTCGATTTTTATGCCGTTGTATTGGGGAAAAAAAGTACATTTTAATAACTGTACAAAAATAATACTAGATGGCAGCACCATAATTTGTCTTTTGACGATAAGTTATAAATTTTGTCTTTTGCAGCTACTTTTAAGTTATAATTTCCTACACCAGGTGGATTTTTTTCTAAATTTGGACGATATTGTTAAATAGTAATTAATTAATTTAATAGTGCATTTTAGTTATTTTAAATAATGTAATTACTTTCTATTTATTTTATTTTATGTTATATTAATTCCATTTATCATGGTATTTCAAAATGTATTAACTGCATCCTTTGGTATCAACTACTGTGAATTCTTAACTGTTTTATTCACCTTAATCTTTACGATATTTTGGTAGCCATGTGCGAGTGGATATATTGAAAAATACTGTAATATTAATCGGTATGTTGTGTATTATTTCTATTTTTTATCCTATAAATATTTAAACAGGTTTTATTGATTTTTCCATTTCATATTATTTGTTTCTGTTTATCTGTTTGTTCTGTCATAATCTGTTTTCATTTTCAATCTATTCACTTGATTATAATGGTTGTTCGGGCACAGAGAAAAATAATTTTTAGCTTTAGCTTATTTTTCTCACAGAAAACAACCATATTGCTTATATCATTGAATTCTGTGCCCTTGAAAACGTAATTCAATATATAAGCTATTCCATTATTTGTCGGTGTCCACTTTCTTATTTTTTCTTCCATAATAATTCTTATAATAAATTATTTGGCACCTTTTTTATACTTACAGCTTTAATTCATAATATTACGGTTTTTGATGGTGTCAGGTTATGTTTAATTAATGGTTATATATATATATATATATATCAATTTTGAACGGAGGGTGGTTTCGGGGTCTGGGGGTCATGATCGATGAAAATATACCAAAATTTTTTGAAATCGCTTTCCTCCGAACAGCTACAATAGGTAGCTTTTTGTAACGAAAGCTACCTAAAAAAAACGCTAAATTAACAACACTGCATTTCTTGTCTGATCCCGCCTCCTAAACTTCTTTGGATCACGCTTCCAGTATGTTTCTACTGTAGTAAAGAGAGATAAACGAATTCAGGATGATCATATACGTCATAAAAATTATTATGATTAGAGATGATATTGTACCGGTACGTAGTTAAGTTTTAAATATACGTCATAGCTCCACTATGTTTTATATTGCATATCATAGGGAAAAAAATAAACTCGTAAAGATTAAAAAAATACCACTGTGGTTTTATAAATCTTTTATGTTTTCTTTATTTTTGCTATACTAAAAATATTTTTTACACTAGCTGATTAATAAGGCTAGTTTTGTCTTATTATATTAAAAATGAAAGGTAGATTATAATGATACTCATTATCATATGTACTAAATATGATTTTAACAACTGGATTGTGCTTCAAAGATTTAATATTAGGTAGCTTTCATTACAAAAAGCTACCTATTGCTGCCGTTCGGAGGAAAGCGATTTCAAAAAATTTTGGTATATTTTCATCGATCATGACCCCCAGACCCCGAAACAACCCTCCGTTCAAAATTGATATATATATATATATATATATATATATACAGGGTGTTCCGTTAAAGGGGTCCAATATTAATAGGGGTAATAGAGGAGATCACATGGAGCATAAATCAGTATATAAAGCCTGGTCGGATCTCAATAGTTTTCAAGTTACAGCAAATAGAATGAAAATTCGGAAAATTGTAAAAGAACCCTCATTGCTAAACTATCGATAATGCTACATAAAAACGAAGCACATATTTAGAAAGAGCAGAAAAAAAACCTACAAAATGGCATCAATTGTATTAAAATAGCAATATTTATTGACGAGTTACAAGCCCAGAAACAGTGAAAAAAGTACGAAATCCAATATACATCAAAATAGTTAATCGTTAATTCCAAAAAGACAACTCTAGCTACAAAAGGAAATTGTAGTAAATTTTGGTCCATTCCGAAAAAGCTTACAATGAACCATATCGGTTTAATTGTGTGAGAGAAATTAATCAGTTTCTTACTTACAACTCCGCTTTCTTTGACACTAGCAAAGGTTAATCTCCACCCATCACGATTGGAAACACCGCCTTTTTAATTACTCTCAACTATACATTTTCGATCATGCTTCTTCTGAGATGCAACATTTTTAATTATTCAAGAGTTGAATGAACCAAAATAATTTTACAATAATAGTCTACATTTTAAAGTGGTCTTTTATTGATATAAAGCTTAAGTTAAATTCTTTAAAATTAAACTGGTGGTGAAATTCGGAAATAATTAAAAATATTGCGATTTGTAACTATGCAAGAAGTTTCAGTACATGTTTTACATGGACAATTATTGTATGTATATGTGCATCATAATTTATGATAGGAAATAATAATAACAAATAGCATAATAATTTTATTAATTATAAATTTAAAAAAGACACTAAATTTTAAATTAATTCATACAAACTTTGTAATTTACAATTTGAGTACACCACAGTCTGTGACTTACAAAATACTGTGCCAAAAAGTATTGAAAATAAAAGAAAAATGACAAATAAAGAATTACATTCCACGTACTTTATGACATATGTGAAGCATAGTCTTCTGGCCTGCGCTGCACAGTTCAATGTCGGAAGGCAGACGAACGGACATTATTATAATAGGTGTTCGAAGTTGCGCCCATTAACAGAATCGCACAGCCGACAGCGACGTCGTAAAGATTGGCGAACACGCCGAAAAACTCCGACGGAGTTGGGAATGTCTCCTGCAGCGACAACGATTCGCGGTAGTAAATCCTCCGGTGTATCCACAGGAGTTTCATACACCAGCGATTTAAGGTGTCCCCAAACAAAAAAGTCTAACGGATTGAGGTCTGGAGAGCGTGCAGGCCAAGCAACAGGTCCACTGCGTCCAATCCATTTCCCAGGATATGTTGAATTGAGGTGATTGCGAACACCTATGAAAAAATGTGCCGGTGCGCCATCGTGCATAAACCACATATTGTGGCGCAATGTTGCTGGCACATTTTGCAGTAACTGCGGTAAGATATCCCGTAGGAAAACCAAGTACGTACTGCCATTGAATACATCTGGGAGTAAATATGGTCCTATGAGATAATCGCCGAGGACACCTGTCCATATGTTCACACTGAACTTTTGTTGTGCGTTCGACGGGAAAACAGTGTGCGGATTTGTATATGACCATGTGTGCATATTGTGCGTGTTTACCACGCCCTCTCTTGTAAATGTTGCTTCATCAGTAAATAAAATATTTTCCAGAAATTGTGGATTATTTTCTGTTACATTAAGCAACCAGCGTACGAATTCTGTCCGCTGAGCACAATCTGTTACTGATAACAGTTGTACCCGCTGCACATGAAAGGGGTGCATGTTTTCTGCACGCAGAACACGCTACACACTTTGGTGAGAAACACCGACTTCAGACGCAGCAGCTCGTGTACTCGTGGAGGGGTTATCTTTAAAAATATTCAGTACATCTTCTTCCATTGCAGGTGTTCGTACATGTCGAGGTTTCCCTGCATCAATGCTTGCTGTATTAAACGATCCAGTCTCCCGTAATCGTCTATCGATTTTTATGAAGAGTTTCGAACTTGGGCAACGTCTCCTTGGAAATTGCTCACGGTACATGCGCTGTGCTAGACATGCATTTCCATGAGCTTGCCCGTACATCAGATGCATGTCCGCATATTCTTCGTTAGAGTATTCCGGCATAATTATTATACATCAACTTACTACAATCCCACTTACAACAGCCTCCCTTTAACATAACGCCTACTGATGACTGCTGTTTTATTATACTTTTCTTCCTATACACATAGAAAATTTGCATAAAAAGTACTTCTACTTCATCATCCTGAAAGTTAATGGAGGAAACGCAGCAGTCACGGAGTTTGCTTTAAGACAAGGCGAGAGCTGCACAATATGTCATTCACTTGACCAGACTGAATAATGAAAGGGTATTCATAGAGGTTGATCAGAAATGTATAATTGAAAGATATTAAAACGGGGTGTTTACAATCGTCATGGGCGGAGTTTCGCCCTTTCCGAGCGTGCAACAGTACAGAGTTGTAACTAGGGAACTGCTTGATTTCTCCCATACAATTAAACTGATATGGTTTATTGTCAGCTTCTTCGAAAGCTTTCGGAATGGACCAAATTTTATAACATTTTCCTTGATGTAGGTAGAGTTGCATTTTTGGAATTAACGATTAACTATTTTGCTAAATATTTGATTTTGTATTTTTTCACTGTTTCAGAGCTTGTAACTCGCCAATAATTCTCAATATTCTAAAACAACTTATGTCATTTCGTAGGATTTTTTCTGCTCTTTCTAAATATGTGCTTCGTTTTTATGTAGCATTATCGATAGTTTAGCAATGAGGGTTTTTTTACAAATTTCCGATTTTTCATTCTATTTGCTGTAACATGAAAATTATTGAGATCCGGCCAGGCATTATATACTGATTTATGCTCCGTGTGATCTCCCCTATTACCCCTATTAATATTGGACCCCTTTAACGGAACACCCTGTATATATATATATATATATATATCTGACATATGTCCCACTGTAACTCTCGTAATTATGAACCGATTTCGATGTAATTCGGTGTGTACATAGTACATACCAATGTCTCGACCGAGTTCGTTGGCCAGCTTCATCCGCCGTTTTGTTTCAAAATGGCGACCATTTAAAATTTAAAAAAAAATTTAAAATTTGAAATGTGGTATCAAAAAATTAAAAATGGAAAAATATTATTTTGTTATGTGTTTGACTTTTATACAAAGATTCCGGAGCAGTTTTTGTTTCGTCTATATCTTAAAAAATGGCTGAGTTATAGCATTTTGAATTTCTAGCGTGGCTGACATTTTGAAACGTCCTGAACTTTGTTACGCGATACAAGGCGTATTTATGAACCAATTTCGATATAATTCGGTGTGTACATAGTACATACCAATGTCTCGACCGAGTACGTTGGCCAGCTTCATCCGCCATTTTGTTTCAAAATGGCGGCCATTTAAAATTAAAAAAAAAAAAATTAAAGTTTGAAATGTGGTACCAAAAAATTGAAAATGGAAAAAAAAAATTTCTTTTGTATTTGACCTTTATACAAAGATTTCGGAGCAGTTTTTGTTTCGTCTGTATCTTAAAAAATGGCTGAGTTGCAGCATTTTGAATTTCTAGCGCGGCTGACATTTTGAAACGTCCTGAATTTTGTCACGCGATAAAAGGCGTATTTATGAACCGATTTGGATGAAACTTCGTTTATACATAGTACATACTAATGTCTCGACCGAGTTCCTTGGCCAGCTTCATCCGCCATTTTTTTTCAAAATGGCGGCCATTTAAAAAAAATTAAAAAAATAAAAAATTAAAATGAGATACCAAAAAATTGGAAAATGAAAAAGATTTTTTTTTTGTATGCATTTGACCTTCATACAAGATTCCGGAACAGTTTTTGTTTCGTCTATATCTAAAAAAATGGCTGAGTAATAGCATTTTGAATTTCTATTGTGGCTGACATTTTAAAACGACCTGATTTTTGTCACGCGATAACAGGCGTATTTATGAACCGATTTGGATGTAACTTGGTCTGTACATAGTACATACCAATGTCTCGACCGAGTTCGTTGGCCAGCTTCATTCGCCATCTTGTTTCAAAAGGTTGCCATTTAAAAAAAAATTAATTTAAAATTTAAAATGAGGTATTAAAAAATTGGAAAATGAAAAAGATTTTTTTTATGTGTTTGGCCTTGATACAAAGATTCCGGAGCAGTTTTTGTTTCTGAAAATTTGTTCTTTTGTTTATATCTTAAAAAATAATTGAATTATAGCACTTTGAATTTCTAGCATGGTTAAATTTTGAAACGATCTTGTATTTGTCACGCGATAACACACGTATTCGCCTATTTCGACGTAAGAAGGCATGTGGATAGTACACATCAATACCTCGACCAAGTTCGCTGGCCAGATTCATGAGCCATCTTGTTTCAAAATGGCGGCCATTAAATTAAGAAAAAAATATATATTTAAAGTGAGGTGCAAACAAATTAGAAATTGAAAAAGGTTTTTTTCTTAAGTATTTGACCTTGAAAAGGATTCAGGAGCATTTTTTGTTTGTCTTTACCTTAAAAAATGGCTCAGTTATAGCAGTTTCAATTTCTATTGTGGGTGACATTTTGAAAAATCTGATTTTTTGCATGCGAAAGCACTCGTATATATCAACCGATTCCGATGTGAGTGAGCATGTGCACAGCAATTACTAAGGTCTCGACCAAGTTCACTGGTTAGCATCATTCACCATGTTGTCTTAAAATGGCAGGCACTTTAAGAAATCGCCGAATTTGGCAGCCAAATATAAGTTACTTTAAAGAAAAGCAGCTTGGATAAAGCTGACTAATTTCGCGAAATTCTCATTCATTATATTGATAAAAATTAGTATTGAATCTCCTATAATCGGTTTCCACTAAATTGAGCTTCGTGTGCTTGAATGATATAAGTTGGCTTTTTTTAAAATAAGGAATATGAAAGCTACCTCTTCCTCCCGGCACTGTCCGGAAGGACTTTTTTTTTCTTTGCCTTAAAAAAATAGTCTAGCAGGAAAATTATTTTTGTCGTGTAACGTATTAATCGACAATAAAACCATGTTTGAATTCATATTTATGTGCAGTTACAATTCCAGTTGGTCCTATAAAAAGAAACAATGAGTAAAATTTGAAAACAATTAAATTTTAATCTAAATACACATAAAAGATACATTTTTAACATATAAATGAATGCTCTAAAGGTCGTTTAGGCGATTAGACGTGTTAACAAGACCAGTTCCTACATCATTCCAACAAACCACGTTTCATTCCGCTTAATATGCCACTTTTGGCCACTCCCTTCAAACGCGTCTTAACCGTGTTACACTGTATATATAAAAAGACCACGTTATTCAACGTTATTGACAATAATACTTGATTTAGTTTATCTCTTTTTTATGTTTAGTTACATTTAATTTAAAACTTTATATCATTATACCGGTTGTCTTAAAAAGGACTGATTGATTTTAAAATTTAAGAGCTTGCAAACGGTGACAGATATTTAAAACATTCCTGCAGGAGGGTTATGCATGAGGTCAAAAGTTTTTTTTTACAGTGATTTGCGATTTTAGTTTAAATTACAAACAATAGATGGAGCTGCGATCAATAGAGTGCTACATTCAGGCTCGATTTTTGGTACTTCTGGATCCCCTCAATACATTTTAATCTCCCTTTTCTGCATGGAAGAAGAGAAAGGCAAAAAAAATCGAGCCTGTATTTAGCGCCTATTGCTTACGGCGCCATCTATTTTTTTGTAATTCGAACTAATCTAAAAAATCTCTGTAAAAAAACTTTTGACCTTATGTATAACCCTCCTGCAAGATTTTTTTTAAATATCTGTCAACGTATGCAAGTTATTGAATTTTAAAATCAGTCAGTCCTTTTTAGGACACACGGTATATATCCGAGTAATATATACATGAATTATTTACATAATTTTTCATTTTGATATCCATACTGTTACAGAAACGGAAAAAAATATTCTATAACTATTTGAGAAAAATACGTTCGATTCTTGGGCGGGTATTTCCTCACCTCGACTGTTTTGAACAATTGGACATATTATTTTTAATACTATCCTAAACGCTTTTTAAAATTTTATAATTATACTGACACTTAAGTAATTTAGACTTCCCAAGTTTTAGAAATGCAGCTGTTTCGAAACAAGGAATAATCTTTAAATGTTGTATATTAGAATTAGTATTCTTTATTGGCATCACAGCCACTAGTCACTGTTATTTTTCCGTGTCTTAGGTCAATATTGACCTGTTGCCCTATGACATTTACATTGCGAGTGAGAGGAAGAGCAATATTTAGTTTTAAACTTGAGTGCTATACTTAGAGAAAAAACTTTATATTTGTAATTCTTTTAATTGAATTACTTTAAATTGTGTTTCTCAATTAAGTAGCAACCATTCAGTTAATACTGAAGATTAAATTTAATAAAATTGCATTAAATATAAACCAAAAATGTGTAAATATTACAATACGAATAGGTTTCCATAATTATTCAGTTATATAAAAAGAAAAAAACGGGGAGGGTGGGGGGGGGGCAGAAAAAGTAAGCAAAGAAAAGTAAAGAAAAAAGAAAGATTTTTATGCATATTATATTGAAACAAAATTCACTTAACAACTTAAATTGCAAATGTATGAACTAAAGAATAACCATGTCATTATATTTCCCGAATTGCATATTTTTTGTCTTTGAATATCCAATTATACCAAACTTCTGTTTTAATCATTAATGTATGCTTTATGTGACATGCTAGATTTTTTTAAATAGACAAAATTATTTTTTTATGTTGTATTTCAATTTTAACAACGTCAAATGGTTTTATGTAGTCTTTGTTTGTATAATAATTGCTTTCCTGCTTAATATGTTTATGTGTTTTTTTTTTTCTTGTATCATTTTATTGCATTTTAATACTTATTTAAGTATCTTTCAAATAGGAAAGTAGTATATATTTTGTCAGCATTCATTTAATATTGATGTTTCATTTATATTATGAAAAGATAGATAATTCTCGGTGGAATGTAATTCAAAATACTTTCAACAATGAAGGTTTTAAGCTAAAATTCCCAAATAAAATAGTTATTTAGTGCTATCAACTGACTGCCTTTCCCTTTTCCCTTTATTGTTTTAATAGCTGTAAAAAGTTTGGTCGACAAAACAATAACTTGCTATCCAACGCACACTTTATTTAGAGATTTAGAAGAAGATTTTTTTCAAAGATTAAAATAACAAAATAAAAATTATACTCGACTATTCGGTTAGTCTTTAAAACGAACCTCAGGCGTTAATTTTCTGAAATACAAATCTAAAATAAAAATAAAATACAAATTTTCAATTCTAATAGAAATCTAAAATACATGTAAAATACAAATTTTCAATTCTAATACAAATCTAAACAAAAAATAAAGTAATTTTTTTTTGCCGATTTGTATTTTAGAAAATTAACTCATGAGGATGGTTTTGAAAATGAACCGAAACGTCGAGTATAATTTTTATATTTTTATTTTAAATTTTAAAAATTTGTTTAAAATCTCCAAATAAAGTGTATGTTGGACAGCAACTTATTGTTTTTTTTTGTTTGTTTTTTTGCATTTGAGTATACAACGTAAGTCCTTATTTATTATTTTGATAGACAGTTTTGCTTTCATTGTAATAGATCTTTTTATCTTGCAAAAGTAGGTTTTTCTTTTCACCACTTGATACTATAATAATAGAAATACAGGGTGTCGCCATGACACATTTTAAAACTCAAGAAAAAATCAAGTAATTATCGTACAGGAGTGCGGTTTGGACTAAAATGCTTCTCATGGTGAAAAGTTTTCTTCAAGCTAATGAAAATAATTAGTTCCAAACTTCGGTCATAGATGGCGCAACTTGTCCCTATGTTTGAATTCAAACATGTGTTTTTTTCTGAATTTCATATTATTTTTGACGCTGTGACACAGAAATGACAACTCCCAGAGAAAAATCTAATTGCATTGGTTGGTATTTCGAAACCAAATCGAAACTAAACTGAAAATCAGAAAAAGCATGTTTGAAACCGCACATACGGACAAGTTGCGCCATCTATGCTCGAAGTTTGGAACTAATTTTTTATTCTCTTGCAAAAACTTTTTATCCTGAGAAAAATTGTATTCCAAACCGATAATTACTTGATTTTATATTGAATTTTAAAATGTGTCAGGGACTTTTGGAACACCCTGTATTTAATTTTAATTATTAACGATGTACAAAGATTACTACATGCAAAGAATTAACAGCAATGACTTTATCAAGATGTCTTTATCAATGGAAATTCCAACGAATCTGGCACCCCTATTTATGATTATAAAATTTCTATTTAATATTTAAATTGCAGACTTTATAATAGCCTTGTTGTTTCCATAGTAACATGTGGCATCCTTAGAAGAAAAAAAAAAAAGGTTAATTTTTTTAAAGCTTTCAGTTGTAGTGCAAAACTTTTGCCAAGAATTCGCATATATTAAGTTATTTTCAAGGTTAAAATGAGATTTAATTAAGAGAGTATTTTAGTAAAACATTCCGATTTTTTCTCTCACACTGACATATAACCTTTTCACTCGTGAATTATTTTTAAATGGGTTAAAAAATAATATTATAATGCATTCTACATAAGAAATAATATTGAACATTTAAAAGTACTACTCTTTTTACGAAATTGCATAGCGAATTGTGTACGAGGTGTATAAGAAATTAAAAATAAGATATTGAATATTTTTTGTGAAATTTTAAACTTTGGATACATTAAAACGAAGTATACAGGATACAAGTATTTTTTCCTGTTATTCTAGATTAAACCTAAAAGCAGAGGTTATCTGAGAAAAGCTTCTCTGGCCGAGAAGTAAAACAAATTCATTGAAATTAGATTTTCGAGCTAAATATTTAATAGAAGTAATAATAGTTTTAAAAACACTCTTTAATAAGCATTAAATATTAATCTTTAAAAAACATGACTAATTTCATGACTGCAAGTCAGGTTGTTCTGTAAAAAATTCCGTTATAATGCGTTAATCTGGTGTAAATTCTGATTTAAAAAAAAATCACCACTTTGATATATATTGGATAGAAAGCGCGAACTAATGAATTTATTAAAAACCTTATCATTTTTGCTCTCTCTCTTAACAAAAAAATAAAAGTGGTTTAACATATGACAACAAAAAGTTAAGCAAAAAAAGTTATTTAAAGTATCGCATTTCTAAATTGCTTTCTTAAATTATGATTACAGTTTAATTAATAGTAAACTATATATTTATGAAAGCGTACTTAAAAAAAATTACAACCTTTAATTTTTATTTAAATTTTTTTATACTTTTTAGTTTTTGAAATATTTTATTGTTGCAGTTTAACAGCCAGTCAACTAATTTTAGCAAAAGCTATGGCCTATAATTAACTCCGGTGTTGTTGTAACTGAGATACACTTGTAACCGAAAAAATATTTGACGATTTAACACCTGCGCCCGGCTAACGGGAAAAATAACTTGCCGACTAACTTTTTAATTTATAATTAAGTTCTAAAAATGTTAAAATGTTGTATTGTCATTGGAAACGCATCTGCGTGCGTAAATATTATAATTCTAGCATATCAGGAAGCGAGGTAAAAATCAATTAGAAAATTCCGTATTTACATAAACCGATAAAAGGTAGATGACAGGAAGCAAGAATTCTGCTTTTTCAGAACTTAATGTCACCCCCGATGAAATATATATATATATATGTGCGTGTGTGTGTGTGTGTGTGTATATAAATATGGATAGTACAAAACATATTTCAGTTTTAAGACTAGTTTTAAAACACACGCTTATTTTTTATAAAAATGACGCGATTCGCATCCGCTGAAGAATTCCACATTTACGGTCCAGTCTTTAAACAACATCTACAGAAAAGAATGCATAGAGCATACATCGCTGAATAAAACACAATTCCAACAAAAACCGATGCCGTCATACAAGAAACTCGACACAAAATATCGGCTATCTAAATTATTCACATGCCTTCTTTTGTTTGTAACATTAATATAGATATTTAAAATTAAATATAGTTTATAATAACTCCGTGTTTTATTAGAAATCATTCATTTATATTTTTTCAAAACAGCACATATTTTAATTACTTTTTTTTTCAGTTGTTATGGGGAAATGGCAACAAAAATATGTAATTGCTATTTTTCAACTTTTTTTGCTTTACTTTCCACAGACATGGAGTACGTCAGTTGCCAAAATTAAACAAATAGAGCTAAAAACTACAAAAATTTAATACCTCAAAAATAAATTGAGATGCAGTTTTTAAACAAATTGCACTTAAAAGTACTTTTTTTTTTCCAATACGGCAGTATAAAAATTAAAAATGTAGATTCTTAGAATTAAAAAAAATTACAGTACATTATTTAAACGTACAATGATACATCTGTTTTGTTTTATGGCTGGCTTATACAACGGAACGCTATTTTTTAGAGACGACACATTTTAATTGCTGGCCGAAAGAAATAGCATATCGGCGGCTAAAACGTTAAAAATATTAAATGAGCCGTGGACCTTCAGTTGGGGCAAAAATCGACTAAAAACTCGTTTATTTCGTTTTTGGTTTAATAATATACTTCAATCTTAACTGCATCATTTGGAAAAAACTGAACGGAATTGCAGCGATTGCGAGTGAAGTTACCAGCATTTCAAAATTGTTCACCGTAATTGAGTTACACTAAAATAAAACTTGAAATTGCGTTTTCTCAAAATGAGACTTTTCGTCCAGTTATTATATTCAAAATGTTCCATGCGTTTTTTTTTTTTATCCAATTTTTATAATATTAAGTATTATTGTTTGCAATATCCTATATTTCAAAAATTAGTACTAGTATGCACGCATTTATGTACATAAAGGAAATATTTGGTAGTTATATAACTTTTTCCGTTAGATTTCAAGGAAAAGTGTAAATATTGAAAGTTTTTTATTAATTTTTTCTGAATATATTAGTATAATTTAAAAAAGCATGACAACTTTTGTTGCAATATTATAAAGCTACCATTTAACAAAACCTCAGGTTCCTAAAGTCAAAATTAATGCGCATGGGGCATTTTTAAAAAGATTGATTAATTAACACATTTTAATGAATAAATAAATTACACACATTTCTTAATAAAATTTATTAATCTACTTAGAAAAAGTATGAAATATTACGTGTGCAAAATGTTCGTACAATTCATTGAAAAATTAAAAAAAAATGGTTTTGAACGTATAAAATATTGAACGTATTTGAAAAAATATTGTCTTATACCTTTAAGAATAATTCAAATCTAACCATTTTAGCTTTACCATAAGCTAGATAGATTATGCCATAACGCATTCTTCCATACAAAAAAAGCAAGTTTTTTTCAAAAAAATGCGACACAATGCTTTATTTCATTTGTATCTTCATTTGTTTATTTACTTATTGCTGTTACAATTTTAATTTCCGGTGGTGCGCTCTTAAGAGTTTATTTATTTATTTATTTTATTATTATTATTATTATTTTTTTTTTTACACAATAAACTAAAAATAGGAAACATACATCACTTTTATGGTATTAAAATATTCGCCTTTTTAATCCATATATGTCTGTCATTAAATAAAGTTAATATTGTAATTTAATATTAGTGGTGTCGAAAGCTTTTAGTAAAGAAACAAGCAAACTCTTCTTGCCTGATATGTGTACGGGCAAAACTGTTATAAGCGGTTAAGGATTTTTAGTGCTTATTATTTAAGTATAACTGTATAGTTACTGAAGTATAGCTGTAAGGACAATCAATATTCCAATATAAATAAGAAAATAATAAAAGAAAATTATGCATCAGGAATACATTATGAAACACTTTCCAAATGTAACAGAATATTACTAAGAGAATATTACTATTATCTTTTCATACAATGAAATGAGATATATAAGCAATTTAAAAACACATATCAGTTAAAATTTGATGTCCATATGTGATAATATGTGCAAATTCTACCGTGCAGTCCTATTATATGATATATATATATATATATATATATATATATTATTTATTTATTTATTTATTAAATAATTATGCACTGTTATCGAAAATATAATTAAACATTGCTATATTTAAATTTATTATTCTGCTATTATATAGTACATTTATTTATGCATTTGCCTAAAATTGAATCATTATTTATTAATGTATCCATATTAAATATTTATTTATTTATCTCTAAAATTCATCATTTATATTAAATTAATAAAGTTGCTTTTTTAAAGGTTAATCCACATATAGTTATTATTATTAATATTTATTTATTTGTTCATTATTTATCTCTCTTTCCTAAATAATCAATGCAAGTTTTCTTTGAAAGTTTTGTTTAATGATAGAGGGCAGCACTACAACTGATCTAATCACAGTGAAAATAATGTATTTAATCTATTTCAAGACTACTACACAGTTTTACTTAGCTCATTAGTTGTATTAGTGGTATTATACTTATAATATTTCGTTAGTGACTTTCTTTAATCCATATTATTTTATTTATATATTGTAATTTTCGTCTTCTTTCTGCTGCATTTAATATGTACGGTAGCCCAAATTGTGAATTTTTTAGCTTCTTATGGCTTATGCAAGGATAAAACCGTACATGTTATTTGTGGAATTTGTGCCTGAAGAATCTGCCTTGTTTACACAAATTTTTTTTTTTTTTTCATTTTTCCAATGTTTGCTGAATTTGCAATTCCTTGTTTCCCTTGATATGATGATATCTTTTTAATTTTTTTTTTTTTTTAAATAAAGGCTAAACACATATCAGTTAATGTACACATATCAGTTACTTCATTTTTTATTTGCAAAAAGTTCATTTATAATTTGTATATTCACTTTTGTAGATTATTATTTGTATTGATTTATAATGGTTCTATATATGTTTATAATTATAAATACAGACTTTTTTTTTCTGGACAAGTGCATTAGTGTTCACAAAGTCGAGTGAAGTCGCTAATGATTATTTTTTAATCTTGTTTACTCTACGTACGGAAATAATTGTTACAAATTGTCGACTAAATAGTTTTTCAATATTTATACTCTGAATTTAACTGAAAGAAGAACGCAAACTAGTGCTCATCTATTTCTGATTCGAAGAAAAATAGCTTCATAGATTCATATTAAAAAAAAAAAAAAAAAAAAAAAAAAAAAAACCTTAGTTGAAAAACCAATACAGGTTTAATGACATTTCTAAATATTTTTTAGACATACCTTTTGCGTAGATCATAAATATTAAAACGCATATTTTTGTATATAATATGAGAAAAAATATGGCTTAGAATTTTTGTTGAAAGGGAATAATAATATGTTTTCAGAATTTCTTCTATGGAAAAAAAAATCGCCATGTCTATCAAATGCTCATGGTGGAAAATTTTTCTTTGGCAGCAAATTTTCGTAGAATACGAATTTTCCATCTTGAAAATTTAAAACCATGTAAAGAAAGATATAAAATAAAATATGATGAAAGAATGTAAAAGAAAAAAAACTGGAATATTTCCAACTTTTTATTTTAGTAGTAGCTCTTCCATAAATTTTTATAATGTAAGTAGAGTACGAAATATTTCATCTGAAATTTGGAAGCTTCCTATGGAAACCTACCGTTATTTTTTATTTCCTTTTTAAATCAAATCCTTTATAAGTATTGTTAAGAAATGAATAAGGAATTATATGATTTTTTTTATATATCTACAATGAAAAAATTCCCTAATTCATCTATTTCTTAAAAGTCTAAGCTTGTTCCACATTTCTAAAACTTATTTACTAATAAAGTTTTGAAAATATACAAAATTGGACAATTCTGCAGTAAGTGGCCGATTTCACGTGAAGGTCTTTAAAAAAGTAACTAAACTAGAATACAAGAATTCTGCTTTTTTTAGAATTTAGTGTCGCCCGCGATGGAAAAAAATGTATCAATATAGATAGTACATAACATTTTTCAGATTTAAGACTTAAATACACGCTTTTATTTTTTGTAAAATGACGTCATTTGCATCCGCTGAAGGATTCTGCATTTACGATACAGACTTAAACAACATCGATAGAAAACTATGCATATGACGTCACTATCACTAAATAATACATAAACTCAGCAAAACAGTGATGTCGTCATTCAAGAAACTCGACAAAACAAATAAGGGGGTCTAATGATTCCTATACCTTCATTTATTTGTAACATTAATATGGATACTGAAAATGAAATGTGGTTCATAATAGCTCCATGTTTTATCAGAAGTCATTCATTTATATTTTTCAAAATTCTGAAAATGTTATTGCACACGGATTAGTAAAATTGTATCCTTTCAGCTTTTTGATAGAAATTAAGTAAATGCGGGGGAAATAAGTCTCACAAATATTCTTTAAAATATATTTTTATAGCAAAAGATATTTTTGGCATAGCACGTATTTTAATGACTTTTTTTTCAGTTGTTATCAAAAAATGGCAACAAAAAGGATATAGTAATCTACCCTTTTCTCTTTATTTTCTACAAAAATAGAGTTCTTCAGTTGCCACTATTACAGAAATGCCATTAAAAACTAAAATAAAATTAATATCTCAAAAACAAATTGAGATGCATTTTACAATAAATTGCATTTAAACATACATTTCCCCCCTACTACGTTATAAAAATTGAAACAGTGAGATGTTTAGAAGTTTAAAAAGTTGCAGTAGATTATCAGTATTGAACCGTACAATGATACACCTGCTTCGTTTTACAGGTGACTTATGGCTATGTGTAACGTTATTTTTTAGTGACGACATATTAATTGTTGTCTGAAAGAAATACAGTCGAACCTCTATTTAACGAAGTCGCTAAATCCCGGGAAAAAGTTCGTTATATGGAAAATTCGTTAAATAGAGATTCACCTTTTAAAATACTTTAAACAACATAAAGCATATTTTAAATTTATAAACACTAAATATTTTTGCTAAAAGTAATTAATCACATTTTTTTAAATAAATTATATCAATTTGTTTTATTTATTTTACCCACAAATATCCATCATTAATTCATTTTTTCTACGTGTTTAAATCTTTGAAATCTGCAAGGAAAACAAAACATTGTCCGGGAATACACCGTATTTTCTGTTCAAAATAAATAGTTTTACATTAAAATTAAAGAATTTTAATGACATTATCGTATTTATTATTATTAAACAAATAATTCTAACCATACATTAACATATGCGTCCTTAAATTTAATTTATGAAAAACTCTGTTAATTTTGCCTGAGTTTTTTATTTAAAAAAGTGCTGTCTCTCATAATACATCTCGCATCTTTGCAATGCACCAAAAAACCCACCCCTTCATACTATTTTCTTATAACTATAATCCGCGTCGGATTGTTTCAAATGATTTTAGCATTTCATCATACGAAATGATCATTTTATCATCATCATATTCGTCTTCATCGCAATTCATTGCTGTATTGTTTTTATTTTTCACACTGTTGAAAATATCCAATTCGGATAGTGTTTCCGAGGTCCCAATTTCAGAATTAAGTGAAATACAATCATCAATCAGCACATCATGGTTAATTTCTTCTTTTTTTCTCACTGTATCCAGATTTTTTTAAGTTAATCTAAAGGATTATCATCTTCGTCCTCCGTACTTACCGAATTCTCACTGCTGACAAAGAAGGCGCCTGGTAAAACCAGTTCAAGGCCATTGAACATCATAAAATGTGTTTAAGGAAAGAATAAGTTTGAAATGTCCAGAAATATTTTGAGAAATGGGGAGAAAAAAAATTTTGATCACAAGAAAAAGTTCGTTAAATAGAGAATGAACTTCGCTATTTGGAGGTTATTTTACGAAGAAATTCGCAAAATAGAGGTTCGTTAAATAGAGGTCCGACTGTAGTATATTGGGGTAGTTGATATGGCTGCAAAAGGGCGCCCATCTACTCCAGACCACGTCTAGAGGTCCCGATGCTATTTCAGTCACCTAAGTAAAAAGTTGGTAACTTGAATAGATGAGTTTTAAGTCTTGTTTATCTTAAACTGCTTGCACAAAAAGTATCTCAATATTTATAAATTACTTGATGGAAAAGCCGATAAAAGTCACCTCCTTTTTTGCACATGGTGATTACCGAATATTTCCGTGTATAAGCAGGGTTGCAAAAAAGGAGGATAAAATTAAAAAAACCCACGCCCGTGTCTTTTATTGGTTTTAACCGGCTTTTTTGGCCAAAATTGGCCTTTTTTGTTCATAACTGGCTTTTATACAATGAAGCATTGTAATTATAAACAACACATTTTAAAGTGTTTTTAATTAGTTTTAATGATATTTAATTGATTTAGAGTTTAATAAATAACCCAATTTCTCAATAATGTAGACATTAATACTGGAATAAAACTTAGATGGTTTTGCTAGTGATTTGTAGTCCGAATTGCAAACATGTCAGCTAAATTTTAAAAGGGCCATATTAACAGCTTTATCTGGTTTACGCTGACTTTTAACCATTCCCCACCCCCAATTTTTTCATTTTTACTGCTTTATAAAATTAAAGGAGACAATGGTTACTTAGTTACATATTTTATTACTACTTAATTATCTTACTTAAGAGTTATTAATTTAATTATTACTTAAGAGCTATTAATATACAAGTCTTATTTTATTTGTAGTAAACATTTAAAATTATACATAGTCATATAATAAAAAACACCATTTCTCACTATTAAAATCATTATGAATAACACATGCATGAATAAGCTTAGCAACAAGCTTTTCAAAATTTTATTTAGATTTTTTTTTCTTGTTTAAATGCCTATTTTTATACACCTATGTACCAAACTCTCCTCTAATATTATATCCTTTCTAATTTCTCTTTTAACATTTATAACTTAATCTCTCCATATGGGCACATAAGAATGTTTACATTTTGATGTGCTACATTTTGTAATTGTTTAATTAAATATAATCTTTAAAATGTGTAGTATATATGGAGCTATGTAATATGTAATTTCAAAACACTAGTTTGGAGTCTAACTTATATTTTTTTCAATATTTATAAAAAAAAAAAAAAATCAGACATAATTGCCATCACAGTTGCCTTCTAGAAGTTATAAAGACTTATTTATTTGACAAAATTTAATAGAAATTTATAATTTTTTTAGTAGAAAATATTTATAAGTATATTAAAAATTAATTGATCCAGATTTAAAATGAATTAGCTGTAAAACAACTTTAAATATAAAACCCGGCAACCCTGTGTATAAGGCGAGTATACGACTTTTCAGTGAAAAATCGTCCAAAATTGGAAACCCGTATATAAGTCGCTGTGAAACGAACGTGGTGAAAAATTCATTGAACAAAAACTAAGCACTTTTTTTTTTTTTTTTTTTTTTTTTTTTTTTTTTTTTTGTATAGCTAATAATAAAAAATAATGCGCTCTACGAAATTATTGATATATCCTAGAGATTTTCGGTCGATCCCTGGTGGCAACACTCTTTAAAACTTCGACTTTTTTCTAAATGAGGGGGGTGGCGGCTGTGGCAAATGGCGGTAATTTAAAAAAAAAAATTGGCACTGCTGCTATCTCTGAATGGGTGAAATAATCTTAGCTTGAATTACAACAAGAAATGATCGTCCGATCATTCAAAAATTTTGCGTCAGTAATGCAATGGATGGAGCTGAGGATGATACCGTTTTGAAGAAGATGGCGATGAATATGAACTAGATGCTGATGATATTCATGCTGATGTACCAAAAAGAGAAGGCAATTTTAAGGAGTTTCTTGAAAATTATGATAATGACTTGGATAGTAAAAGATTATTGGTGACATTTTTCAATATAAAAGAATGCGGTATTAAAGTATTTTTAGAAATGAAAAAAACAAGTGTCTGAATGAGATAGTTGCGCAATTTGTGAGACGCCACATTAATGCAATCTTTGATCATTCCATCTCTCCCGTACTTACCCTAAGCAAATATGTAATCGAATGAGACGCTTAAACCGCTGAGATTATCACAATCCAAAAGGTTGCTGTAAATAACGATATTTGGCAATTCCGTAAATACAAAAGTATTAAACCGGGAGGCGTCAGCATAGACAATTACCTCATCGAGTTCACGGCTGAAATTCTAGAATTAGTTAAAACTCGATTCGCATATTATAATGCAATCGGTCTGCCAAGTGATATCTTGGTGGAAAACACATGAAAACCAGAGTTGGGGAAATTTGTAATCACAATTAACCGCAATGAAATTACAGTTTAATTGCATGTAATTAATTATAGTTAAAATTTCATGCCGTGAAAAATTCTTGCAGCACTGTGGCCAGAAGAGCCCCTATCCCATTATTTGACGAAATTTCTGCTTTTGAATGTGAGTAAATATAATTAATTACATGCAATTCACTTGTAATTTCATTGCGGATAATTGAGATTACAAATTTGCCCAACTCTGCTGAAAACCCGATTTTAGCGGTTGACTCGTAGGTTTATTATTGTGTTTAACTGCACTCAGAGGTATGAAAACATGAAGGACTGGGAGCAGGAAAACACAAAGGTAAACCTACGAGTCAAATGCTAAAATCGGGTTTTCGTGTGTATTCCACAAAGATATGACTTGACAGACCGATTGGGTTTTAACACGGTCGCTGCCAAGCTACGAGTATACTCGTAGCTTTAATATTCGTGGCTTTAATTTATTAATTACTTTGTCACCATTATTTTAGAATTTAAAAAATGCCTTATTTATTGGCAGAAATTTCGCTGTATTAGTAAAGCAACCTTTCTAAATTTGTGGTGGCAAACGATTTTCAAGAAGAAATTTGAAAATTCTTACTTTATAGGCTTGGCAGTGAACGTGTTGATATGCGAATCGAGTTTTAACTTATTCTGTAATTTCAGTCGTGAACTCGATGAGGTGATTGTATGTGCTTCCCGGTCTATATCAATTTTATTAAATTCAAACTTTATTTGAATACATTATTGATATTTTCCAAACACAAATGCATTTTATTGCCGTTAGTGGACAATATAAATAAATGTACTAAATGTAAAAAATATATATCAGAATTTTCAATTAAAAAATTTAAATAAATTGTTGTCACCGATGTTCTGTATCTCAGGAAATCCGGGTTGGTACCTCTACTTTTTATGATTATTCATTTAACACAAAAATACGTTTCAATTTATATTTTTAAACACACTATAGAAATGCTTCAACTTGGATGATTAAAATTACTATTTATATCTAAGAATTTCTTTTCTTGTAAATAAATACTAAATCTGAAATTTGTTACTATTTTTTTCTTTTTAATAACCTCTGGCAATAACATTTTCCCCGTCTCATACTGCAACATCCGAAATTCAATTTATTTTATAGAATCTTCTATTTCCGAGTCGAACATTGATTTACAATGTTTCATAATTGAAAATAATTCCTCACATATTTTGATTTTTTGAAATACTGACACTGCAAGTTGTTCTGTAAATCCTATATTTAGGTTGTTAACTGCTAATACATTTTAGTTTTTTTCTGGCATGTTTTTATTGATATCCATTCATTTTTATTTAAAAATACATTTATATTTATATTAATTTCAAATAAAGGAAAGTTCAATAATTTATGAAATAAAGTAAATCAATTGCTCGAAGATAAAATCATCTATAAAATAAATAGAATTTTGATTGTTTTAATATAAAACGAGAAAAAGGATAATGCCATAATTCAATAAGATAAGAAGAATCCCCAGAAGAATTGCAAATTAATTTATGGAACAAAAATCTTGGAAAAAAATATTAATTTTTCCCAGCCAATTTAATTTTTTAATTTGTTAAAATATAAATAGAACCTACTTTTTGACTACTTTGATTTCATCTTCGAGGAATTGATTTACTTTGTTTCCTATTTGAAAATAATTCCTCATATATTTTGATTCATTGAAATATTGACGCTTTTTTTGTTCCGTAAGTTTTATATTTAGGATTTTAACTGCTGATATGTTTTGTATTTGCGTAGCAAGTTTTATTTTATATATCCATTCTTGTATTTAAAAAAAAGCATGTTTATATATATCGAAATAATTTATATTTAACTTTTAATTAATAAAAACATCACCAATATTCAGCAATTTCCTATCAAATTTAAACATTTTTCGTTATAGCAGCTGCCAACGATTAAAAATTCACAATAAAATTCTTACCACAACAATTACTTTTCTATTGCAAGACGCATTGCATATTACGAACGCCACGCTGCAATAAGAAAAAGCTGTAGCGGGTATTACGATAATTCTTTTACCTCAATGCAAATAATTAGAGATATACGTATTACGTGCGCCACGCTGCAATACTAAAAAGCTCCAGCTGGTATTGCGATAATTCTTTTACCTCACATGCAAATAATTAGAAATTATTTAACTACGCTTAATTATTGCAAATTTTTAAAAATAAAGAAACACATTTTATCACAAACACCAACAAAACTTTTTATTCTATTTATTCTCTTATTGCAAAGATATCATTTTAACGTCTGCTGCCATAGTAACATGATAAATTAAATTTCTTTAAAAAAAAAAAAAACGCCCAGTAAAAGAAAAATATTTTACTAAATCGAATAGTTATTAGTTTTAGAATTAAATTAATGAACTCCCGTGCTTAGAACGGGTTAAACAGCTAGTTTTTAAATAAAAGAAAAATCGAGATAGTGTGAAAATTTGATACCTACTATAAAATAGATATAAAACGTTTTGTAGAAAATTTTTTCTGTTTTTTCGGCTTATAACATTCATAAAGTATGTTCCTTTTCACTTTGCACCACGTTCTGTGTTATCTCTCTGACGCTGATGAATTACTCCCCTCCCCCTTCCCTCATGAGATTCTTCAACTGTTTAGTTAACCCCAGTATAATCCAACAATCTGAATAAATTATTATAAAAAAAGAAAAAGTTTTGCTTCTATTTTATAGTATTAAGTTTTCGTAATATTTCTACTTTTAACAGTTTGAAATTTACAATTTGCGAATAGGCCTGATGTGGTGATAAAAAATTAAAGTCATTTTCGGACTCAACGCTGAAAAATACACAAGAATCAATTATCAAAAGCTAAAAAACACAGTAATCGCAGGCTTGCGTTTTTGCAGTAATTTAGTTTGTTGGTCAAAAATAAATATTTTCCTTTATGGATTCTTTTCTTATAAATGTGAAAGTTGTTATTTTTCTCTTTTTGCTGTTAACTGTGGCAACATCCTTTTTTTCGGTTCATATTACAGCACTTAAAATTCAATTTATTTCATAGAATCTTTTATTGGCCAGTGAAGCATTGATTCACTAAGTTTCATAACTGAAAATAATTGCTCAGATATTTTGATTCTTTAAAATACTAATAGTATTTTTGCTCCGTAAGTTTTATATTAGAACTTTAACTGCTGATATATTTTCGATAAATTTCCCTTGGCGAGATAGAGACAATGGTCTTCGCGTGAGAAGGAAATTTTGATGCATATTTTCTAGCAACCCATTCACTATCTCATACACAAAAGCAATTTCTTTCAATATTTATACAATTTATTATATATACACAGCACAAACATATACACAAAGCATTCAGATACCTAACTAAACAAAAACATCCAACCACTAAATTAAATAAACATTACAATTACACTTTCTTTTAATAATTTAAAAATACAGCTGCACGTCGCAATCAATGAACACGTTGAGCTATTTTTTAAGAACAAACTTTGTGCTGCAATATATGATATAGTTTTTGAAATATTTAGACTGGCCATCTCTGCTCTATGGCTATCTATCCTAAAATTACCCTATATATCCATACATATATATACATTTGATTTTTGTCATGTGATAACTCTCGTACTTATAAACCGATTTGGATGAAATTAATTGTATGCATAGTATATACCAATGTCTCGATCGACTTCGCTGGCCAGCTTCATCCGCCATCTTGTTTCAACATTGCGAATCCTTTATTTTTTTTAATCGAAAATTTAAAAAGAGGTGCAAATAAATTAAAAACTGAAAAATATTTTTTTCTGAAGAGTTTGACTTTAATACCAGGATTCCAAAGCATGTTTCCTTTTGTCTTTAGCTTAAAAAATGGCTGAGAAATAGCAGTTTGCATTTCTGGGTGGCTGACATTTTCAAACAATCTGATATTTGCCATGCTGTAACTCTCGTATTTATAAACTGATTTGGATAAGATTAAGTGTGTGCATAGTGCATATGAATGTCTCGACCGAGTTCGTTGGACAGCTTCATCCGCCATCTTGCTTCGAAATGGCGACCATAATTTTTCTTTATTGCCGCGCAGTGCTTAAATATTATTAATATCCGTTAGCATCACATTCTCGCCGAAACATCGCCAAATTTGGCGAGAAAAAAAAATAAGTAACCATAAATGATGCCAACTTGGCTATAGCTTACTAATTTGACACAATTATCATTGAAATTCAGTATTGACGAATATTCTGTTATCGGGTTTGTCGCGTTTTAGCTTCTTAAAACAACTTCACCGACAGCAGATATAAGAAAACAGTGCTTTTACTTTAGACTTATCTCGGGGCAAACGTTGAAGTGATTAAAATTTGAGTAAAATTATCTTCTAGAAAAATTTGCAAAATTTTAAAACCAAGAAATATAAAAGCTACCTTTTCCTACCGACACATGCCGAAAGGACTTTTTAGATTAATTTGTATCTTATTTCAGATGTTTATATGCTGAATTTTTATTCACATATATACTTATTATAGGAATTTATTTCTAAATGTACATAAAAATATAACTTACAAAATCTAGATTTTAAAATTAGACCTTACATAAAGTGAATAAATAAGTTACATGATTATTTTTGGCCCCTATCACATTATTCAAAGATTAAATCTTTCTATAACTATCTCAATCTTATTTATATTACACTTTTATTCAAAAATTAAAAAAAGTACTTTTGATCAAGAAGCATTCGACTTTCATCTCAGTATATGCGACTTAAAATAGCTTATTGGAATAATTATCCATCTCTTCTAGTCACTTCTTTAAAGAATTATGCATGTTATCCGATGTACTCCAATTATTTTTAAAGAACAAATGTTAACTCTCAATTGATCCTCCTTAAGATGTTTTCAAAAGCTTAATGTTCTTTTTTAAGGTTTCACAAGAAAGATATTATTTTGCTGAACCTTTTCGAATATTTACCAAGCGCTATTATAAAGCTTTGTAGAAGACATTTAAAAAAAAAAAAAAAAGAATTGAGTTTTGTGAGTTCGTTAACATCAATATCAGATTTATAAAATACGTAAATGTTGAGCAAGTTTTTAAAAGTGTGAATAGTATTCATGATAATTTTAACACAATTTTTAATAAAGTAGTGATAAATTTTGATAGCACAATTTAATTAAAGTACATAAAATTTTAAAAAAGTTTTTTAATTCAAATGAATATAATTTTTTAACATAGCAATTTTTTAAATTTTGTAATAGATATGCAAGATTTTATTTTGAGAAAAATTCGGTTACTTTTTTTAAATTTAAAAATATTTAATTAAACGTTTGTTATAAGCGTTTAATCAAGTATTTATGTACATTTATAGCAATCACAACAGAATTTTAAGTAAATCAAGTTATCATTTAAAATTCTTCTAATTTTTCAAAGAAATTTTTATTTTATTTTCCACAAGCAAAGGGTAAAGAATTCCAAATGTGTCTTAAAATTTAAATAAACAAAAGTTTGAATCATAATTATACATATTTTATTATTATTGAGTATTTGCTTTAAAACTCAATAATTATTTGAATATTTTAGGGTTTTAGAATACTTAGCTACATTTTTCTGACAGTTTTCAGTCAATTAATTTTAAAAATTATTTAGCATCGAGCCTTTTTATTACTATTTCTTCAGATGGCATTGCTATCTAATAATACTACTGATATATTCTGCTACCCAATTGATATATGTGCACACAATTAAATGCAATAGCTGCTCTGGAGATCACTTATCTCCGGCACATAAATCCTGGCAAATCCAATTTTTGAAAGAACGTTAAGTAGACTAATATGGATTACTGTGGGAATTTAGTAAACAAGATATAATAAGCCTGATTTCTCAACAATGTTGTAAATCTCACACATTTCGCTTTTCTGGTGTGCAAACATTTAAATTATGCATTATTCATTAACTCTTCTTTATTCATGAAGCATGCTTTTTACCAACGATTTTCACTAGTATTAAATATTAGAAAAACAATAATAAAAAAAATTGAAAATTACTTTACTATATCACCAAACACTGATTTGTATTTATTTCTTTAAAAAAAAAAAAAAAAAATGTAAACGACAGGTCATTTCGAACGCTTAAAATTTATTTTTTAATTGATATTATCACTTTTGCTATCACTGAAAGTCATTCAGTCAGAGGTATTCACTGAAAGTCATTAAATTAAAAAAATTCTATTAAGTAGCATTTCCTAAAAATTAATAGTTAAAATACAAAACGTTTCCTTTTATATTAAATAATATTACTTCAGTATTACGAAGCTATATTAGCGTAAATAAATTATTTTAGTGTTATTGTCAAAAATTAGATTTCTTTTTTAGCTTATTTTATAAATATATATGTAATCTAAACACGATATGTGTGATATTAGCAATATACAAATTCATTTTTCAAAAACATAAATTACAGTATATGGGCAATTCTCCAATAAGTAGATAATTTGTTTCCCTTGAGCTTATATGCTATATTTTATCATTTATATAATTTTCTTTAGCATGATTTATACTCTGTAATGCCTTTCTACAATTTCGAAAAGAATTTTCAAGAAAATAATTTTAAATTTTGCTCCAGTAATGTTTTAAATATTCAAATTGTCACTTATGGTCCCTTGTCCCTTATTTCATGCACCGATCTTCTGCGATAATTTTAAGTGTAATGATAAACTTTCTTTAGAAATTTTGCTATGCAAAATAAACATTTATATTCTAATGTATGAAATAAAGAATTTTTAATGTGAATTAAAAATAGGGTGACCACGCTAGTAGTTGATACCCCTCCAGTAATTAATCAATTTTTTCAAATATTGCTCCATTTCAGGCGGAAATGAGTTTTGCACGTGGCACTAGATATAATATCTGTGTTTGAATGACGGAGAACCTATTGTCAAATTGTTTTCAGCTGCCTTCTGTAAAAGAAGCCATTTTATGATTTTTTTTAATTAGAAAATGTAAAAATTTAGTTTTTGATTAGTTGAGACGACTACGTTAAGTTAAAATAATCCACTTCCACCTTGCTTATTTCAAATAATAGTTTTATATGAATTGTTGTTAATCACAATCCAAGCATGATATTTTAAAGATTAATTTTTTTAATTTTCGACTAATTTCTACGATGGGTCAACTACTGGGAAAATGACAATTAAAGAAACTATTTATTTATAATTTTGTTGCTATTTAATTTCAGCAGATTTCTTCCTCTTTTTACAGGACATTCATTAAGGGTTGTTCCAATCATGTTAGTTTAGTTCTAAAACTTAAAAGGAAGGAAATATAATAGAAACCTCGTAGCACTGACCTTATTTGATAAACTAATGGCTCGGTCACTCAAGTTTTACATTTATTCTGTGCCAGAGAAATGTTGCCCCCCAGTTTTTATGTCACGATATATGTCTAAAATAATTGTTTAAAATTTAACTTTATTTTTCACTAAATCACAGAGCCAAATTACCTACTTATTGGAGAAAGCTTTATATACTCTACTTTAAAAAACCTTCATTACGAAGAAGAAAAGGCGATAAATAGGTAGAATGGTTCACCATTATTTTAAAAGTATATAAAGCATATAGTATGCTAATCGCCTGGATTGCATGATATTTAGGAGCCGCCGTGATAAGGTAAATAAAGAAACATCAGTAATAATTAATTTACTTTTGTAATTTATTAAAAATATATTACATTGACTATTATAGTAAAATAAATATAGAAAATGTCTTAAGGAGTATAACAACCTACCAATATATCTCTATACCCACAGTCGGCAACAGGTGATCCGCGGTCCACATCCGGGCCGTGAAAGGTCGAAGCCTGGATTGCCAAAAATTTTCAATTAGAACAAATAATTTATTATTATGTACATATAATAGTTCCGTTTGAGCGATAGCCTTATCAATGTTTATTACATTTTACAAGTATCAGCACGATTAATTTGATTTTTTAATAGTGATGCATAGTTTCTATGATGCGAAACGTAAATACTGAATTTGAGCACAGCACGGCTGTGGTAGGGAGTGAACTGACCGGCTGCGTTAGTGTGCATGCGCGGCGGTGGGACTTGCTGGCTGCGTTAGTGCGCATGCGCGGAGGTAGGACTGGCCGGCTGCGTTGCACTGCATGTGCAAGGATTCGTCTGGGAGGGATTGGTTTCGTCTTGTCATTCGTAGATTGTGATCTTGTGCGGCGCTTTAGTTCATTTGTTTTGTTATTGCCATATGCTAAAATAACGTTTTGTGAATCAATATGCATGCTAAAAAGCGTAAAGTTGACCTTTTCTATTTTATTATGTGTATGTAAAAATTTTTTATATCTTATACCTGTGTATGTAGTAATTTTTCAGAACAAATGCCTGACTTTTCTACTTTATATTATAAGTATGTGTATGTGAAAATAAACATTTAAAATTAATAAGTACTTGTATCTCTTACGTGTTTTTTTTCTCTGGAGCTCGATAACATTTTTCAAGAATATTCGGACTGTACTTAAACTTACTTGCCGATCCCTGCTCTATACATTAAGAATCTGAAATTCAATTCGCGAATTTTAATTCACATTGCTAACAATGCGTAGAACCAAAAGCGTGAAAAAGTTTCCAGGCCAAAGTTCGAACGTGAGTCATTGGTTCAGCGTACCAATGCTCTGACAAATTAGCTACCAGCATATACCTAGCCTGGTACTTCTTACTCTTATGTTGGAAAGGCTGCAACTGCAGGACAAGATGGCATAACTTCATGAACCGCAATCCTGTGGCAAACATGAGACTAAATTAAACCAGCATCGATAATTATATATGTATTATAATTTCTAAACGATGAATTACGCCCGAGAAATAGTAAAACTGAAATTTAATTCGCGAATTTTATTTCACATTGCTACCAAGGCGTAGAACTAACAGAGTGAAAAACTGCCGCATTATTGTGGTTCATGAAGTTATTCCATCTTGGGCTGCTGCTGCAGACTTTCCAACATAAGAGTAAGAAGTGCCAGGCTAGGTATATCCCGGTAGTTCAGTTGGCAGAGCGTTGGTGCGCTGAACCAGTGACCCAGGTTCGAACTCCGGCCTGGATAATTTTTCACTCTGTTTTTCTACGCCTTGTTAGCAATGCGAATTAAAATTCACCAATTAAGTTTTAGTTTTACTACTTATCGGGCTTATGCTCATCATTTAAAAATTAGAATATACATTAAGAATCATAAACAAATTTTTAAAGGTAGATGATACCAAACAATAAATTAAATAAAAAGGGTTTAATCTAGAACAAATGTGGCAAAATAAATTTATCTTCTATGTTTTCAAAGATTAAAAAATATAATGAACAGTTTCAGTATCATATCTAATAAAGACTTTCTTTTTAAGCGTTAAACTTTGTAAAACTATAGAATTTATCAGAAAAATATTTTCAGCAAAAGCATAAAGTTGAGATAGATAAAATGATAGAAATATTACTCTTCGAACAGTTTATTCGGAAAAAATATGAACTATAATTAGTTGGTTTTCTGTTTTATAAACTTGAAAATCTCCATGAAAGAGCATTTGAAATATAAAACTCTTTTCTTCTAAAAAACATATGGCATTTATTTCTCCAGCCATAATGAACCAACCATGTTATAAACATGAAATATAAAGAAATCTGAATCATGTATCGAAACTCTTATACTGCTTAATGGCTTGGAAATGTCACTGCCTTTCTTTTTGCAGACTCGCTGCAAATGGTTGGAAAGCTTCCAGACAGATTTCTGTTTCTCCGCTTTTACTATATATTTCCAACTCAGAGATTTAAAAATCATTTTAGAGGTTTATTTGTTTTCACATGGTTGTTTGTAGTTAACTGTAATTTCTATTTATATAAGATTAATGTAGTAGTGATTAACAGAGTTTGTTGAAATGTAAAGTTTTTGTGTTTTCAATTAGAGAAGGGTATTTAATATAATATATATATTGAGTTAATGTATTACATGCCCCAATAACAAATTAACTTGTTTAATTGAAAATGTATTTGTTTGCAACGGTTTCCGTGTTTCATTATTATAATTGGCTACATGTTGATTACTTTTTCACTGACTGCTGCGATGTGTAGATGAAATTCAATAATGAGTTTTGTTGTAAACTTAAAATACAGTCTGAGTGAAAATGATTGCCCTGATTACAAATGACTATATCTTCCCAGTAATGACTATAAGAAGAAAGAAACTCAAAAGAAGTTAAAAATTTTTTTAATACTTTATAAGTGTTCTGAGTGTACTTTATAAGCATTTAGCACATAGAAATAAATCTTTGAATATTCTCTTGTATTCATTTTTTCCATGTTTCTAAAGTATTTTTCCTCCCTTAGTCTCATACAGTCATCTCAAATCAATGCTTTTTATATATTTGCAAAAGAATGACTTTTTTTTGTTTAACTCGAGGCAACTCATACAGCAACAGTTATTTGTATATGCTCACATATTGCTCATGCTACAATTTGACATAGATTTGGGGTAACCGTGACTATGACACATGCTTCACGAATCGTGGTGTGAAACCGAACAACAGCTTTGATGTTTCCGTATGATTTTAGTTACATAGCAACAATTAGAACTTTCTTTTGTATTACTTTTTTTTTCTATTCCTAACGTTACTCCGTTCCCTCCCTTAGTCACGCGGAGTCGCCTAAAATCAATGATTTTTGTACATTCCCAAAAGAATGGCTATTTTTTCCTCTCTTGTGGCAATACATACAGGCAACAGTTATTTGTATATGTTACACATACGGTTCATGCCACAATTTGACATAGATTCCGGACATGGGTGACTGTGCTTCACAGAGCCTGGCGTGAAATGGGATACCGCTTTGATGTTTTTGTGTGATTAGTCACATAGAAAAGAAACTTTGAAGTTTGCATTCCTTTTTTTTTCTAACGAAATTTCACCTGCATCTCCCCTTAGCACACGGTATCCCTTAAAATTCTTTTTGAAAAGTTTTGGAAACTATGTACGTTTTGTACATTCTCAAAAGAACAAACATTTTTTACTTGAGTCAACTTATATAGCCAATTAGTTATATACAATAAATGGCCAAGGATAACCGGTCTTGCGATTTTAGACGTTTTGTTAAATATCTAGAACAATACAAGGGGGGTTATACTGAAACTTCAGGTGTGTAAACAGCATAGTAGACGTCAGATATTTTCGCAAAGATTTTTTCCTGAAACCACAAAGGGGACCGTAAACAAATTAAAGAAAAACTAATATCTTTTGGGTTACCCTGTAAAAACTAATATCGTAAAAACGTTGAAACTGTAGTACATGATTAGAAGACTATTTGTAATAAATTGTGTTCATTTGTATGAGGACAGCAAGTATACTCGTGGAGAAGTTAAGGTTTTTATAAAAACAATCCCAAATTTCACAAAGTTTTTTCTCATAATTTGCAGAGTTCTTAATATAAAAAAACGTTCTTTTTAGGAACTATGAAAAACGACATTGTACACAATCCCCTGCAATCATAATTTAAAAAATAATAAATATTGGATGAAAAATGAGCAGGTTAACTGAATAATGTTTTATTGCATATGCGCGAATGCAATCAAAATATAATGTACATAATCTATTACCTAAATGTATTGAGCAACGTTTGTGAAAGTCTCAAAAACATGCTTGAAAATTCTGAAAGTGGTTATCGATAGAATATAGTATATGTTACACACTATTGCACGTACTACTATATTTGGATACAGCCCCTCATCTTTTTGCTTCCTTTTGGGAGCAACGGATTTCGAGCTAATTCTATCGGCAAACACTTTCAGAAATTTCAAGCTATGTTTTTGAGACTTTCACAATAGTTGTTCTATACATTTAGCTAATATATTATGTATATTATATTTTGATTGCACTCGCGCATGCGCACTGAAACATTATTTAATGAACCTGCTCATTTTTTATCGAATTTTTATTATTTCTTAAATTGTAATTGCAGGGTATTGTGTACAATGTCGTTTGTCAAGATTCCTAAAAAGAATATGTTTTTTGTATTAAGAATTCTGCAAATGATAAGCAAAACACTTGGTGAAATTTTGGGATGGTTTTTATAAAAACCTTAATTTCTCAACGAGTATGCATGCTATCCTCATAAAAATGAACACACTTTATTAAAGGGAGTCCCCTGATCATGTGCTATAATTTCAATGCTTTTGCGACATTAGTTTTTACAGAGTAATCCAAAAGATATTCATTTTTCTTCAATTTGTTTACGGTCCCCTATGGGTTTTCTGAAAAAAAAAAACCTTCACAAAAATATATGATATCTACTATGCTTTTTACACACCCTGAAGTTTCAGGATTATTCCTCTAGTATGTTTATTGATATTTAACGAAAAAGTTAAAACAGCAAGTGACCAGTCATCATTGGCCATATAGTGTATATGCTACAAGCCACAATTGTGTCTCAAGCCACAATTTCACATAGATTCGAGGTATCAGTGATTATCAAAATGTTTGAAATGGCTGGTGCGAAACAACCACTTTGATGTTTCCATGTGAGTTTAGTAACGTAGAAACAAAAGTTCTTTTTCGTATTCATTTTTTATTCTCTTCCAAACGTAATCCTCCTTACCCACTCGTCACATGGAGTTTTCCAAAATCATAGGTCACTCTCAAAAGAAAGGCCCGCTTTTTTTACTTGAGGTAACTCGTACAGACAACAGTTATTCATATATGCTGCAAATAAAACTCAATCCAAAATTTGACATAGATTCGTGTCCTCATTGACTATGACACATGCATCGCGATGCTTGGAACCTAATTAACAACAGATTTTATGTTTTCGCGCAAGCTTCGTCACACAGAAACAAAACTTTGAAATATCTTTTGCATTCATTTTTCCTTCGTAACTTATTTACAACAAAGTGAATGTCATATATGTTCAAGACTGCCATTGCACCCGAAGTCGTTTGCAACAGCCGACCTTAGGTTTCGCTGATTTTTCTGAAACTGGACTAGAAACAATTTTGTCTAAAAACAGAGTTGAGTTGTATTAATAAATGTAAAATCTGCAAGATTATTGATTGTGCATTAAATCTTCCCACAAAAATTTTCAAGAATAAATTCTATTATTTAAGAAATAATTCTATCAGCGTAGTAGTTTAAAAAAAAAATAATAATAAACAAAATATTAAAAAAATATCTCAAAACATTGTAGTTCCAAAATATATATTTTTCTATTTTGTGCTCTTTTTGGAATAGATTATTCTACAAAATATCTTGATAGTTAGACAGCAATTTTTTAGCGTTTTTGCTGAAAACATCTAGTATCCATGGTTAATTTCAAAAGACGATTTAGAAATGACGTAATAATCTTCCTTACATTTATTTATAAACGACATACTTAGCTTTAATAAAAAGCCTTTAGTAAAAAAAATCGTTTGCAGTTTCAAAAAATAATCTAATATTTAAAAAATAAAGTAAAACAAAATATTTTACGGAAGTGCATTCACATTCCAATAATTGATAAAACCTAACCCAATTTTTAAAAATAAGAACAGCTATACAAAAACGTGAATCTTTATACTGTTGCTATATTTAGAAACAAAAACAAAACATTCAATTTTCGACTGATAAGAAATGAAATTCGCCCAAAATGTTTAGTACATGCGTATTTAAACCGGTTTCAATTCCTTCAATGTTAAAAATTTTGCTCTGAACACGTACTCTTTTTTTTCCTATAGCAATCGAATATTTCAAGAGTCACCTCAGACCATTATTAAGTCACGAACACTATTTTGGAGTAGTAAAAAAACTAACGAAAGTTTAAAAGAAAAGAATAATAAGAAGAGGGTATTGAGGGAGAAGAAAAGCTAGTAATAACGAAAATAATAACAAGATGCTTTTAGTTTAATTCATAAATAGATAGATGCAAAAAATAACTGATCTAGTTAGGAATTCAGCAGACGATTTTTATATTTAAATTTTTATAAATAAAATGATTTAAATTGAGATGATTGCAAAAATAGAAAAGTCATCAGTTACTTAATCTGTGTTTATCGAACGGAACGGACCAATATTACTTACTGCCGTTCTTATATTACCATTAAAGTAGTGGAATAGGTTGACTCTCATGTGGCTGTGAAAAATACTTTGAAAGGGAAACGAGGTGAATATACAGTTATTTTTAATCGTATAACTTATTTCTATGCTATTAAGATGCTTTTAGTTTAATTCAGAAATAGATATATTAAAAAATATCTGATCTAGTTAAGAATTCAGCAGGCGATTTTTATATTTAAATTTTTATAAATAAAATGGTTTCAATTGAGATTATTGCAAATATAGAAAATTCATTAGTTAGTTAATCTGTGTTTATCGAATGGAACGGACCAATATTACTTACTGTCGTCCTTATGTTACCATTAAAATATTGATGTTGGTATTATTTTGTGACGTCTGATTATCTGCACTAGGGATATAGATCCGAGAGTGAGTGCCCTCCGTGGGGGTATTTCTAAGGGAACCTAACCCGTATTCAAGCAAGGTTAACCAAGGTTCGAAGAAAACTACGGTAAACGCCGAACGATTAGGCCGACGGACGCGAATGAGTTCGAACCCAGCACCTCCCGTCTACCAGCTTTGAGGCATAACCTCTCGGCCACTGGTGGGGCCGTTAAAGAATTGGAATAGGTTGATTCTTATGTGGCTGTGAAAAATAGTTTGAAAGGGGACCGAAGTAAACATACAATTATTTTTAATCGTATAACTTATTTCTATTGATTATTAAGGAGTCCTTTTTAGCAAGATGGTTTTAGTTTAATTCAGAAATATATGAAAAAATATTGGATCTAATTAGGAATTCAGCAGCCGTTTTTTATATTTAAATTTTTATAAATAAAATGATTTCAATTGAGATGATTGCAAAAACAGAAATGTCATCAGTTAGTTAGACCAATGTCAGACGGGCGTCGTTTTTGCTGCTTTTTTGCTTAAGTATTATCCATTCACAATGCTATGTCGTTTTTGCTGCTTTTTTGCTTAAGTATAAGTATAAGTATATCATTGTGAATGGATAATACTTAAGCAAAAAATCAGCAAAAACGACGCCCGTCTGACATTGGTCTAAATCTGTGTTTATCGAACGGAACGGGAAAATATTCTTTACTGCCGTTCTTATATCACCATTAAAGCATTCGAATAGGTTGACTCTAATGCAGCTGTAAAAAATAGTTTGAAAGGGAAACGAGGTAAATATACAAATATTTTTAATCGTATAACTTATTTCTATTGATGATTAAGGTGTACTTAAAACAAAATACTTTTAGTCTTTAGAAAATTTATTAAATAGTGTTTTTTCCTATCTAGTTTCAAGCATTTTGTTGTAAAAAACCTTTTTATAAAGTAACATTCATTTACAACAAAGAAAACTCCCTTCCCATGTTAAAAGAAAAGCAACAAACTAAATTTATTCTTCTTATTTTACTTTCTGAAGTTTTAAATTTGTGTATATATTGATTCTGAAATATTTAAGAGAATAAATCCAAGATCCAAGTATAATTAATGTACTGTGAAATTTCAATTGATTTTATCTTTAAATTAAAAATTCTTAGTTTGTATTTTAAGTTATTTTAGGGCTCGCAGCGTTCCTAAATTTTTCTACATTTTCTACCACTATTTCAAATCTAAAGTCTTCGTGGTAGATTCCTTTAACATCTACAGTAAAAGTTTATAATAAAGATTATCGTTTTAAAATAGTGGTAGCAAATTGTGAAAATTTTAAAACGCAGCAAGCCTTGGTTATTTATTGAAATCTTCATTTAATGTTTTCATGTAATACGTGAAAGTGTCTTTTTTCTATTATTTTAATAGCAATATCGGTATATAAACTAATTACTTGATTTTAGTTGCTTTTCTTTTTACGATTTCAAATAGTTTCTCCTTTGCGATAATGTTCTTTGCCAAAACATGTATTTTTCGAAATCTTTTCTTTTTTTACGAACATGCCACGGTTTTAATTTTTATTTAAGTTGTAAAATATGCGCACAACAGTTTTTTCTAAGAGGTTTGCTATGTCAAGACAAACATTATTAAACTAACGGATGCTTAAATAAACTTTGCAGTATAGTTTTTTATTTAAAATTAAGCTGTAAACGACAGGGAGAAAAACTTCAAGGAATGTTATTCACAGGTATGTGGCGATAATGCTTCATGTTAGTAAATTAGTATTGATAAATCATTATCATATATGAATTTCCATTACATTTTGTGTTTATCATTAAAATACAACCACTATTTTAACTTTTTATAACAGCAAATAGTGTGTTGTCTAGTCTACAACATTTGTAACATTTTACATCTATTTCGTGCAGTATAAATAATAATATGTAATTTAGGTGAATTAAATATATATATATATATATCGCTTCTAATCATATATATGTGCACGTTTAATTGAAGGATAGATTTCTCATAGCAATGACGATATATGTATACAGAAAGAATAACTTAACCCCGTCAAAATATAGCGATGTAAAACTTAGTTACAACAAAAATTATATAAAATTTAAATATTATTTCACACCTGTAAAGAGATGTCAAGTAATGTAAAGTAATCTGCTGCTATATATTCTGATGAAGTATATAATACAATCTTTATGAAGAATTAAAAACAGCTGCAAAAAGATTTTTTTTTCACCACTGAGCACATGTTGATTAGCGATTTGTGGCTTTATTTATTTATTTATTTATTTATTGTAAAGATCTTTTAATAATTCATAAAGCAATTTATTTTCTTCAGAAACAGTTTTGCTCTATGAGACTAACATAGAACACACTCTTTGTGTAAGAAATTCGCAGTTCAATATATGTTGCAGCATATTTTTTTTTAAATTGAAGATGTATTTGATAAAGGAATGACAATATGCATAATAAAGAGTGACACAAAAATAAATGAATATATCATAGCATAGTTAAAAAAGATTATTAATGTCGTGGAGGTAAAGATACGTATTTTAACAATAAATATATTTGTAATTATTACGTGATTGCACACTATTATTAAAAATGGGGATATAATAAATTAATGTATCGGTAGAATAATATGTGTTAATATAGCATGATTAAATGATTATAACATAATTTTGTAAATAAAGATACAGGTACGATTGTCATAGTAATAATGATATACATACTCAGGTAGGGAGATGTAAAAATAAAGAAATAAGTTATAGTCTTTTTTTAATTAAAGAATACATTTGTCGTAGGAAAAACAATACACGAATTCAGAAAAAAAATCACATACATCAAAAGGTTAGAATGTTGTGAAAAAGTTTTATGTGAAAAATTATAAAAATTCAAAATTATTTTTGCATAGAACAAATTTCAGGAAAAAATAATTTTCAGCATTTAAAATAATTTCTAGCAAGTACTTTAATGAATTACCTATAATAATTTTTATGTAAAATTTTAAGTAATTAAAAAAAAATGTATCATTTTTTACTCCAAGTCATTGAATACGCATTGATTAGCAATATTTAGAGACTTTACTTTGTTAAAACTTTTTTAACAACTTATAAGCACCTTTTTTTTAATACGAATTTTGCTCTATAAAGTTACACGTATGTTTTGTGTTTGGAAATATTTCAGTTCAATACATTTTATAGCACACTTTTAGCCATAAAAGTAATATTAATAAATACATTAATAGCGGTTTGAACATAAAACATAAATATCTACACGTTTTTTCCTTACTTCTAACTAAAATTAACTTAAAACAATATTTTTGGAAGGGTTTCTGTTTAGATATTGCCCTGTATTAAAAAAACATATTTTGTTAAAGAATATCCTGTTTTCATTGAATAGTTGATTATATATAACCTGTCAAAATTAATTAATTATAACTTATACTTAATTTATAGTCAATTTATTTATTTTTAAATCTATTTACTTGTATGTTCTTGTTGCATAAAATCTAAATTTCATGTTAAAAAATGAAAAAAAATACTGCTTCAATGCATATATATATATATATATATATATACATTGCACTGTAAAATAATGAAATAAGAAAATTATTTTATAAACTTATGCTCGGTCAATATTTTTTTCTAGTTATAATTTACGACCTTCGATAGTTCTGTATTCTGTTTTTATTACTTCCTGGATTCTATTTTTCCTTCGTTTAAAAACTCCTTTGAAACTTTATATATATATATATATATATATATATATATATATATATATATATATATATATATATATATATATATATAATACGAAGAAGAAAAAGAAAAAAAGCCAAAAAATAGTTAATGGAATTTTAGATTTTTTCCCCGGATTCAGAACTAAAAATGAATTAATGACTTTAACACAGTCAGAAAAAAGTATTAAAGGCTGGTAATATTTTGTGTAAAGTGTCTAAAATAGCATTAGTTGTAATTTATTTAGAAACATTATACATGGATAGTAAATTAAGCCACTTATTATCAGTGTAAATTATTAGGTATTTTTTTTACTAATTATGACTTAGAAGTTTTAAAAAATGCCATTTAACCAAATTAATCATAAAAAATGGCTTTAGGCAAAAGAGAATGTATATTTCCTATACTTGGTGTTAAAGAATTATTAGAATAATGAATTTTCGTAGTCTCCCTATTTTGTATATTCAGAAAAAAAACCACTTGGACTTTTTTATTAATTTTTCAGGCAAATATATAAATGATCCTTTCAATTGCAAGTAACAAAGATGTTAATTTTTTATTACTAAAAATGTTCAACTGAGAACATTTTGTAAATGTTATAAGAATAATTTAATAAAAATTTTAAATGTATATTATTAAAGAATATATTGCCTCTTTAGAAATCACGTGTAAAAAGAAAAGAAAATAAAAAAAGAAGGAAATAAACGCGATTTTTTACATATAGATTAGCAAAATGTTCGTACAAAGATATTTAATAGTATTAGGTTAATATAGTAAAACAACTATATACAGTTTATTTAACAATAGATTTGCTCTAAAATATACTTACGTATAACTACAAAAATAGCAAAAATAGCGTGATTAGGCTTCTTATTTACTTTTATTATTGCTGTGGAGAACTAGACACTCCATAGCATTGCGCTCTCTCTCTCTCTCTCTCTATCTATCTATCTATATATATATATATATTCCACAGACATACACTGTTAAAAAAACCTATTAGGTTACTAAGAATTTTCTGTGAAACAGGGATGCCTATGAACTTTTTTATGAACTGCAACAAAAAAATCATGTAACAGATTCCCGTGTGCATTGTAAAAAAAAAAAAAATAAATAAAAAATCTGTAGAGTTACTAAGAATTTAAGTGGAAACTGGGATGCCTATGAACTTTTTATGTAACTACAACAAAAAAATCATGTAACAGATAAAAAAAAAAAAAAATCGGTAAAGTTACTAAGAATTTTCTAGGAAACTGGGATGCCTAGAAAAATAAAGAGCTCAAATTTAAACATAACATCTAACAAAAATTTTTTACAGAAATATTTACACAAAATAGACAAGCATAATTAACGAAGGGTATTCGTTATCACCAGACAGTCTTAGAAGTTCTGTTATCATCACCATTAATTAATTTATCGTCTTATCTTAAATTACTTATTAATTCTACATTATTTATTGTTATTATAATTAAGTATTTTAATATTAAAACCATTTATGCTGTAGATTACTTGAAAATACAGCAATAGAAATTAAAAGCTGTGAAAACCTTAAACCCTATAACATATGTATTTCTTTGTTTTACAACATTCATCAAATAGTAAATATTATTCAGTACTTGAACAAGTGAATATATTAGGCCATCAAGTGCAAAACTTGTGATTACAAAAGAGACAGATTACCAATGAGGCAAATGCCCACTAATAAAAATACAATAGATTTTTTTAGCCCCCGTTATGCTATTTATTTCTCCCAGCTATTAAAGTGTCGTCTCCAAAAATTAAGGTTCCGTTGTATAAGCCAGCCGTAAAATAAAGCAGATGTATCATTGTATTCTTAAATACTCTACTGCAATTTTTTAAACGTCCAAGCATCGCAGATTTTCAATTTTTATACCATCGTATTGGGAAAATAAGTACTTTTTAATGCAATTTGTTTGAAAACTGCATCTCAATTTATTTTTGGTATATATATTTGTAGGTTTTAGAGACATTTGTTTAATTTTGGCAATTCAAGTACTCCATTTCTGTAGAAAGTAAAGAAAAAATAGTTTGAAAATAGTAATTATATATTTTTGTAGCCATTCTCCCATAACTAATGAAAAAGAAATGTAATTAAAATACGTGCTGTTTTGAAAAATATAAATGAATGATTTCTGATAAAACATGGATATAAACTATATTTAATTTAATTATCTATATTATAAACAAATGAAGGCATATGAATCATTAGATGGACGATTTTTTTTGTCGAGTTTCTTGAGTGACATCTGTTTCTTTGTTTTTTGAATGTGTGTATTATTCAGCGATAATGACGTCATATGAATACTTTACTGTCGATGTTGTTTAAGACTGGGTCGTAAATGAGGAATTCTTCAGAGGATGCGAATGACGTCATTTTATATAAAATAAAAGCGTACGTTTTAAGTCTTAAAACTGAAATATGTTTTGTATGATCTATATTTATATACATTTTTTTTTCATAGGGGGCGACACTAAATACTGAAAATGCAGAATTCCTGTTTTCCAGTTGTGTTATTCATGACAGTAATTTTTCATGAATATGGCGTTTATATAACATGATAATTTCTATTAAAATTTACTGGTGGAAGATAACCTCGTTGGTAATATCTGGTCCTTTTATAATCACAAGTGCCATGCTTAATGACCTGATAATATGTACCTCGAGAATTGTTGAGAGCTCATCATCATCTGCTCAGTAGTGTTTCGAGCTCCCTACATCACGGTGAAAGGTTGGCTTTTCCTAAATGGGATGCACGTTTCCTTTAACACTCAGTAATCTTTATTGTTTTTATAACCTAGTCCACTGAGGGCAAAGACTACGCTTAAAACAACTCAAAATAGTATTGACGAAAATTCTCACCGCTTGAACTGAAAATCTGCAGAGCAATTAGACCAGTGCATTATCTAAAAGTCACTCCAGAATCTCATATCAAAGCTGCATCAAGTAAACTGGATCAGAAAACTCCGAGTTGCTCAGAGTCACCCCTTGTGACTACAACGTGTTATAACATTATTTTTAAAACTTTGGGGCGCGTAAAAAATTCTCCTTCACGGAATGACGATCCATACAAATCTCGCGTGTCTGGGTGATGGGACTTCCGCCCCATTCCCTCTCAACTGGCCAAAGTTTATCCTCCAATACAAGATACTTTTTTTTCTGTCGTAAATTCGGGACTGTAAAACTTTCATACCTATTCTGTTCTCCAACCCAGTTCTCTTTACTTCGGTGTGAAAATTAAATCATTTTACCTTTATATGAGATTCCCATAGAGAACCTTAAACAATATTAAATATAAATGCATTATCAGTCAAACATTATAAAAAAGTTATACTTATAAAAATACATAGAATTTAATAATTGTTACAAAAAAGGATTCTTGTATCTGTATTCTGTTCGGTATACGCAAAATTATGTCCGATTTCGCTGATTTCTCATCAGCAACAAGCGTGATAAAGGAGAAGCGGAAAAGAGGATTTCTCTTCAGCATCATTATCATTCTTCCTCCGACAGAAAAGAAGAAAGAGTTAATCCGTTTTATGAAAAAATACTCTTCACTAACAGTGTAAAGATGTCCGCTTATTCAGAGATTTTAATTACCTCAATTTAGGAAAAAAACTTGTATCTGCATTCTCTGCGGAAATACACATAATTAAATGTTCTATTACCTTGATTTCTCGTCAGCAGCAAGAAGGACGAAGGAGAAGAGAAAATGATGATTTCTTTTCAGCATTCAATCTCAGTTAGTTCATTCTCATATGATGACGTATTTGGAGGGCTGCCATTGGCGACTATTTTCTTTTTTGTCTACCATTCTTCTAGGTAGATCATTTTTGTCTAGAAATACTGTTAGACAAAATAATAAGAAAAATATCGCCATTAGTAGCTTTGAACAGGTGAACAGGAGAAAAGTTCAATGGGATACCCAGAAGCATTACTACTCAACTCCCTGTGTATGAGTAGGAGTATAATACATCATAGATGAACCATGAATTGTATGTCTAGCCGTAGCACATATGTACTACAATATAAGAAAGAAAAATAAACAATTAATATAAAAATTTTGTTTTTAAAGTCAATTCCTACTTAGGTCAACAAAGAAAAATTTAATATAATCCCTTAAACTAATATTAGTTTTTGTTGCATTAAAATATCTCAATTTGTTGATTTTCTATAAGCAAGTAGGTTTACAATGGAAGTCTATGGGAATTTGGCGAAATATTAGAGATATCGCCAAGTTGGCGTCACTTTTGGCGACTCATTTTGACGGCCAAATTTGGCGGTATTTGGCAACAGAACAGGGCCCCCCCCCCTATGGTAACCACTTATTGAAAATACTTTAATTGATCTTCAACAACCAATGGCCGCCATTTTGTTTCCCATGCAAAACTAAAATAAATTAATTAAAATTTAATTAATTAATTAATATTTGAAAAAATTGTATTAACATCAATTGTCATCCAGTACAAGTTTAAAAAAAATTATTTCAACTTGATAGGATGAATAATGAGTATTTTATTAACGATTGAAAATTTGAACAAGATAAATATATAAATAAATAAATAAATATAGGGAGAGTGTGAGCTAATAGTAGGAATTGAAAAATAATTGAAAATAAGAAAAGGCTGAAAATTTATGATAGAGTAATCCTAGGATTAAAGTAAAAAGAAAGTTAAGTTTAAAAGTAGATTGAAAGATAAAAATACGTTGTAAAGTAAAATTGGGTTTAAAGATTAAAAAAAATGTTTACACTGTTCATTATCCAACATAGCCGAACGAAGCAAAGCTAGAAAAATTACCAATTTCCTTCAACAAAAAAGGCTGTTTACATTGCCATACATTTAATATATAAACAAGTTACAATTAGTTTAACAGCTTTACCAAGGTAAAGTAATAATGAGAATATAAAGAGAGGTTTTTTTTTTTTTTTTCTAAGAAAGAAAAGACAGAAAAAATATTAGCCGAATATTCTGTTTTAATTTTGTGTGGTACAAAAATATAAACTTTGTGGTAAATTTATTTGCTTATATACTTCTTAGAATGTTATCAAAAAATCTCAGTTTTATGTATTTTCAAGAAAAGTCCCATAGATCTGAAATTATAACATAAAACCACTTACTTAATTAATCTCAAATAAGAAAAATGAAAGATCGAGTGCAAAATCAAGGACTAACGGCCGATATTTTACTTTTTCATTGGGATTTTTCCCTCAACTTTGTATTTCAGAGTTATTCTAGGCACGTTAAATTTTTTAACCGCTGTTTTGTACCCAGTTTTGTTGACTTTAACGTATTCTACGGCAGTTCAAATGCTCTCTTCCGTGTAATCCCTAAAAGAGTGCCATGCACATAAAAATTATTTTCTTATCTGTCTTTACTCCGATTCATCTTGAGAAAATTTTTATTACAAATTTTAATAGTTGATTTTTTTTATGGATTCGGTTAATCTATCTGAATGACTTTCCATCTTTCTTTAGTTCTGACTCAATACCTTTAGACAAAATTCAAAAAGTCCATGAGCGATTACCTATTGAAATGCGTATTCAATAACATTGCTCGTTTTTTGAACTGAGCAAAGTTTATTCGTTGTGCAGTGCATATATTGTAATGTAAAGTTGCTATCCAGGACTAATCAAAATAATTCCAGTAAATTATAATCTATGTTTTTTCCCTTTGCTTCAAATACTTTTCGATGATGTTTAAAATCTTTAAATTGGATGAAGTTTTATTATAGGCACTAAAGGACAAAAATATCTGTACATGAAACACATTTTTCATGCTATAAGGAGTGTTTTGCTAGAATTTGTGAACAATGTGTATATGATGCAATGGATAGTAATGCCTTATCAATAGAAGCCCAGCCTAAAAGGCACTGATAGATATCCTGCGTTATTACAAACAATGAATCTAATATGGATAAGACGGACTCGGGCTCAATTTTTATACCAGACTGCGGTGTCGGGCGTAAAGTGAAGATTTTATTTATTTATTGATTTTTTAAAAAAGCGCCTTATACTATTTGAGAGAAACAAGAATGTGTTTTCATTTTCTTAAAAAAATTTACAATCCTTTAAAAATTAGTTTGAAAAGGATTTGAATTGTCATTAATGGGCTGTAAAGAGAAATATTCTACCTGATTCTGAAGACTTTGCGCTGTTAGTATTAGTAACATAAAGTTGCCTTTGGATATCCCTTGTCTTTCTACGCTTTCTGTTTGAAGTACTTTTCTAGCAATACTGAAAAACAAAACTCATGCATTTTTGACATAGTTGTACAATGATATTTTAAAAGAATGAGGATTGTGATTTTCGGTTATTTCTGCCTGTTGGGTATAAATAACATTTTTGCTATTTCAAAGAGATTTTCAGAAACATGTAAATCATGAAAAGTTGTTATGGGGGAGTATGGAGTAGTTAAGATTGATACTTATTTCGATGTAAGAAGAGATTTTTAAAGTAGAAAATAGTTCTTGGGACATTTAAAAAATTTTATTAATTATTAATGTTATTTTAACTGTATACATTTGGTATCTGTCTCAGGCAGGCTTAAGTTCTGATGACACAATTTTTTTCGAGTTTTGTGTTCGGATTTCAAATCGCCAGGCTCGGCCTCCGAAGAAAAGCTTGACTTAATATCTAGCGCTCACGGTCGGTAAGAAAACTGACAAATCGTTTTCCATGAGTTACCAAGACAAGTTGATGCGGTTTGCTTTTGTGATCCCACATGTTTCAAATATTTAAAATCTGATAACACATTGCGGACAGATCACGAGTATTCTCGTATTTTCCGTTCTAGAGCTTGTGGTTAATAAAAAGAATACTCGCCTTTTAATTGTTGTCATTTACAATGGAGCTGTGTAACGGATAAAGAAGTCGCTGACATTAAGAGTTATATAAGGAATTAAAAGTGAGTAGTCTCTAGTCCTTAGTTATAAGAATGATTTGAATATTCTATCAATTTCCCCATATTTTTAAATTGTTCAGTATCGATGAATAACGATGAAGAACATGATAAATTGGTTCAGTTTCCACTTCGTATTATACATTGTTTTACAAAGTATCATACTTTAAAAAGGTATTAGCTGAATATTTAATAAATAACTTCAAAATGCAATGGGTATTTAATTTTAAAACGTGCCCTTAACATTTCTGTAAAACCTTTTATTGTTTGACCATTGAACAGAATTTGAGCATTGAACAGAAACATATCTGGTCACCAGGTAAAGTTAACAATACAGCTACTGGTCCGCAATGTATTAAGATTTATAAAAATATTGAATATAATTAAAAAAAATATTTGCATAGATAAAACTTTGTGCGAATTTTAATAAAAAAGCTAAAATCTTTAACAACGATTTTACGCACAAATAGCGCGCAGACACGACAAAAAATTCCCATACGATTGTTTCTAGGATTCCCCGATATCCTTCCTCAGTGAGAGATATTAATAAAAATAAAAATAATAAAAATGGGTTTGAAGAACCCCTCGGTTATAGCCCCGAGTACTGGCTTATGGACTGATTGAAAAGGACAAAAACAAGAGTTTATATATCTTAAAGAAATGACGTAATGGATCAGAACCAACTGAAATAGAGTCACTTCGCAGGATGCCTCCACACTGGTGAAAGAAAAGGTGTGCAGGTCATATCATTTCCTAAGGAGGAGGTATGTTTATGAATATAGTGAGCTTGGTAAAAGTCTAGATCAAAAACGATTTTAATAATTTTTATTTAATTTTTTTAATAAAAAAATTATTGTCTAACCAATGAATTGAAACAATACTTTATCATAGACAATAGGGAAAGAAAAAATGTTCAAATCTTTATTATTATTTTAATAATTCTTTAAATTAGAGAGCTTATAAAAATGCATCAAAAGTAAGAAGTTCAACTTTCAAAAATAGTGTTTCAAAAGCCGAATGTGTTGATAATTTTCAATTAATAGAATATATATTTATATAAATGTACGCAGTGATAAACCATATGCAATTAATTTTACAATAAAATGTATTATTTTTTTTCAGTGGAATTTTAGATAAAGAACTTTGTTTGAATGAAGAAAATATTGTTAAGTGGATTTTCTTTTACGTAATATTTAGCCGTTTGGGTTACATAAGAAAGAATGAGATTTCAAAGTCTTGTATGGCTTCTGGATTTTTCCCCTTCTTAACACTTTAAGAATTTTCAGTTTAAAACCAAAGTCCTGTTATAAAATACATTGTGAATATAAGACCTTTGCTAGTATATAATTTTCCTTTAATTTATTTAAATTTGAAACATTGAAAATCCAATGAAATTAATTAATTAAATCCTTTAAAAGTTGTCAAAAATAATTTATTCGTGCTTCCACAATATGCATTTACAAAAAATATCTAGCTCTCGCTCTTCCCGTAGCTATCTATTTAATTATCTGTCAATCTATCTACACATTTACCTATCTGTCTATCTATTTACATCTGTCATAAAACAAACTGCAGCAGAAAAATACTTTTAAGATATTTTGTGAAGCAGTTGTAACAATGTTTAAATTTATAACGGAATATTCAAAGAGGAGACATATCGAATATTTTTTATCAGAATTTTCATTTCCTTAAAGTTTTTTTTTTTTATTTTTTCCTCAATTGAGAGCATTTTATTTGGTCTACTTATGATATATTTTCTAAAGAAAAAATATTTAAATATTTTGAACACATTCATATGAATTTTAAATTTATATAAGCATACATATATACATACATACATATACCGGGTGTCCCAAAAAGGACTGACTGATTTTAAAATTCAATAACTTGTAAACGGTGACAGATATTTAAAAAATTCTTGCAGGAGGGTTATGTATAAGGTCAAAAGTTTTTTTACAGTGATTTTCAATTTTAGTTCGAATTACAAACAATAGATGGCACTGCGATCAATAGACGCGAAATTCAGGCTCGATTTTTGGTACTTCGTGGCCCGGATAATACATTTCCATCTCCTTTTTCCGCATGAAACAAGAGAAAGGACCAAAAATCGAGACTGTATTTAGCGACTATTGCTTACAGCGCCATCTATTGTTTATAATTCGAACTAAAATCGAAAATCACTGTAATAAAACTTTTGACCTTATGCATAAACCTCCTGCAAGAAATTTTTAAATATCTGCCACCATTTGCAAGTTATTGAATTTTAAAATCAGTCAGTCCTTTTTAGGACACCCGGTATATATATATATATATATATATAACCATTATAGAATATTACAAATCATCATCTATTTCAAATATAATTTTTAAATTGAGTATCAGGACACGATACAAACATTATACATTTTAAATTCGGAACAGCAATTATAAATTTAACTGATCACTAATAATTTTTTTATGACTAGATCAAAATCCTTATAAATTAAGTATTAAATAAGATTCAAACATTATAGCATTTAATTTGGCAAAAGATTGTCTTACGGCTAATGTCAGACGAACGTCTATTTGCACGCTTTTGTCCTTCCTACAGCCTTCCTACACCTTCGCTTGCATGTGTTTCTTTTTCATGTTGAAACCATAAAGCGTGCAAATAAACGCCCGTCTGACATTAACCTAAGGAATGAAGCCGAGCATGTTTTGTAAAATTGACATCACCGAGGTTTTTCTTACGCATACCGTCAACTGGGCTACTTTGGTCCTTGCGGGGTTACTTTGGTCCATCAAATAAAAAAAAAGTTTTTATTCTTTGTATTGACCAAACAATACAAGATAATTTGGAGTTTTTGCCCTTGAAAAATAATTTATACCCTACTATAGGGTATTTGAATAGTTTAGGGGTAGTTTAATTTTTTTAGTGACAACTGTAAACAACGGTTTTCATATGTAGATTTTAACTCACCAAACTTTCTACTGTGAAACAATCTTGATAAGAGCTACAAATAAAGAAAGTGTCAAAATATTACCTTTAGTAACCTGTAAACCATGTGATCATAATTTTTTGTTTAACTTTATTTTGGCAGAAAATGTTTAAGTTTTCATAAAGCTAGCATGAAAACTAGTATTTCGGGGCTTCTTTGTGCCAGGCCTGTTTTGGTCCAAAAATAGCCCCAATTACTTAGAAATGCCTTTTATACAACGAAATCTCTTAAAACATGTTTTAAGTAACTTTTTTTTTCAAATGTTACTTTTACAAAATGTTACATTAATTGTTTTTGGTCCAGTTGCTGAGGATAACATGACGAAAACTTTCTCATTTCTTTAATATTAGCAATTGGTTTATTTTGTTTAAATGTTAAAAAAAAGAAAAAAAAATTGTTTATCGGGTTTGCAGTGTTAATTTATTAGCAAATACTATTGCAAGGGGGTTTCCATAAAAAAGTATTCATTTACATATGAACTGTATTCATTTTATATGGAACTAAGTGAATTACAAAACTTTAAAAATAGTTTTAAAAAAAAATTTAAAAAATTCCTCTTTAAAATCATACAGTTTGCTTCATTGTTTCATGTTAATTGTTTACAGCTTCATTTCGACGTTGAAAAATCACACGTAATATTTTTTAATAATGGAAATGTGAGTGGAACCACGAAAAAGTGGCCCAAAGTAAACTCGGTTGACGGTATGAAAGTTTTTAGAACAAACATCACATCTCCTAAACTATAGAAAATACAAAATTGTACGAATTGTATTTCCAAATTCTGTAAGAATCATGGAATTAACTAGTTAAAGCAACGGTTCTTAACCCTTTATATCCTGAATTTTGAATAAAAAAATTGCTTCACCTGAATAACTACTTATGTTAATGTCTAAGATATCTAGAACAACATAAATAATAATAACACTGGTCAACAAATTTGAACTTTTGCTCTGTCCTAAAACAGAAATTAGTTGGTTTTTATGCGGTTTCTTTTGTGCTGATTCCGAATCTAGTTTTAGATTTACTCCAGCACATCAAGTTTGAGAGATGTTTGCATATTTCAATTTATGCAAATTTAGTAAATTTTATATAATTATTTCCAAATTTGAGGTATAAAGCAATATCAGACAGGGTTTTTTGTTTTATGTTATGGTTACTACCTAATTTACTTCACAAAAACGTTGTTTCTGAGATTATACTGACATATGACTGTGAAACATCGTACCTAATTTGCATATTTTTCATGTTTTTCTAATAAGGTTTCTTGACGTTCAAATATTTCTGCCGCACGAGTACGCTAATATATTACTAAACCAGTTTTTTTAGCTTATTTCAAATCTTGTATCTGTTTTCTTCTATCACGTCTAGTTTTTAAAAAAAGTGAAATTTTAGTTTTTGGTCAAAAAAGCCAGAAATAGCTTTTTATGATACTTTGCATGATAAACTTCAACTAGTTAGGATAGATTCTACTACTTTTTTTCCGATTATATAAAGTTTTGTTTATGTCTCTTATATGAATCTGACCCTGTTCACATTCTTATCAATGAATTACACACCCCTAAAAAACATCTTATATCAAACCTGTGTTAATACCGTGCAAAAGTAGAAATTCATCTTACTCAAAAACTAGACATGACATAAGAAAACAGACTGCAGATTTGAAATCAGCATAAAAATCTAGTCTAGAAAAACATTACGTCGATTCTGTGGCAACTATTTTAAAGTTGATATTGATGTAAATATAACACCATTGAAAAATATGCAAATTAGGCTTAATAACTGATAAATAAATGTTAAGAATATGCAAATCGTGACATTTATCTGAAGAAAATGGTCAAGTAGTCATTATCTAGAAAACGTAATTAGATGTGACATATATTGTATCTAAAATTTGCATAAAATAGCACAAAAAAGCTTAAATTTGTATAAATTTAAATATGCAAATTTCTCAAAAACCTGGACCACCTAGAGATAAACGGAAAGCATATTCGGAATCAGCGCCAAAAATTGATCTAGAATCAACAAATTTTAGTTCTAGGACAAAACCACTGTTGTCCAGTTTAACCACTGTTCCAGTTAATTTTTAGTTAATTTTTTTAAATTAAAACTAATTTAATATGTCAGTAGTTAGAGCTCTTTTTGCAAAATAATTACAAGAATAATTAGATTAATTAACAAAAAATACTGTTAGGGAAATCTTACAATTCGTCTAAGAACAGTGTAAATAAATGCAGTGTGATCATATCTGTAACAGAGAAGTGTCTTGTAGTTGCAGTTTTTCGTATCACATTTTGAATAAGATAAAAGCTACACCTAAGTAAACGGTTGAGAAAATAACCACATAAAAAATGAGTTAGTTTGGGCTGTTTCACAGTGCTTTCTACTCGTAAATATGTTTGAGCAAATTATTTTGTATGAAAAGCGCAATCTACTTTTATTAGCAGACGAATTAAATAAATTTTAGATTGAATTTTCTTTAATGGTACGTAAAAGAACCGTCAGGATATAAAGGGTTAAATTTTGGTTACCATGGACTGACTCCTTTTCGTATTTATGAAAAATGACGCCTTTTCGTATTTTTTGAGAACCTTCACGGTTTAAAATTGAAATTACTGATACTTTTCAGTATATTCTGGGTGCATAGTTAGTAATCCTTACTTAGTAATCTTTACTAGCAACAATAATCCTTAACCCTTACTCAATAGGGTGGTCCGAAAAAAACTTTTTTTCTGTTTTTGATTCGCTATACCGCGGAAAACTTGTGTCTAGGGTAGCTTAGTAAAATGCAATAACAAAATAAATAAATTTTTACGTTTGGCGGTAGCGCATCGGGCTTAAAATTTGAGAAAAAACACGATTTTGATGATTTTTCTAATAAATGGAAAAAATCAAATAACTTATATAACAAGCAGCTATAGACATATTTTAGTAGAAAAGAGTATAGGAATGATAAATAAATGAAAAAATAAATACATTTTGCAACACATTGGAAGCGGATTATGTTTAAAAAAAGGGAATTTTTTTTAAAATGGCAAATTTTCATTGAAATAAAAACTACTTTTCTGATTGTACTATTATCTGATCTGATTACCTTTATCTGATTGCACCTGAGTGTAATTTCCCTTTGTAATAAAATATAGTCCTTTACTTGTCTTTACTATCTTTTGGAAGTTTGAAATAAGATTTGCTTGAAAAACTAGGCACTGAAGATCTCGAGAAAAGTGTCGTTCTTATAAAACCATCTCTGGACTCGAAGACTTTTTGTGATGCCTCGGTTACCAGCTTCATGCACTGTTCTACTGTTTGGAATTGACATGGGAATTGGTCATATTTCCACTGGGCCGCTGTTTCACCTGATTCGACCTTAGACCAATTCTCTTCGTTGGTGGCTCTTCTCAGAAAAAGGTGGTGGTGATAGTGTAGTAGAGTTCCAGTGAATCATTTCGATGTAGTCTGTAGCTAGAAAAATGATTTTGAATGTTTGGAAGCACCCGATTGACTTTCTTTTAGAAGCTAAGTTTCTAACCTTTATAATTCTTCTGAAAGATAACTCTTGTATATGATCTCTTTTATTTACTATCATACTCAAAAGCAAATTTTCTGGATTGGCAAAAAATGCGTTTCTCTCAATTATTGGGTCAATGGCCGTCAGCAAGTTTTCAAAGAGGAATTTTGACGATTTTATAACATTCAATACATGTTCCGGCCCATTTGTGAAGTATTTACCTTTTTTTTATACTTAACCATACAGGTACATAAGACTTCAGGAGAAAAGAAACTATAATCTTGTGTTCGCCTGTTGGATTTTCAATACTTAAATACAACTCTAGAATTCTGTTCTCCGTCGTTACCCACCTTGAGTAGAAAGTGTGCCAGGCTCAGAAAAGATAAATCTTCAGGACAGCTGCCTGCTTTTATAGTACAAATAATGTCTATTAGGTACTTTGCTTAAATTTTGCCGGTCAGTTCTGGAAATTCACACTCAACACTGTTCAATTTACCACTGGGAGTTTCTCACATTTCCTGAGCTGCGTGCCAATCGGACTAATTATTTTGGCCAGTCGTTTCACCATTCACCATTTAAAGTTTGAAACAAATGCTGGAATGACAACTCATTGAAATGTAAGAGGCATAAACACCACCTCTACCCACTGTAGTGGTCTTTTAAATTCTTCTTCAATGTGAATAACACCGGTTTTACACACCGTATTAGTAACAGCGCCATCACATCCAATCACATTTTTTTTTTGTTTCCTTTACGTCCACACTTCCAATTTTACCAATACCATGCATTCTTTGAAAGTACAAGAATTTTAGTTCAATGATGGGTATATTTTTTGCTTTTTCACACTTACAAGTAATAGAGACAGGACACTCACAAACCCCAGGGACCATTTTACAATTGCAGTCTAATGTCATTTTCACTTACACGCAGAGACATCAAACAGTAACAAAGATTTTTTTTTTTTTTTTAAACCTTCAACTCTCTTTTTCAACTTTTAATTTCCCTTATCACGCTTAAAGGACTCCATAAGATTACGATAACTGTCATGATATGCATTTATTAACTGAACAACTCTGTAAGGCGTTACTGTCAGTATTGAAGCTTTATCAAACACAGATTTAACTTTTGGCGTCACAATAATAGAAACGTGGAAAAAATTAACTGACCTGTTGTTTGATTTCAAGGCTAAGTTGTAATTTTCATGAAAGCAACACTTGAGAACGTCTTCATAAGTTGGAATTTTTTTCACCGGTAACTCTTTTAGGTGGCCAAATAACGGGCAGTTAAAGTCACTGCGAATAATTTCTTTGGAAACAGCCATAACACAGCAATCGAATCACTTATTAAGCGGTCATTAATTAAATTAGTCTTTAAGAAACGCGGTTGAAACGCACAGGAAGAACACACTGCTAATCATTACCGGCAAAATTCTATAATTCTAATATAGTGATCAATTCACAGGATCCGTTGTGACATAAAGCACACGCATGCGTATCGCACAGTGCATTGTGAAGCGTCAGTAAAAGTTATCGACGGGCTCCAATTCGCAGCAGGGGTCGTCGCTCTGGACTGCTACCAGAGTAAAAGGACTCATAAGTCATAATACAGCTTGAATGCGTTAATTTAAGGATATTTTATTGCTTTGCGTTACCCTAAATGAAGTAATTTTGTTTCTTTTTTTTTAATTATAATGTGCTTTTTTATCTTTCTTTTAAAGCCTTTTCACCATAGCAGTTTTTTATCTTTTTCGTTTATAGCTTTAAAAAATCGAAACAGAACTACTGCTTTTTCAATAAATTTCAAAGATTCAAGTGCGATGCGCTACAGCCAAACGTAAAAAATTATTTATTTTGTTATTGCATTTTACTAAGCTACCCTAGATACAAGTTTTCCGCGGTTATAGCGAATCAAAAAAAGAAAAAAAGTTATTTTCGGCCCACCCTATTACTCAACCATAGAATTTGTAACAATTTTCTGCGAATAAATATGACGAAAATTACTACCTGCAAATGAATATAGAATACAGGATATATAAATTAATTATGAAAGGTATGAAATAGTATAATAATGTATAAAATAGTTATTACAGTGCTTTTATAAAGTGTTGATAGTTTTTCCTTTCATTTTATTCGAATGATTTCTCTAAAATTCAATATATATGTAAAACAATTTATATTTAGACTTTCGAGGACCTCTTTATGACGTGGTACGGATCTGTTGGGGACATCGGAGAACAGTTTATAACCACTGAGCTAAATACTTTATTTTTTCGCCAACATAGACTGTTCGTCATAAAAATAAGACTTTTAAGAGGTTAAACATAATTATTTTCCTGTAGTTATACTGAAAAAAAAATGCTAGTACATACTTACCAACCTCCAATTATTCTTCGTAAAATATCGGTTTGTTTGATCGAGGTAAATGTGTTTCGAACCAGAAAACTGTTTAAAGTATCAATATTTATTATTTTCCTGTTTCGATGTGGAAATTATTTATTCGAGAATTTAATCCTTCTATATATGAAAAAAAAAAAAAAAACGCTTTGGAAATGGACCAATGAAAATCTGCGTAGATACCGCGAAATGCACCTGATTTTTCAGAGCTTTCTGACGCTCTTAGGAGGGTTACTAAGGGGGGGGGGGGGGCTCTGTCGCCAAGTTTGCCGCTAAATTGGCGATACATCGCCAAATTTAGCGACCAAAATTAGTCGCCAAAAGTGATGCAAACTTGGCGCTATTTCCAGTATTTCGCCAAATTTCCACAGACTCCCATTGAAATCCAATAGGGTTTGCTTGCTTGCAGAAAATCAACAGATTGAGATATTTCAATGCAACAAAAACTAATATTAGCCTTATGAATAAGATTTCAAATAATTACCCCTTAATTGAACTATTTACATTATTTTTAAGCACAAATACTACTACGTATTTACAATATTCGTTATATTATATATTAATTTTACACATATATGTTGTCGGAGAAAAGGCGGCGAAGTGAAAATTTCAAAGGAGAGGAGATTTATATGTTAAGATTATTTACTATAACTACAAATTAGCAACTTCATTAAAAAGATAAGGGGGGGGGAATTCAAATAACTTTAATAAATTTGTAATTATTCAAATAATAAATTCTACCTTTTTTTAATGATTTTATATTTAATAATTCTTATAATTATGAAACTCTGTAAGCTCTAAGGATTTATGTGCTTGGAGATAATGAAATAAAATTGCCAGGAGTTGGTGAAGAGCGCGTTTTTACCAAGTGGAATCTAAAAATTTAATGCATAGAAAATAAGGGATCGCGAAGCGATCAAGAATGGGAACGCAAAACAATTACGTCTGGGGTTGACTAGAAAACAGTAATTGCTTCGCGATAACGAATGGAATCGCGAAGCGATTACGCGGTGGGATGGAGAGCGTAACGAGCAGGGAGGCGGAGCCCTTCTAGTTTCTTAAAAATAATTTCTTGTTTAAAACACGTTTTACCAGGTCAAACCATATTTGTTAGAAGAGTTGTTGTGGTAGGTTGATAGGTATAGTAAAGCCATACAAAAAATTAAAATCTCTATTTGTTTCTTGTAGTATTGTCATTTAAAGACTCGTTTTCAGATCATCTACATATTTTTATCTATATAAAACTTTATTAAAATTAATTCAGTGCATTTTAAAATGATAATTGCTAAGAAATATATTTTCATGCGTACCGGAAAATTAGATAACTTACTAATATTATACTTAATTATTTGTCCACATAATTTGCCAGGTGAAGTTACTAGTTTTGGAGCATCTTGTAAGCAAGCTGTATTTAGGCGACTTGAAAAAGAATGTAAAAGATAACCAATAACCAATGTCTATTTTTTTTTTAGTATTTGAGTTTTATTGTATCTATACAATACATTATCTATTTTTCCTTTATATGTAGGGGCTTCATGTTGTTATGGTGCTTCTTGTAAGCAAGCTGTCTTTCGGCGGCTTGAAAAAGAATGTAAAGGATATACCAATGTCTATTTTTTTAGTATTATTTGAGCTCTATTATATCTATACAATACATTATCTATTTTTCCTTTATATATCGTTCGTCAATCGAAATGGAAGTGAAAATAATTATATTGGATAATGTTGCTTTAAGATTTTCCGCTTTAAATAGACTAAAAATATAAATTGCATGTCTAAAATTTATATACGAATTCTCAAAGTAGTAAATAATGGTTTTGCGATAAAATTATTTTGAAAATATTTTAATTTTGTTCTAAGCTATGGAGATATATCTATATCTGTAATTCTTTCTTTTTAGATTTTGTGATGTACGTGATGTTGCAAGTGTTGTATAATATTATATATTGTTAATACATAATATTTTGATATTTAATATTTTAAGCAACATTAATAATTTTGAATATTTAAAAATTAAATAAAAAAATTCTGTGGTGGTGTACTTCTGCCTGTTAATACATTAAATATATGCTACCAAAAAGAGAAAAAAATATCTATAAAATTTACAGCAAAAACTTTTTTTTTTTATTTTCTCGATATTTTTATCTGCAAATAGATTTTATATTTAAACTAGGGGGCTCTGCCCCCTGCAAGTTGCGCTCGTCAACCCCCGTTCAGACACCGCAGAATCTAAAAACACGCTAATCTGATCGGTTTTAAAAATATTATAGACGATTGAATTATACTGAAAAAAGCTGTGCAGATCTCCCTGTAAACGGGTTTCCATTCAATTTCCTTTGATTTCAAAAATTTAAGGCCGAACCAGTTGCTGTTAAGACATCAAATGGTTGTTTTCGTGTTTGATTAAAGAGGATCAGGTAAACGTTTGAAAAGAATATACGATATAGAGATAGAAAGAATACAGATATCATATACGGTCCCATATTTGCGCGATTTTTTTCCGACGCTTATTTGGGGAAAACATCAACAGCATAAAGAACAACATCCGGCTTATCAAATCAAACAAATTAACGATACTATGGCGCCAGTTAAGTACCCGTTGCGTATATGACATTGGCGTCGGAAAAAAAATCGCGCCAATATGAGTCCGTATATGACGTCTGTGCCGAAAGTTTTTCCTTTTGATTAAAAAATCAAATTTCTTTTTCAAATAAAACTACATAAAAGTTTCCATGGTCGCAAAGAATTCTTGGTACTGTTACACTAGCCGGGTGCAAATCTCGCCAATAGCTATTTTTTAACTCGCCAGTTAGCATTTTTTTTTCGAGTGGTAAATTAAAACATTGCTTTGAAGTTGAAATTAAATGTCATCGTTTGTTACATCATTTAATATTTAGCCAGACGCCATATACGCACCGGGTTTGGCGTGATTTTTTTTTACGAAAATTTGGCGAAAACCTCGTTTTCGAATACCAGTTACATATGTATTTTTAGTGCTATTTAGTTATCTCGAAGACAAAAAATCTATCACCAAACTATAAGATTAAATGCCAATAATGGTTGATCGTAAATGTCACATTCACTTGACTTTAAGCAAGTTACACGTCTTTACGTCATCAAGTTATTTTTATTTCGACGTTTTATTTGTATATTTATTAATGTTATACTATTTTCTTTGTTCTTTTGTTATTTAAAATAAAAATTATGTCAATTTCTATAATTTGGCGAGTGGTTTGGCGATTTATATAATTTGACGAAATGGGTCGATGGAATAACTAAGTAGTACCGTATTTTTTAATTATTTTCTATTATTTTTTATTTTTAAAGGAAAATAACCAAAAAAATAATTTATAGAACAAAACAATTTATGTAATTTAAAAAAAGAAAATAAAGTAAATAAACATTTATTATTAAATAAACAACAATAGCCGGATTACCATGTCAACCAAAATAACGCCATTTTGGTGCCAATTAGGTACCCCGGTGCCCATTAGGTAGCCCGGTGCGTATATGACAGCTGTGCCTAATATATTTCTTTTCATTTCGTTTAAAAAAAATAAAGAAGTGAAAGCCATTTATTTTAAATGTTTCAGTTTGTATTAAATAAAATGGTAATGAAATACAAATTGAATTATGAATAAAAGTAACATGATACATTTCTTATCATACATTTAAGGGAGGCCAAACTTCTCGCCAAATTAGTTTAAAATAGTAACTTTTTCTAAAATCAGAAAAAAATATCAGTTATGATTAAAATTTGAGTTGCCATCATTAGAGAAAAGTATATAAAATTTTAAAAAAAATAATATTTCGAAAACTAATTCGAATTTAAAAATTCTAATACCAGTTTTGAGATCTGCAGATCAATACGGATTTTTAGTGTTAATTTCATCGCAAATTATTCAGTATTTTAGGAGAAATCGCCGTGAAACATAATCAGTTGTTTAATCAGTCGTTTCATAGAATCGTTACATAAATTCGTTTCATAATATCTGTTTCATTAGGATTTTATATATATAGGGTAGATTCATATTTAAACTTTTTACTCGGCTTTCATAACATAATAATAATAATAAGAAGAAAAGCAAGCAATACTCTATATGGAAATTGATGAGAAAATAAGAATTTGTCCCTTTTTCTTTCTTTTTTCGTTTTTTTGTGATAAATATGTCTAACTTTTTATCTATGAATAGTATACAATTATGCAAAACCAACATTTTCAAAAATTAATAATTTATTTTCAGGATTCTGCAAATGTTTAAATGTTTCAGATATTGATAAAAAATGCATAAGCTTTTTTCGAATAATGAAAAACTATCCGTCCATTTAGGGTTTTATTCTATACTATATTTATACAGCACATGATAACAGAAAACATTCAAATATATTTTTTAACACATACTCCAGATTTAAGGTATTATTTTGCTATATTACTTGCAGATCATATTATTTATAAAATGTATATTAATACGATCAGCTGCACTTTATATGTTACAGATTTCTCAAAATCAGTCAAATTATTATTTTTGTGGCAACGGAAAAGCTAATAACTTAATATCACAAAGATCCTAAATGAAATATAGAAATTATAGTAGCTGTGATTTTATAACCATTGTAACTACAAATTAACTGTTAGTACAGTGGTGGAAAATTGGCGCAGAGGAGGAGCCTATTGACACCACTAATATTTTATGGTATTCTTCATCTTAATAAAAACTGTCATTAGATAAGACGAAAAATTCTACCAAAATTTAGTGGTGTCAATAGGCTCCTCCTCTGCGCCAATTTTCCACCACTGGTTAGTAGTATACTGCATTATCTACTTTTTTATAAATGCTATATCGAGTATTTAATCCTTGAATTACTATTATTGGGTGAAGGAACCTGAAGATCGAAATCGAGATTGAAACATTATATTGCAGGTTGGAAGTCATATGTTATACTATGTGTTAGAGTCTATATTATGGAACATAATTAGAGAAATCAGACGGAATAACGTAAACGTTGGACTCTTCCTTTGCACTTGAGTGCCAAAAAATTAAGTTTAACCAGTCTTTTATGTCGATAAAAATGATAGCAAGAGCAAAATAACGCTTTTATTAATTCTGAACTAAAAATACATAGCTCAAACTAAGGACTATGCGCTAAAACTGCCAGAACTGACATCTTAAAAAATAATATCTGTAAATATTGTCGATAGATTTAAGGGATCTTTTTAACACGTTCACGATGGCGCGACGGGTCACACTCGACTGTCTCGGAGCTGCCAAGTCTCCGGCTTTTTGGATACCAGTATTTTAATTCAGAAAATTTTGTTTTATTTAATTAGAACAATTGGGCGATTTAAAGAACTCTTAAATTAAGGAACATTTTCTCTAAAATAATAGTGGTGTGCAAAAAGCCGGAGACTTGACAACTCTGAGACAGTCGAGTGTGTCCCACCGCGTTGGCGTCAACTTGTTAATTAATCAAAAAATACACTGCAAATTCGTGAAGCAGTTTTGCAACACTAACTGAACATAATAATTAACACTTCTAACTAAAATCATTTTCGATTGTGTTGTGAATGTGCTGCGAATGTGTTGTGCCAAATAAAAAGATTGTGCAAAAAGTGTTGTTAAAAATTAGAAGAGGAGAAAATGTGTTTTCAAAACATTTCAAAACATTTATTTTTAAATTGTATTATAAATGTTTAATAAATAGTATGTTTTAAGTGTGTGTGTTATTTTAAAAGCACCATGTAGAAAGTGTTTTCAAAGTGTTTTACATGTGTTGTTTTATAGTGTTCTAAATTGTGTGGTGTTAATTTGGTGACCAAGACACACATAATGTAATTTCTTACAATAGTGTTGTGCAACACACACAACACTATTGTAAGAAAATATTTTCATCAACACTATTTACAACACGATTCCACCACAATTAACAACACCATTTTTAGAACACATTTTCAAATAGCAATACTTTTGCAACATATTAAGTACACATTTCTAGATAGCAACACTTTTGCAACATTATTAAGAACACAATCACAACAAAAAAATATTTTTGATATGAAGTTTGCTAATTCACAACACATTAACGTGTTGTTAATTTGGTGAAAAAAATTGTTGTAAAATGCGTTTATTTTTGTGTTTCAGAATTTGCAGTGTAATTTAATTTCCAGATAATTTATACATATGATTTATATATGTATTTTAACATTTAAAATAGAAAAAATATTTTAGAGCGTTTTCTTTTAAATATTAGATGCATATTAAACAATTTATTTATACATAAAAGGAAAGAAAAGTGTGTGTGTGTAAAAAATTTGACATCGGCTGTTTTTAGAAGAAAAAAAAGTAGAAACAGACACAGCGAGGGAACTAGAGTAGAAAACACTTCTCTTTTTCCCTTTTAACTCGCATTTCATCGTTTTGCTGCATTTTCATATTTTCTTGCATAGCTTCTCGGGATATAATGAATAGAATTTTCTACTCTATTTGAGTTCATCAGAAAATTGTAGTATTGGCCTACTTTGCATTTTTCTATCCACTCACATTTGAGAATTAAAAAAAAAAGAAAGATTGAATGAAATAGATAATTTTTCTCACTTTCTTCTAAAGGGCAATTCCACAGAAAATTATCATTTGGGCGGGAGGAGGGGGGGGGGGAGTATAAAATTTATAATTTGTTTAATTTAAGGGTATGATTGGAAAACTTGATATTTTTATATTCTATAAAAAAGTCTTAATAAAAAGGCATTGTAAATTACTTTTTACAAACTAAGTTAAGTACTATTATTGTCTTTGTAAAGTCATAATGTTACGCCAGTTACACAATAAAAGTTGCGTCAATTACACGTGTAAATGCCATTTCTTTCTTTTTTATTACTCGAAAATTAGTTAAACAAGTTACTGCTATAATTTGGTATTATTTGGTGTTGTTGAGAACATTAAATCACTTTTTTTAACGGGATAGTTTTGATAATTTTTACACTTCAATGAAGGCAGAAAAAATGTCTGTATATTTAATGTTACGTCAGTTACAGAATTTTGAATTGCGATTTTTGGGATTAAAAGAGAGATTGAAATAATGTGCAGGTATTTGGTTATTAAGTCCTTAGTAAGAAATATTTTAAATTGTAAAAATTTGTTCTAGCTTTATTAGTACATTTTCTGCACAGTTTTGAAAACAAAATTCGATGATCAAATGTTACGTCAGTTACGATGGAATTGCCCTAAACTAACACTTAAAAATATCTTAACACTTTATAGCCTGAATTTTGAATAAAAAAAAATTGCTTCATTTGAATAATTATTTACCTTAATGTCTGAGATATCCAGAACAACATGTATGATAATAATTTGATTTTTAGCTAATTTTTTAAATTAAAATTGACTGAATAAATCGGTAGTTAGAGCTATTTTTTGTAAAAGATTTACAAGAAAAAATAGATTCATTAATTTATGGAAAATACTGTTATGGAAATCTCGCAATTCTTACAAGAACAGTGTAAATAAATGTATTGTGAACCTACACTGTTAAAAATTTTGCAGCATTCTGGCAGGTCATTCGACCGTTTTTTGAAAAAACGGTTTCATAACCATAATTTAACTATATTCTGAAAATAAAGTGGCCAATAATATGGTCAGGATAGTGTTAAATTACGGTTGTGTAACCGTTTTCGGAAAAAACGGTCAAATGGCCTGCCAGAATGCTGCAAATTTTTAACAGTGTAGCTGTAACAGAGAAGTTATTTTAGAAGTATTTCTGTATAATAGGTAAAAACTACACCTAGGAAAATGGTTGAGAAAATAACCATATTAAAATATATGCAACTTCGACTGTTTCACTGTACTTACTAAATGTGATTGAGGAAATTATTTTGTAGTAGTTAGAGCTATTTTTGAAAAATATTTACAAAAATAATTAAATTCATTAATTGACAAAAAAAAAAAAAAAAAAAAAAAACATTTATGGAAAACTCAAAATTTTTACAAGAACAGTGTAAAAAAAAAATAAAAAAAAATAAATAAATAAATGCAATTTAACAAATTATAACGATCATTTGGATAATGATTTTTTGAAAGACTAAAATTTAACACATAAAAAATCGCACGGAGTTAATCATACATTACGTACGCCATGGACTACATTTTTCGGTACTGTAAATTTTTAAACTTCTACGGAGCTGGTTATACATTACGTACGCCATGGATTAAACATTAATATTCCTGGACCAATTTTAAAAGAAATTTCATTCTTAAACTTCTAAACATCCCACAATATTACTTTTTACACCGTCGTATAGAGAAAAAGAAATGTACTTTTAAATGCAATTTGTTTGACAGCTGTATCTCAATTTGTTTCTGAGTTATTAATTTTTTTTGTAGCTTTTATTACTTTTTTGTCATAGTGGCAACAGAAGTATCCATCTCTGTTGAAAGTAAAGGGACAATACAGATTACTGTATAGACCAATCAGAAAACGAATAAAATGCGGGATTCAACTAATAAAACGCTTCAGATATGTTTTTGATGATATGATTTCCCACCCTGACGGAGGACAATAACCATTTTTCCAAATGGTTAATAAATGTATTCTGAACCTATCTGTAACGGAGAAGTGTTTTGCAGTTGCAAAATTTTTGTACAATATTTTTTAACTGGATAAAAACTACCCTTAGGAAAATGGTTGAGAAAACGATCACATTAAAAAATATGTAGATTTCACCGTACTTTCTAAATATGATTGAGAAAATTATTTTGTATGAAAAGTGCAATCTACTTTTATTAGTAGGCCAATTAAATAAATTTTACATTGAATTTTCTTTAATGCTTCTTAAAAGAACCGACAAGATATAAAGGGTTGTCTTTATCTATAATTTCATTCAGTCTTTAAAAAATCGTATCGTATATTCAAAGCAAATAATAAGATAGGTTACAGTGATTTTTTTTTTTTTTTTTTGCCTCACTAAAAAAATATGTTTTTCTTTTAAATACACCCATACTCAATTATGTCTTGAAAAGCACATATTTCATTTCCGGTTGCGCGAACAAAGAAAAGATGTAGATGCATTATCATCATTATCGCCATTCTCGTTCACTCCTTAGAGGCTGTCGCCTTTCGCAGTGATAACTTCAACTTCGGAGTTGGTGCCATCCGGAATGATTCTCTTTCGGGAATGCTCGTCTACAAACTCGAGACTAGTTATCGATTGTAGATACGTCCAATGCGGGGCTCTAGGACGTTGACCCGCATCAAAATTTTTATCCTGGTCGTGAGAAAAGAACGAGGTTAAGCTTTTCGTTTTATCTGTACACAGTTGAATGCGTTATGAGTTTGAATTTGGAAAAAGAAAAAGTAAAATATGAAATGCGGGATGAAAAATGTCGCCTTTCAGGAGAAATATATTATAATGTTAACAAGATCTTTTGATTAACATATTTTTATACGTGTTTCTGTTTCAGAAATGTCATTGTACCAGTTTTTCATTTTAAAATTTCGAAAATTGTCTAGAAAAATGTAGAAAACACACTTTATATAAACAAATACGTCACTAACTCGCTGTCTTTATATATATATATATATATATAATTAACAGGAAATCAGATGCGTTAAAATAAATGTAAAAATAAAAAGGTAAAAAGTATTATATCAGTGAATGAAAATAAAAACTATTAATGTGTTCACGCCAACAATTCACAGTGAAGATATTACATGGTTATATATTTATACATATATAAATTCTGTCTTTAAAAGTAATTTTTGATTAAAAAATGAAACAGCTCTCTACTTCGAAATAGTTTTAGAGTTTTATAATTAACGGATGGTTTCGTCGCATGATTAAAATGTAAAATAAAACAAAGGCAAATTTATTTTATAAAAATTAATTAAATTTATAATAATAGAAACGTTTCATAAATGTACATCATTGAACAATTTAATAATAAACCAATCAATTGTGGAATTCTTATTTCTTTTTCATTTTTACTTTATTTTAGCTTTATAATATATAAATTATTCCCTACGGGTTCTTTTATATACTATATAATACGTATAGTAACTTGTTTTAAACTGAAAGTTCTTGAATTCAATTTTTTAATCCTTAAAAATGATTATTATTTTTTAAATATTTTTTACATTATTCTGCAAATCACATTATTGCCTTATGTATCGCATTTTTACTATCGTGTTCTAATTTTAAACTGCTATTCATATTTTGAATTTATTAATTAATATTAAAATTTCCTTTCATAAGTTTATTTTTAACACAGCATAAAATAAATAGAAATCTTTTAATAGAGAATAAATATTTGATTAATAATATACTAAATCTATGAAGTTAAATATGGATAAAATTCAATTTTGAAGAAGATGAACACAAACATATTTTGCCCACACATTTTTGAACAGCGGGTTTGATTTCGAATGTTGACAGTTGTTTTACATTTTAATTATATTTTTACTTTCTTCTGTCTTTACAAGAAAATATTGGATTCGGGAAAATTTTTGACTTCCGATTTCCGGCGGATTTACATGTTTTAGATGTCAGAGATTCCGAAAAATATATTTTTAGAAAATGACTGTCTGTGAGTCTGTGACTCTGTCTGACGATCTGCATTTGACACAAATATTGTGTTCACTCTATCTCAAGAACTATTGCATGAAATGTAATAAAAATTTATATTCAATTAGTCCCTGATATGAATTGCTGCTGAGTAATTTTTGGTGTAAATAGCTCAACAAGTGGCGCTGCTATACTGCTTTTTTCATGATTTTCGCAATAGCTCTGTGTCAAAAACTAATGGATGAATTTTTATCAAACTTTAGGTTTAGTTAGACGTTGACATAAGTTCTTACTGGTTAGGTTTTGATGTAAATCATCCAACAGATGGCGTCCGTTGCTATGCTGCATTTTTTACAATTTCCGGAATGGCTGTATCTCAAAAACTATTGCACGATTTTCATTAAACTTCATATTCAGTTAGTCCTTGATATGAATTGGTGCCGATTACGTTTTGGTGTAAAGCTGATTTTCGCAATAGTTCTATCTCAAAACTAATAGATGTATTTTCATCACACTTCAGATTTAGTTAGACGATGACATAAGTCCTTGCTGATTAGGTTTTGTTCTAAATTACCCAACAGGTGGCGCTGCTATGCGGTATTTTGCAGTATTTACATGATTTTAGCGATTGCCATATCTCAAGATCTAGTGTACGGAATTTCATATCATTAGAATCCTCATGATAGGCATAAATTGCCATTTAATTTGGCTCTATGAGAGCGAATTTTGAAGTATTAACATATATGATATAAAAAAATGTTTTGGAATTGGCACAGTCGACTAGTTCCAAATATCTACTTAAAAATACCAATTTAGATGTGCAAAAAATAAATTTTATATGTATTTTAATACCTAATATGACTTGTATAATCGTTTTTAAATATTTGGTCGATTTGAGGGAGAAGCAATAGTTACGATGTAGCATTCCACACAGTACTACAGCGTCCCCCAAACTTGTCGAGCCTATAGAGTAACTAAAAGAAGCTCGTTCATGCACGCTCTCAATAGAGCATAGTATGGTTGTTGATTTTTCTGTTAAAGTGTGATTTCTTACAAGAAAATGTTCAAATTTACCTTTTATTTTATTTATTCTATTAATTTTTGTAGTTATTTAAAAAATGTGGATAAAATAAGCTTACGATAATGTTTAATTAAACCACTATAAAGAAATATTTCCTGATACCAGTGTTTATGTGTAATATTTTTGAACGTCCTCATACACACACACACAAAAAATAAGCATTATTATCTCCCGCTTTTTGCATATGTTTTATCATCGTAGGCTATTTAATCTTTTTTTCGTAAGTGTTAAGTATCTTTAAAAAGATTATAAATTTTCATCATGTGGAAATTTTAAAGCTTAAGGGATTTTTTAAATACACTGCCTTCCAAAAGTTAAGCAACAGCGGCAGGATACTTTGGATTGTACAAGGTTTGTCGAATATTCACCAAAATTCTTGGCGAACTGCCCTTTAACTTCGAGGCTATAAAGAACATATTTGATTTCATATTTTTTTGTGAAGATTTAGTCGCGGGGACTAGTAGAGGAATAGTAAATTAATGTTTTGATCATCCATTCAACGGGAATGCTCAAAATGTTCTGTTACTATAGTGGGTCTATGTGGGTCTTGTTTTATGGTCGTGAGCATTTGTGTAAGCACACGTGAGGGATTTGTCGTGAGGATGTTAAAGTTTCTTTGAAAAATTCAAACTTTTTTTATAGAACTAGGGGGCTCGGACCCCTACGAGCTACGCTCGCCAACCCCCGTCTAGACACCGCAGACTCTAAATGCACGCTAATTTGATCGGCTTTAAAAATATTTCGAAAGATTGAATTATAATTTAAAAAACAGTGGCGATCTCCCTGTAAACGAATTTCTATCTAGACACACAGCAGTGTGTCAGCCAAGTTCGCCTGACATAGCCGTGTGTTATTTACACGAACCATTTCGAGCTGTTTTCGTCAAATTTCTATGCTCTACTACTGAAAATCTATGAGACCTACGTACTTGTTATACGAAATGTGTAGCAAGGCCACCCTAATTACCTAAAATCCAAAATTTTATAAATAACGCGTAATTAGTTTCCGAGATAATGACATTTGAAAATGTCTGATAATCGAAAATTTTACCACTGACTGACTGACTGACTGACTGACTCACTCATCAAAAAGATCTCGTATATCTACTGCAGCTACAGACTTCAAATTTGGTGCGAAGTTTGTTTACACTATAAAACTAAGGAAAAAAAAAAAAATTGAAAATCGATGAATTACCCACATGGGGGTGTCCGTTTTTACTCTAACATTACGTCTATTAGGCGAAATTTTAATTTGCCGTAGGAGGGGACTCTGTTCTGTCGCCAAATACCGCCAAGTTTCTCGCCAACATGGCGATATATCGCCAAATTTGGCGACCACAATTAGTCGCCAAAAATGACGCCACCTTGGCGATATCTCTAATATTTCGCCAAATTCCCATAGACTTCCATTGTAAACCTATGTGCTTACTGGGGAATTATCTGGGTTTACTTGCTTACAGAAAATCAACAAATTGAGATATTCTGTTCGTCACAGAGCCCGTTCTCAGAAACTATACATGTTGGAGACTTAAAATTTTGCATACTTATAGCTGAACACCGCACATCATACGACAAATCATAATATTTTGAAAAAGTCGTACGTTTAACCCTTTGGCTCCCACATGTGTATTTTAAACAATTCTTTCTAAGTGAGCCCCTAATTAGGTTGGAGGCGTGAAATTTTACAGACTTATAGCTGAACACCTCAAATCAAACAACAAATCATAAAATTTTGAAAAAGTCGTACATTTAACCCTTTGGGCTAAATTAACCTACATGTGTATTAAAAAAAAATACTTTCTAAGTGAGCCCTAATTAGGTTGGAGGCATGAAATTTTGCATACTTATAGCTGAACACCTCTCATCAAATGACAAACCATAAAAGTTTGAAAAAGTCGTACATTTAACTCTTTGGACTCCCACATATGTATTTTAAACAATTCTTTCTATGTGAGCCTCTAACAAGGCTGGAGGCGTGAAATTCTGCATACTTATAGCTGAACACCTCACATCAAATGACAAATCATAAAATTTTGAAAAAGTTGTAAATTTAACCCTTTGGGTTCTCACATGTGTATTTTAAACAATCCTTTCTAAGTGAGCCCTAATTAGGTTGGAGGCGTGAAATTTCGCATACTTATAGCTGAACACCTCACATCAAACGAGAAATCATAAAATTTTGAAAAAGTCGTACATTTAACCGTTTGGGATCCCTATTTGTATTTTAAACAATTCTTTCAGAGTGAGCCTCTAATTATATTGGAGGCTTGAAATTTTGCATACTTATAGCTGAACACCTCACATCAAACGACAAATCATAAAATTTTCAAAAAGTCGTACATTTAACCGTTTGGCCACCCACATGTGTATTTTAAACATTTCTTTCTAAGTGATCCCTTAATTAGGTTGGAGGCGTGAAATTTTGCATACTTATAGCTGAGCACCTCACATCAAATGACAAACCATAAAATTTTGATAAAGTCGTGCATTTAACCCTTTGGGCTCTCACATGTGTATTTTAAACAATATTTTCTAAGTGAGCCCCGAATTATGTTGGAGGCGTGAAAATTTGCATACTTATAGCTGAACACACATCAAATGACAAATCATAAAATTTTGAAAAAGTCGTATATTTAACCCTTTGGGCTTCCACATGAATATTTTAAGCAATTCTGTCTAACTGAGCCCCTTATTAAATTGCAGATTTGAAATTTTGCATGCTTATTACAGAATACCTGAGGTCAGGCGACATATCATAAAATCCTGAAAAAGTCTTATGCTTAACCCTGTGAGCTACCACATATGTATTTTAAGCAATTCTTTCTAAGAGAGCCCCTAATTAAGTTGGAGACATGACTTTTTGCATACGTATAGCTGAATACCTCAGACCACACGACAAATCATAAAATTTTCAAAAAGTCTTATATTATTTACTCCTCCGGTCTCTAACTTGTGTATTTTAAGCAATTTTTCTAACCTCCGCTCTTTTCACCCGGGGAGCATTTTTCCAACTTTTGCCGACACCTCTTTGACCATTCTTTCATATTATGCACCATAGCCTTACATACTTTAGTTCCACTTTTTACCGCCAGGGGCGCCTACTTATCTCGGGTGTTATGGGTTCAATCCCCTCGACCAATATATCTACTGATAGTATTTAAAACGGAGTTTCGTTCGGATAGAGGTTTGTTTAGAATAGAGTGCGCCCCTGGTTGCGAAATGTGGAACTAACAGATTTTTCAAAAGGATAAAGTGTTTTGAAAGGAATATTAAACGAAACCCTCTGTGTGATCTGTGATCACACTTACCCACTTGTTATTTTCAAAATCATCAGAGAAAAGGATATTTAGTTAATTAAATTTGAAAATCCAGGTAGAGGCAATGTCCTTCCTCTGCACTGCCTCTTTGCCGGCACCCATCGATGAATGATACATAGTGTGGCATAAGCACATAACTTTATTTTTCACTTTCAGTACAAAAAGCAGGCCCAGCTATAGGATATTTAATTGGAAAATTTAATAGGAAAATTTAATATAGGAATTTAATAGCAATTGTTGTTTCAGAAACAATAAAAATTTCGAATTAATACATTTCGTTCCAAAACATGCATTCAATGTAGCAGTATTAAAATATAGATTTCTGCCGCAAATTGACAGTCAATAGTTTGTTGTAGAAAATTTAAATAAAAATTGAATGTTGCTTAGTGAATAAAATACTCACATGTAAACACATTAAAAAGCATTAAGTAAAGTGTCTAAGTATATTGTAACTTTACAAAAAGTAATGATATCTAACAAAAACATAGCTGTGAAAAAAGGGAGCCAAGTTCTGTAAAGACAATGGCAAGAAAAGAAGTGATATCTAAGTGGGTGCCAAGTTCAAATAAAATTCACTCAAACTTACCTACTGAAGTATTATAGCATTTTTTAAATTGTTTAGAAATAAAAATTATTGATAGCATATTAATAATAAATCTTGAACTTGGCAAGTTTTTGATAAATGTTATGCCTATCAATTTCATGTCTTAATAAAATGATGATGTTAATATTAACAACAATGTCATTATAAAAAAATTAATATAGTTATTATTATAAATAAATGACTCATGTTAAAGATTTGATAAACCAATAAATACACAAATACACTCCCGCTCGTTTTTGGTTATCACTCTAGCACCCACTCTTCGGAAACCTCAATGCAAACAGACTAAAAGGCCTGAGAAAGACACAGATAACCTTACGCTTGTTCTTGGTCATCTCTCTAGAGACTGCACCCCTTTAACCCTTCAGGGGCAAAGAGCTTTTATTCGTGACATGCTGAAATGATTGAATCAAACCAGAATTTAAAAACAAATTTATTTCAAAATGGGTAAAAGCCTCTTTTCACGTATTTAATAAAATTAAACTTTTTAGTCCTGAATTCTAGTGTCAATGTGGCATTTTACAGTTAAAATTAGGTGGGATATATTTTATCCCACAACTCTTCAAGGGGAAGGAACTCACTCAAATGAAGGCTTCCAAACATGAAATAACAAGTTTTGATATAATAATGTCATTAATAAAAATAAATGACTCGTAGGTAAAAACTTGCCAAGTTCTAGATTTATTATTAATATGCTATCAATAATTTTTATTTCTAAACAATTTAAAAAATGTTATAATACTTCAGTAGGTAAGTTTGAGTGAATTTTATTTGAACTTGGCACCCACTTTGATATCACTTCTTTTCTTGCCATTGTCTTTACAGAACTCGGCTCCCTTTTTTCACAGCTATGTTTTTGTTAGATTCATTTCTCTTTGATTGGGGAATTTTAACGCCAAATCCGCTGGGGCACTACTTGATTATCCTGTCGACCAATTTCGCCAAATTATATAAATCGCCAAACCACTCGCCAAATTATACAAATTGATATCATTTTTATTTTAAATAACGAAAGAACAAATAAATTCGTACAACATTAATAAAAACACAAATAAAACTTCGAAATAAAAATAACTTGATGACGTATACACGTGTAACAACATTTCAAAATAAGCTAATATAAAAGGAATTAAGTAAAGAGAGTCTTTGTCTCCTGGTATTTTTTAACAAAGCGAAAAGAAAGTTCTTTTAAATGAGACATTTTAAATTAATTCTCAAAATATCAAATAAATGTCTAGCGCAATTTCTAAATTTAAACTTTTTTGCAATATTATTTTGTGTTCATTTTATGTAATAACTATAATGTGACGTAAATATGACGTAATTTCTCCTAAGACTTCTAACGCATGTTAATGAATTTATTATTTTACAATATCCTTTCTCTTTTAAAATTCACGTGTATACTTTTTATGACGTAATTTTTAAGTTCCTGCTTTTTATACGTAATTATTTAATTTTAATTTGAAAGTTTTTTTCCTGTTTATAATAGTCACGTGTAAATAAATTTTTAATTTGAAGCAAACATTATTGCTTGCGCTTTTTATACAGTTGGCAACAGTTTAAATTAGTACAATTTTCTGAAATCTGTAAAAAATATCTCTAGAAATGCTGAAAATTTGAATTTAAAATAGAAATAAAACCTGAAAAAATGAGTCAAAATGAAAAAATTAATGCAATCTGCACTCCGGCAAATTCTAACGCATAAAATGATCTAAAAATGATTACACTGCCATGTATAGTTTTTGCTGCTATAAAACTTTTTTAGTGGAACGATTTCGTCCAACTTTAGCATTAAATAGCTCTTAAAATAATTCTTCGATTTGAAAACTGTCTGCATCAGCGTGTTTATCGAACATTTCTGTATAAAACCACCGATTTTCATACTTTTGTATGCATTATTTTTGTAAATATTAACGAAGAAAGGCCTCCGATCACAAAAAAATCAAAACCGGCGGCGGCGGCGGCGGCGGCGGCGGCGGCAGCGGCGGTGACAGCGGTAGTTACTTTTTTTTAGAATAGAGAGATTTAGAGTTTTCCACTACATTTAACACCACTTTCTGAAAACTTGAAAAGGGACAGTAGAAACAGTATGCTGATATTAAAACATGAATATATTGAATATTTGATGAGGTATGGGCATTTTCATGAAATGATTGTTAAATGCGCATGCGTGAAATATTCCAAAATTTTTTTTCATAATTTGGTAATCAGCTATTTAGAGCAACTCATATTAAAAGTGCAGTGCATTATTCTGAAAACTCAAAAGATACACAGAGGTGGTTGACATATCACGGAAAAACCCCTTATAATAAAGCTACTCTTAGAAAGCAACTCACTATATCTTCCCTATCTCTCTTAATTTTTCCGATATTTGATTGAATTCTTTATATTAGTTGCCCTAAATAACTGTCTACCAAGTATATTAATGTGAAATATACTTTGATATATTAATACTAGTAGTATAATGTAATAATGAGTAGAAAAGGTTTTAAATTATCAATAGCTTTTTCTTGCATTAATTTGATTGAAATAGTGTAGCACGTATCGTTGTTTATTGTTGATTCAGATGAAACTACTTGTTTGACCTTCTATTCTTTTTTTCTTTTTTGTGCTGTTCTTTTTTCTATTTTGTATTTCTAACTTACATGGAAAATTGCTTTTAGAAAACAAATGATGACTAGATAAAGATTTATAAATAGATCCTCTATAAAATGAAATTATATTTTTCTAAGTTTTAATTGTTTTAATATAATATGGGATTCATATTTCCGCCTCCATATTTATTTGAAAATTATTAAAAATATATTATAAGAGAAGAAACACAGCTATATGCAACAAGTTTTAGTATATTTCCATTATGTCGAATTGATTTGTTTTTGGTATAAAGCTATCATGAAATCATGGCGATGTTTAAATATGTTAATGTGTCAAAAATGAAGTAAAAGATGCTTAAAGCCTACCAAGATGATATAGGAGCTTTATATAAAAAAATTGATATAATTGAAATACATTAAAATTTGATAAACTTGAGCTTCTGATCTTGTACAACTGATAATCTTCACACAAAAACCTATCTAACAGACAGTAAATATAAATACTAAATTATATTAAAACTAAGGATCGACTGAAACAGGTTTTTAAGACCGAAACCGTAAACGAATTTCGATAATATTCCTATTTCTGGCTGAAAACGAAAACGAAAATGGTCAAATATTTTAAAGTAATTATTAATTATACGTGTTTATTAAATATACATAATTATTAATTAATTACACGTATGGTCCAAGTTGCCTCTTTGTGCCTCTGACCAAAACATTTTATTTTCATATAAAATAAATATAATTAATTCGTCAATAACACAGAATGATTTTCTAATTATACGAATTTCATCTAATTAAAAAAGGTTTTAGGTATCCATACATACATTTTATAATGATTTTTAGGGTTTCGTTCATCTGACGAAACCCTATTCGTCTCACCCCTCTGAATGTCTGTCACAGAGCCCGTTCTCAGAAACTACTTATATATGTTGAAGACTTGAAATTTTAGATAGTTATAGCTGAACACCTCACATCAAACGACAAATCCTAAAATTTTGAAAAAGTCTTATATTTACGCTTCTGGGCTCTAACTTGTGTATTTTAAGCTATTTCTTCTAACTGAGCCGCTAATTAAGTTGAAATTTTGAATACTTATAGCTGAACACTTGCGATCACACGACATATCATAAAAAATTCAAAATGTCTTATATTTACCCCTCCTATCTCTAACTTGTGTATTTTAAGCAATTTTCTAACCTCCAACCTTGTCATCCGGGAGGCACTTTTCTAACTTTTGCCGAAACCCTTTTGACCTCTCTTTTCTAATATGCACCATGGCTCTACTTATTTTAGTTCCACTTTTTACCGCCAGGGCGCGCCGAACTATCTCGGGTGCTATGGGCCCGATCCTCTCGACTAATATATCGACGGATAGGTTGTAAAACGGAGTTTCATTCGGATAGATGGTTGTTTAGAATAGAGTGCGACCCCTAATTGCAAAATGGGGAACTATCAGATTTTGCAAAAGGATAAAGTGTTTTGAAAGGAATATTAAACTAAACCCTCTGTGCGATCTGTGATCACACTTACCCACTTGTTGTATTTGATCATCTGTTATAACAAAACTTTCTCAAAGATTATTCCAAACACTTCTGTGGTTCCAAACTAAACATTTTCTTTTAAGTCTGCAGCTTTTAAAGAGCATGTGAAAAACGTCTATGCATTGCTTGCTTTATAATTTACACTCAGGTCTTGAGTCCGTGGTGACTGATAATTGTAAACAGCGAAATCCATAGCAATAAATAGTGTGCCATTTGAGCCGATACAGCTCAAATCAAAGAGTATGTCGAAAATTTCCGAATGAAAAAAACAAGATTTTTGCAATACAGATAGTTTCGTTCGAGTTTCGGTCCGGCCGTATTTTCGGCGAAACTGAGATTTTGAGCCGAATATAAAACCAAATTTCCGGTGAATCTCTAATAAAAACACCCTAGAATAAGCAATTTTTTTACGCTAACGGCAAGTACAAAATCAGTATTTATGTATCTACCTTCTTATACTTTTGTATAAAATATCCAACTTTTTTAAGGCTTCTTGCGGAGTCTATTGATGATAATTATTTAAAAAATGTCCATTTTGATTTTGTGATATTATGTAGTTTATCTTTATAGGTGAAAAACTTCATACCGAATGAAGGAACAGAACTTTGTAAAATTTATTCAACTTATATAGACACTGGCTTCTATTGGTTGTATTACATACAGAAGGTGATTATCATTTTCATATTTGGTAAGCTGTGATTGTTGCCAGCAGCAGTGCTTTGCTAGTATAATAGTTTTTGAAAAGTTCTGTAAAAAGAAATGTAGTAAAATTAGTCAGAAATTTCTGTGGAACAGGCGTAGCCTATTTTATTTAATAGTATCTCAAATAAATGCGGCTTGATATCAAATGTAGTTAATTTATTTAGTAAGTTTTTCTTTCTCTCTTTCTTTCTTTCTTTTCTTTTTTTTTTTTTTTTTTTTGTCATCGAGAAATAATACTGCAAAGTAGTCTCAGGTAATTGTAGTGTGGCTGTTTAGGAAAATAATATCGAAAATGAATAAATGATATTAGAATTAATTACGAGATGAAATATAGTTCATTTATTTAGTAAGTTTTTGTCATCGTGAAATAATAACGCAAAGTAGTCTCAGTTAATCCTTTTTAAAAATATGACTGTTTAGAAAAATAATACCAAAAAAGAATAAATTATTTAGAACTTTTTATAAGAAAATATGTACTTCATTTATTTAGTATTTTTTGGCTATCGAGAAATAACCGAGCAAAGTAGACTTAGGTCTATAAGTATGGCTGTTTAGAAAAAGAATTTATGATATTCGAATTCTCTTTTTTTATCTATAACTTAGTATCTCATGTTTATTAGTGCTCGATATTTTCTAGCACATCTTAGTATAAAGTAACTTTAGTCGACTAAATTTAGATATTTGATATATATATATAAACTTTCTGTACAATTAAACCATTTAAACACATGAAAATTGACTAAAATTGATGCAATAACCAGTTACAGACAAAAGATACAAAAAACCAGCTAAATAATGTAGAACTATATATATATTTGATTTCTTTATTAGCATGACATTTTTGCTGATATTAATTAGTTATCGACATTTTTATCAGTCATTTGTTTCATGTTATTAATATTTGTTTTTTATTATCCAAATCATTTATTATATATTGAATCAGTATTAGCCAAAAAAAAAAAAAAAAAAAAATCGAAATTTTTTTATTCTAGCCAATGAAATGTATTTTGACAAACTTTACAAATTTATTTTATGTATCTTATGAATTTGTTTATATATGAGTATCATGAATATAAATTGCAAGCAAAGAAATTGATTTATTCATACCAAGATAAATAAAAATATAAATGGGTAAAATAAAAGAGATATGTAAATCATCAAGACAAGTTCCTTAATATAATCAGAGCACGTTCGTTTGTGTCACTATTGAAAGATCCATTGTTCCATTCTTTGTAAGTAAACATTAGTTTAAGTATTATTTATTCGCCTATTCTGACTGTTTTTTTTTTCGGAAAGTTCAAAATGAATAATGATTTGTCGAACAAAGCTGTTTCTCTTTAGAAATATTTCTGCAAAAATGCGGTTAAATTAATTAGTGATAATAAGTGATTCTAATTGCCTCACAATATTCATGCATATAAAAGAATGAACAGTTCTAAAGATAAATATGGTCCTTTCAAAATCAAGAAGTGAGATTTACTACATAATTAGGTGCGTTTGTAATTATACAAATACGTAACCCCTATAGTCATCGTCTGGTCCATTCGTCTATGTGTCTGTCCGTCTGTCCGCATATAGCAGCGCAAAAACTACCCAACTGAATGGCTTCAAATTCAATATATAGAATCGCTGCAGAATTTTATTGAATCATTTCTAATTTTATGATAACTCGAGTCAAAACTTACAAAGATATTAAGAAGAGTTTTCTCCATTCTATTAAATCTTATCGTATGTAAATAATACCATGATATTCCATGATAAGTAATAATTGTAGGTTGCCAAGCTGATTACGTATTATTTAAGATGGGGTCTTATTATTTCTGTATTACTGGATTTATTATATATAATCGTAGTAAATTTTGAATCATACATTTTTGCATAAGAGTGCAACAGCTATTGCACCAAGATCTGAATATATATAAAACTAGTTATAGTACGAACGCACCCTATTTCCCACGTTTGACATACAATTTCGGAATTGTTGATAATAGTGTTTTCCTTACTAATTGTAAAAAACATTTTAATGTGAAAATACTTTTTCAGTATTATTAACAAGTAAAACAAAATTTCCAGATATACATATTTCTATATGATGAGATTTTTTTTACTCCAGAGGTTATTCAACTATAGTTTCGGAAGCAAATAATTATCGGCTTCCTTCATCAGTTGTGTAGTACCACAGAACGTTCATCACGTGACAGACAAACTGATTCTGCTAACAGATGTACAGTTATGTTATATTTTTCCTTAGTCCAGATACTGATAAATTTTTCCGGATCCACGATCACCACTCGTACGGACTTCGAAAAAATGTTCTTTCATTTGATTGGCTGCCTCCAGCGATATAAATACGTGATATCGGACACGATGTGAAAAGGTTTATCAAAAATGCTAAACTTATTCAATTAATATTAAAGAACGATTTATTTATAAATTGTTTACATAGAAACAAAACATTATTTACATTTAAGAGCTCGGATAGAGACCATCCGGCCCGATACTAAGTTATGTATAGCAAGTGCTTTCTGCGCACTGCGTCAACGTATTAAAATACCCTATTTCCTTCTCACTCTACCGTATCGCATTAGGTTTATCAGAGAATCACCATGGACCTCCCTTTGCTCTAGCTTTCTTGGCACGATTCAAGCTTTTTCCCGTAATTCTCTGTGCTCTACTCCTGCAAATTCAACGAAACACACAACAACCTCCTTCTTGAGGTCTTTCTCAAGAACTCCTCGTTTCTCCCTCAACGTTTCCTTCTAAAACCCAGTATACGGGGATTGCCTCCTTTCAACAGGGACCCCTTTTGTTATCTAAAAACTACCTCCCCAGGATATTTCACAGCTCACTAGATAGCACGGGAACTTCTTTGTTTGTCTTATCTGTGGCATGCGATCTTGAATAGAAATGGAAGCTGGAATTCATTGATACAATGAAGCTTGTTCATACAATACTATCTAACTAAAATAGCTCGGATAAACTCAAAATAAGGAAAAATGTTACTTTAAAAAAACATGTACGTAGAAAGTGATACATATGTAACACAGTAAATAAGTAAAAAGATAACATCAGATAATAATAGTCTTCATTAGTTACATGCTCATTAGCGTTAGAAACCTGACAAATCCGTTGATAAAAAATTAAAAAGCGAAGGATACCCGTGCTATAATGAACCCATAATTTCGAAGGAGTGTTGGAAGGAATGTTAGGCGTGTATTATTAGATGCATTGGGGTGGGGGTGGATGGTCATAGCTACTCATATTTCCATGAGGGCAAAAACGAAATTTGTGGCATATTGACTCAGATTAAAATATTATAGATTGACTATGCCGATCCAAACAATATATCGAAAAATCTGTAAACAAATAAAAAGTATGATAATAATAATTACTGATATGAAAAAAAAAATAATTACATTGTAGAGAATATCGAGAGAGACAAAATTGTTAAATTCTGTAGTTTAATTAGTAATAATTAAATCAGGATTTAGATAAGTAGACAGATTATTCAAAAATTAAAAATGAACATTTTTTAAGTGCGATAATGGTGAAAAGAGCAGACTTTTTTACATATAAGAAATAAAAGAATATCTTTTCAATGCTGTTATTTTACTATTATGAAATCTACCAAAATATTGTATATGTTACCGCCCAAACCCGATTTTAGGCCATACTAGATTGGCCTAGGCCAAACTAGTTTATCCTAACGCGCATAGGATAAACTAGTTTTTCCTAGGCCAAACTAGTTTATCCTAACGCCTATAGGATAAACTAGTTTTTCCTAGGCCAAACTGGTTTATCCTAATGCCCATAGGATAAACTAGTTTATCCTAGTCCAAACTAGTTTGGCCTAACACTCATAGGATAAACTAGTTTAGCCTGCTATTCACTTGGTCCGTATTAGTTTATCCTAGGCCAATTCAATTTGGCGTGATTTTATTGATCCCAAAGACTGCCATGGTGCCAACATTCTAGTTTACCATAGGCCGATCTAGTTTATTCTAGGCCATTGCAATTTGACGTGCTTTTATTGATCCCAACTACCGTTCCCGCACCAAACTTGTAGTATTGACGTCACCCCTGTATAATATATTTTATTCGATGGGGAGTGGGATACTGTCCTCCTATTTTTCCAATTTCACCGCCGCCGGTAGTTACAAAATATGTTTCATATGACAAATTGTGTGCTGGTGGACCAAATAATGTGATGAGAGGTTATCATAAAATTTAGGAGAGGAAGAATTTAGAGGATTGATTAATAATGTACAGTATAATCTCGAAAATTCGGCATCGTCAGGACCGGGACTTCGCCGGATTTCTAAAAGAATATCAAATGTACTTCTGATATTCTTAATGGTGCATTTATTCATAAATAATTCAAAGCCAAGTGATATTTATGCAAGAAAAAAAAATATTAAAAACATTGATTTTGGATTTACATTTATTTGTTTTTCTCCCATAAATATCACTTGGCTTTGACTTAATTATGAATAAATGCATCATTAAGAATATCAGAAGTACATTTGATATTCTTTCAGAAATCAGGAAATTTCAAAAATCCAGCGAAGTCCCGGACACAGTTTGGCCTAGAATAAATATTTTTTAAGGCTACCAATATTCCACAATTAAAGTTATCTTTAAAGTATAGTACATTTATACGGATACTGTACTGTAAAAAGTATTAGAAAAATCTGTGTATGATGAAATCCTCTTTTAAACGGATTTTTTTTTTTAAATCGGTGAAATTGGATATAATAATCCGTTTGAAAGAAACATAATACCTTTGATAGAGACGACGGACCTGATAAAAAAGGAACTTAACTATAACAATTTTTTTTTTATCTCCTGATTCCGTCTTAGAAGGTTTTTCTATATAAATTTTTCAGATTTTCAAGACTCCAATTAATTATTTAGATATCTGCATACAAGTAGCTATTCATTAAAAATTCAATATAATTTACAATAGCATCATTAATACCTTTGATCCACATTCTATGGCTTGAAGAGTTAAAAATTAAAAAAAAAAATTCTATACAATAAAATCATATAACACGGAATTTCATAGGAAAGAATAAAAATACGTTATTAAATTGTTATATATGTTCCCTTATTAGAAGGTTCATCGTCTGTTTCAAACGCATTATATTATTCTTACAAGTGCCTAATATTCTCATTTTACATAGATCAACAACTTTTTTTTGTTAAACACTGGACTCTGTCATAGGCGGTTATTTTTCTCAGGTTTAACCGTATTTTAATTTCATTACCTAAAAATGCATCTACTCACCTTTAAAAAGTTAAAAAAATATATTAAATATATAAATTTTAACTGTGGAAAATTAGCGATTTAAAAATACATACAGTAAAAAATAATGATGGGTCGGGCCAAATGTTACTGATATTTTTACTGAAAGACCAGAGATCTTGCCGGTCCAAATGATTTTCACATGAGCTGGGTTGGAAATTGGACGGAAAAATTCTGCCTGTACAGACCTCAAGAAGAATGCAGTCCAGTACCGATTTAAGAAAATTGATCTCCGGTTCATCTCGGTCCGAACCTCTCGAAAAAAGTAATCTTCAAACCACGCTCGGACCGAGTGTCTCGAAGGAAAATTGGGCGGGGCCGTAAAGACCCTTACATCGGATACCCGAAAAACTAGCTCACAAACTTTTGTAAATTTGGACGCTAAACTTCTACTATATTAAAAAAATAAAAAATAAAAAAACGAGTTTTTAGTGAACTTCGCTCACTTCCATAGATGTGTTTTGTTTGAGTTAGAGCGGATTCGCTTGAAAATTGAATTTGAGTTTGAATTATTTCGGTTTTTTTTGTTTTGTTTTTTCTTGCGAGCATGTTCTACACTGGTTGACATCAATTAAAGCACGTCAAATTGAATTGGCCTAGGATAAACTAGAAGGCAGGCACCGAAGCGGTCTTTGGGATGAATAAAAGCACGCCAAATTGAATTGGTCTAGGATAAACTAGTTCAGACCAATGAATAGCAGGCTAAACTAGTTGATCCTATGGGCGTTAGGCCAAACTATTTTGGCCTATGAATAACTAGTATATCCTATGGGCATCAGGATAAACCAGTTTGGGCTAGGAAAAAAACTAGTTTATCCTATGGGCATCAGGATAAACCAGTTTGGCCTAGGAAAAAACTAGTTTATCCTATGGGTGTTAGGATAAGCTAGTTTGGCCTAGGAAAAACTAGTTTATCCGATGCCCGTTAGGATAAACTAGTTTGGCCTAAAATCGGGTTTGGCCGGTAACATGTATATAAATTTATTGCTATACACAAGAAGAAATCCAGACACATAAACAAATAAAAATTAAAAATTTAATAATTTCATTAACTTATTTTTTTTCTTTTAATGTCTACTTTATGACAAACCCATTGTAAAATAACAAAGCTGCACACCAAGTACAGTATCTAATTCATTTACAAGTAACAAACAAATAATCCTGATTGTTTAAAAGTATATGTAAATTTTAAAAAAAGTTTAAATATTAAACGAATAAACTAGTGGAAAAACTACTTTAATGCAGAGACAAATTATACATGCACTCATGTATTATGCATATGCTAAATATCATCGTTTGAAAGAGTGATAAGAAGAAAGCTGTAACTAACTGAAGAGCAAAAGAAAAATTCATTTGTGTTTCGTGGATGTCACTTTTATACTGTGTGCCAGTATTAGAACGCCCACGCAGTTCATTATAACTTAGAACAAGAAGTTGCTATTTTTATTAACATAAGGTAGAAGGAACGTCTGACATGATACACATTATGTTTTCGATTAAATTAAATAAGAAAAAAAATATTTTTTTAAATGTTGATTTTGATGTAAAATTGTGGCGCTTCAGACAATGAAATAAATAGAAATTATTTCTTAATTTTTGCAACCTTTTACATTCTATTTTGATATTATGAATTAATCGATAGAAGAACAAATGTTTTTGGCAATATGCGACAATGTTTTATAACTTTTTTAGTGTAGGTTGAAGTGAAAGTTTTAAATGTGAAAATATTTCAAGTTGGGCATTTTTACTTTCTTCTATCTTTACAAGAAGAAATGAAAATTTTCGACTTCCGGTTTTCGATGGATTTATACGTTTTAGAATGTCCTGAACACGATTTGATGGTTTTTAGAAAATGTCTGTCTGCCACTCTGTCACTCTGTGAGTCTGTATGTGACAAAAATTTTGTGGGCGCTCTATCTCAAGAACTAATGCAGGGAATTTCACAAAACTTCAGATTCAGTTAGATCTTGATATAAACTGGTCCTGATTAGGTTTTGATGAAAATCGCCTAACAGGTGGAGTTGCTATGTGGCATTTTTCACGATTCCTGCAATAGCTATATTTCAGAAACTATTGTACGGATTTTCATAAAACTTCAGATTCAGTTAGTCCAGGATATAGTTAGGTTCTGATTAGAATTTGGTGAAAATTGCCCACCAGGTGGCGCTGCTGTGCTGCATTATTCATGATTATCACAATAGTTCTAACTCAAGAATAAATGCACAAATTTTCATCAAACTTCAGATTTAGTTAGTCCCTGATATAAATTAGGTCTGTTTAATTTTTGGTGTAAATCGCCCATCAAGTGGCGCTGCTGTGCTGTATTTTTCACGATTTCCGCAATAGCTATATCTCAATAACTAATGTATGCATATTCACCAAGCTTCAGATTCAGTTACTTCCTGGTATAAATTATTCCTAATTAGTTTTTGGTGTAAATCGCACAACAGGTGGAGCTACTATGCAGAATTTTTTACAATTTCCGCAATAGCTCTATCTAAAAGACTAACGCACGGATTTTCATCAAACTTCCGATTCAGTTAGAAATTGTCAAAGTTGTTGATAATTAGATTTTGGTGTAAATCATATTACAGGTGGTGCTGCATTTTTTATGCTGCATTTTCAGGAAGTATTAACATGTATGAGATAGAAGAAAGTTTTGGGATTGCCACATCCGACTCCCTTCTTTTAATGTGATATTTGGAGCATAAAATGTTAAAATCACCCTTTATACCATATAATTGTATGTTTGGTTATTTTGTTTTCTTGAACTTCCTAGATAAAGGCCCAAAAGGGCACATCCTGGACCTTCTTACGATGAAATATTAAATATAACGGCTTGCGCTTGATATTAGATAAGGGATAAATGATAAGGTAAAATAAACAATTAAATTTAAAAAATCAAAAAACCCGACTGCGTAAAAATCGAACTAATTAATTATTTCTCATCAATGTGAAAGAGTTTTTTTCAATTCCTACTATTATTTCAAACTCTCGCTATATATATCTTGTTCAAATTTTCAATTGTTAATAAAATACTTATTATTCATCCAATCAAGCTCAAATAAATTTTTATAAAACTTGTAGTGGATGACACTTGGTGTTAATTCAGTTTTTTCAAGTATTAAGCCATTAATTAAATTAAATTAATTAATTTTCAACAAATCAAGAGAGCCCTCTTCTTGATCAAGGCATTTTAAGCGCCACTCAAAAGGAAAGAAGAATGGGAGGGCAAAAAATTCTCTTATTTAACTAAGTAGGAATTGACTTAAAATATATTTTTTATATATTACTTGTTTATATTACTTACCTATTTTTTTAATTACTTGTATTGCTGACTTTTAAGTTGTGTTTAACTGTTAGTTCCTATCTATAAACACTGTTTTGACGAGCTCTATAGATGTCTATGATGGTTAGAGTTGCAGTAAAGCTAGAAATCCTACATACACAACTTCCAGGTTGTATAATATTTTAACGGAGCTTCTGACTGTAAAATACTCAATTAAACATCGTCTTCATTTTGAAAGACCTATCCAATGATATGCCACTCAATAGGGTGCGTAATTTTTCTTTTTCGTCTCTACCGCCAGTTGGTATTTTACGGCCGTCATTTTGAATTTATAAAAACAAAACCTAGCCTATAACCATCGGGCCGTTAAGACGAATTGATAGAGACCTCATTCATTAGAATTCATCCAGCCGTTGGGATGTTTCGAGGGTATAAAGAAATCCACATACACAGATACGCGTAAAACACATAACCCTTCTTTTCAGTCGTGTAAAAAGGAAGAACTTCATTGAGAGGTTTGTACTTTGTTTGGCTCTTAAAATATGTTTTAAAAAATATTTTAACAATAAATAATGTACTTTTACCAAAAACAAAAAAGGAAACAAACATTACAAGTTATTCTTAAACTCTTAAAATACAGATACCACAAACATGCCAATACAAATTTCATTAGTGCTTAATGTTATGAAAAAGCATGTTAAATGTCAAAAATAGTCTCTTAACTCTTTATCCCGTTTGTCACAAGAAGCTTGGAGTAATAAAAAAACGGTATTTTGAGAAAAGTGGCATTAAAGTTTAAACATTTCTTCAAGACAGATTACAGATTTCGACATACTGTGTTTAATATCAAGTCGATATTCTCTCTGAACATATTCCATCTGTATGTTTTACAGTCTTCATTGTCTTCCCAGCCTCTTTTCTAGCTGGACGAAATTCGTCATTCTTTTAAGTTTTAGTATAAATACAGTAAATTTTATGTAATTTTACACTCTAGACCAGCCATACTCAACAATTTTTTCTCGAGGGCCGCAATCATATGATGGCGAGTTAGGTGGTCCGCAACATACTTATATAATAATGTAAGAAAGGGGTAATTAAAATAGTAAGATAACAAAAGTAGCATAACAATGCAAAATAATAAATTCAATATAATTAGTAGAATTGAAAGTTTGTCGCGGAAGAAAAGTTACCAAAATATTTTAACACCACTATTTCCAGACAATATCCTTCAAGTAGATTTCTGTTGAAAATATGCCACGAATATTGCTGTTTAAAAAAAGTGGTGTAAAAAATTTTGTTGCCATTTTTTCTACGACGACCCTGATAAGCATTATTGCAGAATAATATAATATTGCAGCATTTCCAAGTCGGAAAGAAAAAAAATCAAGAGATTTTCTTTTATCAATCAGTATTCTTTTCAATGAAAACCTTTTTTTCTTAATGTAGAAAAATATAGTAAAAATTTAATTAATTTGGAATAATTTTTTTATGTTGAAAATTAAAAAATGTATACACTACTATAGAATGAATAGTTTTATTTGTGTTTGCATGTAAAAAGACCTTATTAATAAGTTACTGGTAAGTGAATGACATTTAAGGTATTTTAAGATAATTTTAAATTAGTAACTATAATTATCAGGACACATTTTGTCTTCTCGTGAAAATATATAAAAGAATAGCGAAGGTCATAAAAACTTTTCATGCACAACTCAATTTTATAAATAGGGATTAGTGATTATGTGCCTCAGGCCGCACATAGTTGGTCGCCGAGCAACATACGGCACGTAGACCGCAGGTTGAAAATGGCTAGTCTAGACAGATTGTGTAGATGATAAAAATATCGGTAAATAATCAACTATGGGTATAGAAAAAAAGACTCATAAATCTGTAGACAATCAAAATATGTGAAATGCAGTTTTCTCAAAAAAGTGAAAAGCGTTTAAAAAAAATAATAAATCACCAAAACTGATGTAAAAATAAAAGTCGCTGCAAACCTTAGGTGCTCTCACGATGCACTGGTTGAGAAATACTGGTTTAAAGTAATATCCTTAACATGCTCAAATTAACACTCTGCGACATAATCAATAAGTTCACTAATTTCCGCTTCCGCTACTTTCTAATTCCATTATACCTCGAATTTGTTTTGTTTTCAGTTCTGTATAATAATGTTGTAGTTATCTGCCTTATTTTTATCTTAGAGAACAAATACAGGGGACATCTCATATTTTCGCTGATGCGTGTTATATTCTGTATCAACTCATTTTCAGAAAAAAATACGCTGTTTCTACGTTACATTGCCCTTAATTAGTAGTTTTAATTGTAAATATGACTAAAATTATAAATCTCAGTAATAATTAAAGTTTATTACATTTTATTTCTACTCTTCAGTATACATCATAAAAAACTGAGTAATAATTCTCATTTTAAAGAAACTAAGGAAAGAACTTATTTAAATAAGCTTAATGTATCATTAGAAGAAAAAAAACATTTTCTGTACTATTTGTTTTGATACTCAAAGCCTGAATTTATATATTGACTGATCCACAATTGAATAACAAATTAAAAGATTAATAACGAATAAAGATAAAAAGATTCGATTTGCTCAGAACGTATGGAAAAGAAAACGGACTGTTTATGACGAAAGCGTAAAAGAATGCTTGAATAAATGCAAATGGATGAGCAAAAATAATGCTTGAAACCTCTATCATTGCCAACATTGAAAGATGCCATCCGAAAATATGTGCCTGCCTTGCGACAGGAAATGTTGTTTGTTGATGTGAAACGGTGTTGTGCTTCAACCACTGCCCCCTCAATATTCTCTACTGTCAGCAATGATACTGAATGACGGTTAGCACATTGAAACGTTGTAAGCTTATTTGTAAAAATAAGTGATTTGTCAATAGTAAACCATTTGTTAGTAAGAAAAGAACTTCACCTCTTCATCTTTGCTTTTGTCATAAAAAATATTGTTTCTTTTCCAGCCCTTTGGTTCGCAGAACCTGATTATCACAGGAACACACTCGGGCCTACATTTTCAGCTGTCTCAAAATGCATTATTTTCACTCCCTGAAAATACAAATTAATACAAATTTTCCATTTGTAGTTCATAGGGAAAAAATATTTTTCCTATTCATGTTAACCATAACTATCTTAGTATTTTTTACTAACGACAACAAATTGTAATGAAAACTTCGAAATTCCGAGAAGAACGGTTATGACAACTAACATTTTTCATTCAATCTCATAGGTTTAGAGTTTTACTCACTCTATAGACCATATAGTGCAGAAGATTTTATTTTGTTATATTTTTTAAATCTTTTCTTTGCATGAATCTATAATATATTGTTTTTTCGTAAATCTATGATTTAAATTGTAAACTGCATGTAAAGTTCTTTGTCAAGATTATCATGAGGGAATTTGTTTGAGAAAAGGGACCCCGCCATGGCCTGTGTGTCCTGTGCCCAACATAGATATATAAGGCTCTGGTTCGGTGCAAACCGCACCTTTATATCTTTATACGTTTTCAAATTTTTAATATTTACCTGACTTTTGGATCCCCTTGTATATGTATTACTCAGATAAATAAATACATTGACAGGTAGATATGAGGCATTCTCAATAATTTTGATTTTTATATACCTGAATAATAATTTTTATTTTAGTACATATTATTGTGTTTTTTTCCTTATACTGGAAAACATCCCATTGCCTGACTGTATAACAATATTAACGAGATAAATAAGTTTTTGACGATGTTGGCAGTCCAAATATACCACGAAATTCCTATACCGTCCCCGGTCCTTGTTGCTGATTTGTAAGTTTTGAGCTGTCTGTATAAAAATTTTTTAATAAAAGTAATTAGATGTAATTTTTTCTGAAACTGGGACTATTGTTTTATATAAATATGTAGCAAAAAGGAACCTGCACACATTTTTACGGTTGTTATTATTTTTTTTAACTCTGTCCCTGGATTTTAGATTCCTTACCGTCCTTCTTGCTGAAATTAAACAGAAAATCACTTCAGATGCAGCCATAGAATTTTGTTTCAATTTTTTTTCTGATGCAGAAGTATGCTAGAGAAAAAAAGACTAAAATGCTTTGACGGGAAATTTACTGCAGAATTTAAATCAGCATTTAAATATAAATTTGAAGTATTGTGGCTTTATTGGCTGTCTTAGTGTCCCCAAGATTTATTCTTGCACTTTTAGAGGCAAATTAAAAGATAGCTTTTTACTGACAGGTAGATGTACAGATGGTGCAGATGACAAAAGAATGGTAAATAGATATGCATATAAGAATAAGATGGTAAATTTGTAGATATATAGTGGTAAATAAATGACAATTGTTCTTAAACATAAATGTAATTGAATCGATATTCTCTATAATTCCGAACTCTTGAGATTTTTCTTTTAACTTCCGATATCCTCCCATATAAAAACATCATTCGCAAAACCTTAATAATTCTTGTTTGAGAAAAAAAAGTTTGGTAAAAATTTATCTAAACTCTGATTTTTTTTCCGAAATGTTTTCACGATAAACTGTTCAAAAAACTTAGAGTTTGAAGAAAAATTTAAAAAAAAAACTAATCTTTGAAATCTTTAGAAACCATATCTCAATTTTTTTTTTCTTGAAATACCGAAAAGTTTTCTCTTTTATTGCAAAGTTAAATATAAAAATGTAACCACGTACGAAGCTTTTTGAAGCGAATTCTTTATATCGCGAATTATCGACTACTCCGGCTTAAGGAGATCATGACGTAAAGCTATGGCGTCACATATTGACGTCATGCGGTGAAAACACGTTAGAGGAACTATATAAATATTCCTTGGAGAGATGAAATTATAGGAGCCTGTTAGATAGGTGATTTATGGGTTTGACATCTTGTTTACTTTTGTGTATTAGCTTTCTTAAGAAATATGCTTTTTTTTTTTCACTTGTAATCCTTCATGCCAGATAAAATAGCATAAATCGGAAAAAATAAATATATATATCTATAATATTTGTTAATACGCAACTGCAATTTCCCCATATATCACAAAAGACTGTATGTACAAATTTATTCGAAATGTTGTAGTTACTAATAAAATTTATTTAATGAACACATTGACATAATTTCTATCCAAATCCCATCATCAATAAATTTGTACTATTGATGTTGATATCTTAAGATTCCGTCATCATACTTATTTATTCTAATAGTATCATAAAGTATTTAGAAATGATATGATGTAAAAAATACATTATTTTGTAGATATTAGTGTGTTTTTTTTTAAACTTGTAATCATATATGCCGAATAAAATAGCATATATCGGAGTAATGAAATATATATATCGCCATAATATTTTTAATATGCAACACTAATTTCCCAAAACATCAATGTATATTTTATGTGCAAATTTATTCGTAATATTGTACTTGCTAATAAAATTTATTTATTCAATAGATTGGCATAATTTCTATCGAAATCCCATTATCAATAAATTTATATTATTTATGTAGATGACTTAAGATTCTGCCATCATACTTATATTTTATAAAAGTATCGTGAAGTATTTAGAAATGATGTGATGTAAAAAATACCTTATTTTGTAGATATTAGTTATTAATCAATGTATAAATACCAGGGAATTTTTTTCGATCGTGAGATGAAGAACACTTGTGCTTGCATCCACATTCTTAGGGTACCAAAGAACAAAAATGGTTTAGAAAAATACATTACCCTTCAACATTGAAATTTTATGTGAAACTATTCTACAGTGCGTTAAGAAACTATAAGGCAACTAACGAATTGGTGCACTTCTGAAGAAGCAGACACAATATGCACATTTTTAGCGAGTGTATTTAAAATTGATTGTAAAACGTTTTCTGTTATAATTGCTGCATTAAAATTTAAGTTACATTTTATTAAAATATACTGTTTTATTAAAAACGTAAATAAGGTGACTGTTAAGAAATTATAAGACCACCTGAGGAAATTAGCATATTATACGTCACATCAGAATCATTATAAAACGTACGCGTTTGTATATCGTGAAAATATTCTCGAGAAGCAAAGGTGCAGGGTTTAGATAGTGTTATTTACGACATATTTGAAGATGATTTAAAGAGTTGTCTGCAACCGAAGTAAGAAAATTTTGGTTTTATGAGGGTGCTGGTAAATCTGAACGAGAAATAGCTCGGTTAATGAATCGTTCTAAAACTGACATTCACAATGAAATAATTAAAAACAAGTTGGAAATTGTTCGCCAAACGTGGTAAATGAGGTGCGTTCGTACTATAACTAGTTTTATAATTATTTTTTGCACCCCATATTGTACTATATGTATATTTTTTGCACTTCATAAGTCTGTAACATCATTAAAATGCACTTGCAATAATTTTTCCCCCTTCCCCGTAATGCATCAGAACACTTTTGACTGTCCCTGTAATTAAACTATACATCCAATTTTCATAAAATTTGAAATGGCTCGACAAAATTTTGCAAAAATTATATATTTAAAAGTTCAGACCATTCGGAAGGCTTTAACATCATTAAAATGCACTTGCAATACTTTTTTCCCATTGGCCGTAATGTAACGGAAAACTTTTGATTGTCCCTGTAATTAAACTATACATCCGATTTTCATAAAATTTGAAATGGCTCGACAAAATATTGCATGAATTATGTATTTAAAATTTCAGAACATTCGGAAGGCTGTAACACCATTAAAAAGCAGTTGCAATAATTTTTCCCATTGGCCGTAATGTAAAGAAAAACTTTTGACTGTCCCTGTAATTAAACTATGTATCCGATTTTCATAAAATTTTAAATGGCTCGACAAAATTTTGCAACAATCATATATTTAAAATTTTAGACCATTCGGGTGGGTAGTTTTTGCTCTGTTATATGCAGACAGACAGACAGACAGACAGACGGACTGAACGACGACTATAGGTGCTACGTATTTATATAATTACGAACGCACCTAAAAAGGATTCAAATAAAATTAAACGATCTGGAAGAAAAAGGATTTTGACAACACGGGATGATCGACAAATATTTCAATTATCAACTCAAAAAGATCTTTCAACTCGGGAAATTTCAAACCGTTTCAGCAAAACAAAACCCACGCCTAACAGTTTGGAAGAGTCTGAAAACAAACAGTAATGCAAAATGTATGAAACTGTTGAAAAAACCGAGGTTAATGAAACATGACAAAGAAGAAGGACCTGAATGGACTAAAAATATCATGTCATGGGACAAGAAATGGAAACAAGTAATATTTTCAGATGAAAAAAAAATTAATCTTGACTATCCGGATGATTATAAACAATATTGACATGATCTGAGAAAAGAACCGAAGTAATACTTCAATCAACAAATGGGAGGAGGATCATTAAGAGTTTGGAGTCATTCCATGTCAGTTCAGGCAGGCATGTAACCCACCATCACAGATTTTGATGAAACTGCGTGTGTTTGTTCCTATTGTTAAGATATGATCACCAGTATTTTTTTTACTCCTTGGTCAAATAGTTTCTGAGAAAAAAATTGTCAAAATTTTGAAAAACTGCCGTCAATTGGCATTCTTGACTGCTCGGTTTTCAAATGTAGCATGACATAAAAATGATCATATTTCAATATCTACTCAACAAATCATCTTCAAATAATTTATGCATAATATATAGGGTACGCAGTTTATGAAAAAAAAAATACTGTTACGCTTATAACATTTTAAGTGTGTCTAAAAAAATGTTGAAACTTTGAAGCCATGAATTTTTTATGAAAAATAATGCATTAACTAAAAAAGCATTATCAACAAAAGGCGGTATTTTTATTAAATTTATTTTTTGTGGGGGATATACTTAAAGGTGTCCTTTACCTAATTCTGAAATAAAAATAGTGGGATTTTGGGTGTTTTTAGTAGTATTTTCTAATTAAAAATATTTTGAGGTGCATTTCAAATCAAATGAAGCAGAGTCATTCCATGTCAGTTCGCCTAAGACATTTAATTCACTGTCACAAATTTCAATGAAACTGGGTATGTTTATAGCTCATTTTAAGACGTAATCACCTTTAATTTCCTTGATCCGAAGTAAAATATTTTTTAAGATAAAAAAAATTCTAAATTTTGAATTTTTTTTCTTTTCAAAATGTTTTTAATGACAGATCTATATTCAAAGACTGCATAAAAAAGTCATTTCAATATAAAATCACTAAATAAGTTTCAAATAATGTATATGTGACAAATAATGTAGGCAGATTATTATTTATTGTTGTTTGTCATGTTTAAATACTAAGAGTGTGTTTAATCTTGTGAATTTTTAAAATCAAGAATTTTGTGAAAAATAATGTGTTTATCAAAAATTTATAATTAACCGAAAGCATGCTGTTATTACTTTTTTTAATTGTACGTAAAAATATCTTTTCAATAATTATAAAATAAAAACAGTGAAAATATGAACAATTTTAACAAAATGTTCATAAAATGTGAATGTTTAATGATAAATATTGAAGCTTTTCATGCTAAGATGAACTATAATGACTACGATATAGTGTATTGCCACTCTTGCTTAAATATAATACATACAATAATAAAATAACAAATATTATTTACAGCAATAAAAATTAAATTAAATAGTACCAGTTCCTTTACCAGCACTACACTGCTCAACAACCGACTTAAAATCAACAGCCCACTCTTATTGAAAAATACTTTCAACAGTTAAAATAATAAATAAACTACATTTAAAAATCTTAGTACCAACTTATTATCTTAAGACGATAATAATAACTAAACAACATAATGAATTTATAAATCCGCTTTTAATTGCAAATTCATGAAATGGTCCACTTTAAATGTTGTTGTTCATCGAGTCAATCAAAATAAATTATAAAAAAAAAAAAATAAAAATAAAAAAATAGTGAACCTAATATGCTGACTGCAATGACACTTCTAACAAAACTAATTAATTCATTACCATCTGAAATCAAACCCGAAAGATTAAAAAGAAAAAATCAGCTGTAGTGTAATGTGACATACTCAGTTGTTGTTGAGATAGGAGTGTCTTTGTGGCATTTTCACCTGTACTTCAATAAAATATAAACATGTACGCTTTTTTCATTCATCCAAATTAAGTAAAACAAATATAAAATTTTGTTGTCGTTACACCAGATGTTAAATTTTTCGTTACATACTATTATGCTATTACTATTATACATACATTACATACTATTATATTACATATTATTATATATTAGATAAGTTCTTTACTTTTAGATATTATTGACATATCATAAAATTTACCATATGTATTTTCTACGAGGGCCGTTTTTTTTTCAACCTCCGATGGGCAATAAAAAAAAGACAAGCATATATAGAAAGATCATTTTATTACTAAAAGTTATGTACACTTATGGTTATTTTTCAACATAATCACCTTGTAAATTGAGGCACTTGTCGTACCTGTGGACAAGCTTTCCAATACCCTCTTCATAAAAAGTGTCCGCCAATGAATTCAAATGATTCTTGACGCTGTCTTGAAGCTCCACGTTACTTTGAAAACGCTTCCCTCCTAGCCACTTTTTAAGTTCAGGGAAAAGATGGTAGTCACTCGGAGCTAGGTCGGGACTGTATGCCGGGTGATCGAAAATTTCCCACTGAAAATGCTGAAGTAGACGTTGGGTTACAGCAGCAGTGTGAGGACGGGCGTTGTCATGGATCAGAACAATTCCAGAAGTCAGCATGCCTCTTCTTTTGTTCTGAATGGCTCTGCGTAACCGCCGTAAAGTTTCACAATAAACAGCTGAAGTAATCGTCGTCCCTGGCTGCATGAACTCAACAAGCAACACACCTTTTGATCCCAGAACACTGTAGCCATAATCTTTCTGTTGTTGAAGGTTTGTTTGAACTTTTTTGGTCTGTTTGGCGAGTTCGTATGCATCCATTGTTGAGATTGACGTTTTGTTTCAGGTGTGTCATACTGAAACCAGGTCTCATCACCTGTCACAATTGATTTCAAAAAGTCTTCTCCTTCAGAGTCATAACGGGTGAGGAATGTCAAGGCTGAGCCCATTCGTCGTGTTTTGTGGTTGTCCGTCAACATCTTTGGGACCCAGCGAGCACAAATTTTTCTGTAGCCTAAATGTTCCGTCACAATAGTGTACAGAGAAGACCTCGAGACTTCTGGAAATTTTATGGACAAATCATTTATAGTGAACCTTCGGTTTCCTCTAAATTCTTCGTCCACTCGTTGAACAAGGTTGCCTGTGGCTACAGACTTGCGTCCTTGACCTCCTTCATCATGCACATCGGTTCGGCCATCTTTAAATTTTCGGCACCATTCACGCACAACACCATCGCTTATAAAGCTTTCTCCATACACTCGGCTCATTCTTCGATGAATTTCAGCTGCACTATTCCCTTCAGCTTGCAGGAGTCGAATAACTCTTCGCAATTCGCACTTGGCGGGAGAATCAATTAAGTCAGCCATGTTTACGTGGCTACAGCTCGCCTCACAATGGCGTCAATGAAAAGGCAGTCAAAGAGGGTGATGTGGGGAACATGCGCCGTCGCTCTATGCGCATACCGACTTCCTGTCACTCGCCTAACGTTGATGCTGTGCAATCGGAGGTTGAAAAAAAAACGGCCCTCGTATAAGTGTATAAACAATATATTTGCTTTATTAAACATAAATGGATAATTTTTAAATAATTTGTTTGAGAACAGGGATATATATACACACATATATATGTTGAAAATCCATCTTTCAGCAATATTGTGATGAAATAAATCAAATTACATATAATTAGAAACTGAATAAAGTTTAAAAAGTGCAACTCATTAAGTTTTAAATAATTTTTTAGATATAGTTATTTGAAAGATATAAATATAATGGATTATGCACATTTTGCATATATTTAAAGCACAATATGTCAAAATTTTCTTCAAAAGAGTGAAATTTGGTATTTTTTTCAATATTAGCAGCTCAATGCTAAATTTTCAATATTAGTAGCCAAATATGAGTTTAAAGATTAGGAGTGTCATTTTGAAAATTTCTATTGGGCGGTGAGGAGCTAGTGATTTTTCCCTTTTTTGGAAAGGGATAATTGCTTTTCGTCCAAGAAGTTTTACTATAAAACAATATTGTTTATTTTTTTTTCCTTAAAAAACGAACATAAAAGATAATTTGAAAAATAAAATAAATGTATAAATAAAAATATTTCCAGGGATGTTACATGGGATAGATTTTACATCTGAAAATATTGATAATTTTAAATATGATTTAAATACTACTAAAACCAACCAAAATCCCACTATTTTTATTTCAGATCCTGTTACAATATAGTATTATGTTACAACTTAAAATTAAAAAAAAAAATTAGTCATAGAAACTCCGCCTCTGATTGATAAAGCTTTTTTAATAATTTCATTAATTTTTGTAAAATATTTTTGATTTCAAAGATTTTACAATTTTTTAGACGCATTTAAATATTTTTTAACCTTACAGCAATATTTTTTTCATAATCTACATACTTTATTTACCTTGCTTAAATTATTTGAGGAAGATTTCTTTATTAGTTATTGAAATATGATTTTATATATAAAATGAGGCCTTTGAAAATTGAACAATCATTAATGGCAACTCGTAGCAATTTTCCAAAACTTTGATAATTTTTTCTCAAATTTTCACTATTTTTATTTTATAACCATTTAAAAGATATTTTTACGTACAATTAAAAAAAGCAATAACACCTTGCCTTCGGTTAATAATAAATTTTTGATTAACACATTATTTTTGACAAAATTCTTGATTTTAAAAATTCACAAGATAAAAGACACTCTTAGTGTTTAAACATGACAAAAAACAAGAAATAGTAATCTGCCTACATTATTTGTCATATATACATTATTTGAAACCTATTTAGTGATTTTATATTGAAATGACTTTTTTTTTAATGCAGTCTTTGAATACAGAACTGTCATTAAAAAATGTAAAACAATTTTTCAAAATTTTCATATTTTTTTATCTTAAAAAATATTTTACTTGGGATCAAGAAAATTAAAGGTGATTACGTCTTAAATGAGCTATAAACAAACCCAGTTTCATTGAAATTTGTGATAGTGATTAAATGGCTTAGGGGAACTGACATGGAATGACTCTGCTTGATTTGATTTGAAATGCACCTCAAAATACTTTAAATTAGAAAATACTACTAAAAACACCCAAAATCCCACTTTTTTTATTTCAGAATCAAGTAAAGGACACCTTTAAGTACATCTCCCACAAAAAATAAATTTAATAAAAATACCGCCTTTTGTTGATAATGCTTGTTTTGTTAATGCATTATTTTTCATAAAAAATTCACGACTTCAAAGTTTAAACATTTTTTTAGACACACTTAAAATGTTATAAGCGCAACAATATTTTTTTTTTCATAAAATGTGTACCCTAAATATTATGCATAAATTATTTCATGATGATTTGTAGAGTAGATATTGAAATATGATTATATATATGACGTGCTACATTTGAAAACCGATGCGAACTGACGGCAGTTTTTCAAAATTTTGACAATTTTTTTCTCAGAAACTATTTCACCAAGGAGCAAAAAAAAATTACTGTTGATCATATCTTAATAGTAAGAACAAACACACGCAGTTTCATTAAAATCTGTGATGCTGGGTTACATATTGATATTTTACTGTCTGACTTGATGTGGAATGCCCCTTTGGGGAGCTTTTAGTCATGATGGATTATGTGATTAAACCCAAGTTTCGGAACGTATGAACTCTGCGCATTATCAGGCTATGTTATATGATCATTTGATATTGTTTAAGCTTTTTTTGGGTGGTGCTAACTGGAAGTTTTAGCAGGACAATGCTTCGTGCCATATGTCTAAATCCACCAAGCAATGATTTAAAAAAGACAAAAATCATGTTTTGTCATGACCAAGTCGAAGTCCAGGCTTTGAACCCTATGAAAATTTTTTGGGGCGTATTAAGTCGCAAAGTTTATGCTAATAATAAACAGTTTTTATCTGCCAATGAACTAGAAGTAGCCATTGTAAAAGAATGGCACAATATTTCTGAATCTATACTTAATCACCTGGCCACTTCTATCAAAAACAGAGTGTTTGAGGTTATAAAGAAAAAGGAGGACCAATATCGTATTAATTTACATACTATTTTTGATTTAGATAAGTGGTCTTATAATTTGTTAACAGTGTATTTCTCAATAATTGCTTATATTTTTGTTAACACACTTATTTATTGCATTATTCAAAATTATTGCAAACTAATTTTAATAAATATGTTGTATTTTGATATGTCATGTGTTTAAACGATATTTGGAACCTTTAATTATTTCATAATTTTCAAAATCAAAGTGATCTTATAATTTCTTAATGCACTGTAGTATGGTAACATGCAAAAAGTTTCTTGAGTTTCGTATTTCTAGACATTAACAGGGTCGCAGCTCTTTAAAAAATTGTTCCTTTAGAAATCATTTTGTTCAGGCAGAAGGATCAATATAGGAAAGAAAATTTCAGAAAGTTTTTTTTTTTAATTGCTGTCATTAATCAACTAAATATATAAAAATTGAAATGATTGAAATCCGACTGAGGGATTTATAAAAATGTAATACATGATATGATTTCTTTGTTCTGTATGGCTGCTGTTATTAACAACGGGACAGTGTGAAATTTCGCATGGTAAGACTCATTCTGGTGAACCTGGAGGAGCTACGTGATGACGATGTGATCTCAAATTGTTACCAGGAGGTGCGTGATAAATATAAAATGGTTACCACTTTTTTAGTTAATAGAATTGCATTCGGATATGTTCTGTTACCATTATCTGAAAGAAGAAAATTTTCCAAATCATCTACAATTATAATCTGCTTTCCAAAAAGCTTCTAAGACGGAAAAAAGTTTATTTCATAACAAATGCTGATAATATCCCTAATTTGCGATACAAAGGGGGTATTCTAAATAGTCTTTTAACTTCCCAGTCCAGTGTAACAAATGACAGACAAAATTTCCCCTATTTGACTGTTTGATTTATTTTTCTTTATAACTATTAGTACCTTTATAGAAAATCATTTAGTTCTTATGTGGAAATAAACTTCTGAAGCGTTAGTACTTTGAATATCTTACTTTTTATCAAAAAATGAAAGATGCTGTCGTACGTTTGAAAATAAAAATTCTAAATGAGTTTTAAAAGTAATGTAATCGAAACAAATTAAGATTAGAAATTCGCCTTTAATGATAGAATGAAAAATTGTACAATTCTTATTATATTTTAAAAAGATATACATTATGTAATCCTCGTATTAATCCTCCTATTAACACTGCAGATTATCAAACTAACTTGTCAAAATCATGTGCTTTGTTTATAAACAATTCATTTATATTTGCCTGCACAATCAATAAAACATAAACATATGCAGACAATAACAAATACAAATTGGAGGAAAGGACCGAATCGAAAGCTTGATTGTGCGTGAAATACAACAATTTTATTGTCTCTACTTAAACATTGTTATCTTTTAGAGAGAGAATATTTAAGATTCAGATTAGCCATGCATTTATAAAGTCACAAAATGAGAGATAAAAATATATAGATTAAATAAAATTAAGAAAGTTTACTTGTATCATCTCATTATTTGATTACAAAGTGACATTCACGCTTTTTCTCTTGGCAAAAACAAAGAACAATAGTATTTTCAAAAGCAAAATAAGTGAAATAAAATACTGAATAGTAGATTAACAAATTGTTATTTTATTTATGATTGAATAAGACGCATATACAGTTATACACAAAAAAGGAAGTAAAAAAAAAAAAAAAAAAACGCGAAAAGTGTTTTGTATAAAGTGAATAAACATCAACATTCGTATAAGTCTGTAAAAACATCAACATTAAATTTAATACAAAGGTTTTATTCATGGATAAATATAAACAAGATATTTATTTAAAAAACAATGCATAGATATGAATCAGAGATATGATAGAATTATGAAGGGATCATTTACGTTTTTCTTTAAAATAATCTGCTGTTAACTATTCCATCGAAAATTTAAAAAATTCAAAGATAATAAAAACATATGATTAGAAAAATAGCCTATGTATGAGCTTATATATGTTTCATTTAAGTAGATCTTTTCAGGGAATGTTGGACCTTTTGCAAAATTTCAAGAACCTATTATCTAGCCTAGTATTTTATACATAAATAATCTTGTTAAATATATATAAAAATAACATGAATATAATGATAATTTCAAATTCACAAAATTATAACTTGATTTTTCAGAAATATGAAAAATTCTTCACATTTTTATAAGAACAACACCCTGTGAGAAAAGCCTGAACAGATCCTCATTTAAGCATTTAATAAATACTAGAAATTAAAATTGGAAAGTACAATCTCTTCCCATTTTTATAAAAACAAAACCCTATGAGAAAAGCCTGAACCAATCCCTCATTTAAGCGTTTCATAAATACACTGCTAAAAAAAATTAATGGAACAAGCAAAACAATGAAAAGAACACTACAAGACAGCCATGCATGAACATTAAATCGAGAGTACCATGTGTATCAATGCGCAATACAGAAAAAAAGACGCAAAAAATTTACAAGAGAGCTTTAATTCCTTGAAATGATGGATATGTAGAGCGTGAAAAGATGGTTTAGCGCAACACTTTGGTTACATGTAAATAAGAAAAAAAGTATTGTTTAGGAATGATGCAAGGTATTTAATATGGCGTGTGGTCTCTTGGAATAGATAAAACTGTCGCATAGCTGTTTTCCATGATTTGGTGACATTATCGATAAGTTTTCACGTAGTATTGTTCCACTCCTGAAGAATTGCAATCTATAAGTCCTGAACAATGCGTCGTCCGAGTGTGTCTCACACATTCTAGATCGGATTCAGGTCAGGAGACCATGTTGGATATTCCATATGCGGTATTGTTTCTACTTTAAGAATGCTCTCCACAAGACGAACTGTATGCGGTCTGGCATTATCATTCATGGGAAAAAAGAAATCCCCAATTGCTGCAACATAAAATACGACATGAGGTCTCTGTATGTCGTCTGTATAACTTCGGACCGTCAAAGTGCCATTCCGAATAATATGCAGTTCCGTACGTCCACCTATGTTGATTCCAGCCCATAGAATCAACCCACCTCAACCCACCCCGTCTTTAATGTGATCTTTCCTGAACGAATATAGGATTATTTTAAGTGCCCTTTCTCTCCAAGCCAAAACACATCGGATGCCACACCCAGACTGAATCGGGACTCGTCTGTAAACAGAATTTGACTCCAACAACATTGCCTCCAAACTTGATGTTCAGTTGCCCACCATCTTTGGGTCGCACAGTTGCTTGAGCTCAACGAAATACAGACCATTGGATTGCGTGCATAGAGACCAACTTGATGAAGCCTATTTCGGGCTGTTTGGCTGGACACCCTTCGTCTTGTATACAGGAACAACTGTGTTTGCAGCTAAGTAGTATTGCCGTTCGGTCTCAACGAGTTGTTAACAGGATATATCAGTCATCTGTTTCTGTGGTAGCACATGGCCGACCTTGCCCTTGTCGATGTCTGCTATTCCATGCGTTTTTTAATCGATTCCACAGCCTTGCATTGACACTTCTTGCGACTCCAACAGCATTCGCTACACTTCGTTGTGTTTTCACAGATTAAACTGTTCCGATAACACGCCAAGCCATGTATTCCAGTAAATCACATTATTGTGACATTTTCAAGTCACGTTTTCTGAAAACACAAGCTGAGCAGTTGAATTTTACAACTGAGACAGTGAAACAGACGTTTCTGAAAAATCCCGATTTCTGCACTTATCTCTTTTTTCTAGTTTTTGACATCATAAACTTTAATTTGCGTGTGAAGATTTTTTATCTGTTTTCCACTACGATTTAAATTTTGGATGTTTCATTTTACGTTATTTATCTGTTATATATTTGCATAACTTTGTTAAAACCATGTGCTCCTCTTATTGTTTTGAACAGTGAGAAATAACGTTTGATGTAAATTGTTGAGAAATAACGGTATCCGTAGGAACCATGTGTCTGTGCAGCCGGTTCCCGGTCTATATTGAAGTAACAACGCTGTTATTAATTCGTAAAATTTTAATAGAATTTTGTTGAAAAATTCCTCGGAGCACCTGTGAGCCTCTCTTCACATATCAGCACGTGACGACACACCGGTTGAGAAATACTGGCTTAAAGTAATATCCTGTACATAATCAAATTAGCCCTAATGCGACATAATCAATAAGTTCGCTAATTTCCTCTTCCTCTACTTTCTAATTCCATTATACCTCGCATCATTTTTTCTGTTCTGTATAATGATGTTGTAATTATCTGCCTTAATTTTCTAGTAATTATCTGCCCTTATCTGGTAACAAGTACAGGGGCCATCACACATTTTTGCTGATGTATGTCATGTTGTGTATTAATTCATTTTGTGAAAAAAAATACGCTAATACTATACGGCATTGGCATTAATTATTTTATTTTTTAGTTGTAAATAAAACTATAATTATAAATCTCAGTAATAATTAAAGTTTATTAGATTTTTTTCTACTCGTCAACATACATCATAAATAACTGGATAATACTTCTCATTTAAAAGAAATTAAGGACAGTTGAACAAAGTTATATATTTAGCAGTTCCACATTACATCACAGAGTATTATGAGTTCAGTCAGTATTTCAGCAGACACAACAGACGTACAATTATTTAAAATCACATCATGGATCTTAGAGTTATCTGAGTATCTCAAAATGTGTGTTTATCGAGCGCGTTTAATGGTTTTGATATATAACTTTTAATATTTTCAAGCATAGGAAGAATGGTCAAAATGGGAATATCTGATAGTATTATTTGTTAAGTCCAGAAAGCAAGTTTAAGGGGCAGATTCAGAATTAGACATTAAGGATTAGAAATATATTAAATGAGAAACTAAATTAAATTTTATATTTAAAAGGGAATTTTAATATTTTCGCACTAATTATTCCTGAAAGATGAGGCCCACCAATCTTACTTCGAAACTGGTGGAATTTAACTGGAAGACAGAGAATATAATGTTCGGTTATGGCGCTTTCTCACAATCTTTTGACTTTCGAGAATAAAAATCTGGTGAAATTAAACTTGCTAAAAGAACATTTTAATTAGACAGACGAATGCCTTACTGATTTAAAATAAAGAAAAAATGGTCAGCAGCGAAACTTTTTTTTATTTAACTGAGGTTTAAGTTAAACTTGCGAGTTTAATTTTTCTTACAATTTTACCACTATAACTGTCTAGTACTTTCTTCTAAATTTTACTTATAATAAATTTGCATAGTACCCACAGGACATTCAAATAAGAAATAATAACAATGTAGTCTTTTTAGTACAAAATTTTAGTATAACATTATATTAAAGGGGTGTTAAAGAAGGGAGGGTAAGGTTAAAAAAAGGGGACGGTATAGGAAAAAAGGGAAGGTAAGGATGGAACGGTAAAGAAAATTACCACCTAATTTAGGCAAATCATGTTAAGACTGAGTGATAGCCATAATGTTCATTGATTTTTATAAACAGTTATTTACACCTGATTAAATTAAAAAAAGAATTTACCTCGTAAAGTGCAGGAATAAACCTTGAAAACGGTCAGACTACCAATAAAGCCACGATGCTTGAAATTGATATTTAAATGATGATTTAAATTCTGCAATAAATTTTCTGACAAAGAATTTTAGACATTTTTTCTCTATTATACTTCTGCATGAGAAAAAACTTGAAAAAAAAATTCTGTGGCTGCATTTGAAGTGATTTTCTGTATAATTTTAGAAGAGGGACGGTAAGGAATCTAAAACCCGGGGACAGAGTTAAAAAAATAATAATAACCCTAAAAATTTGTGCATGTTCATTTTTTGCTACATATTTATATAAACAATAGTTCCAGTTTCGGAAAAAATTACATCGAATTTTTTTTATTGAAACAATTTTATACAGACAGCTCCAAACTTAAAAATCAGCATCAGGGACACGGGACGGTATAGGAGTTTTCCTTATATTTGGACCCCCAACATCGTCACAACTTATTTATCTCATTAATATTGTTATGCAATCACGTAATGGGACGTTCTCCAGTCTATGAAATAAAAAACTACAAGGAAATGTACTAAAATAAAAAATTATTTTTCAGGGACATAAAAGTCAAAAGATTGTGAGAATTCCCCTTCTAAATAGTTTCAATTTGAAAAAAGCTTTAGATAAGGTTAAATTAAGGTTAAAGTTTAGTTTAAAGATAAGGTTCAGAAAAATGCTTAATTTATAGATAAGGCACTTTTCTAAATTTTACGGGCACTATTCATGACCACCAGTAACAAGTTTGGGGGGAGGGACACGGAGGAGGGTTGCATAACATGAATAAATGGTCACAGGCCTTTCCAGCAATATGTCATATGTGGGGATCGGCAAAAGTTAGAAAAATGCCCCCCTTTGGTCTACTATCGCGCCTCCTGGAATACATCCTCCCCCTCGTTTTAAAATACTATTTGACTATATGGAAAATGACTAATATAATGTAGCAATTTTATAAATTTTGCACAATTAAGTCTATGTTAGGGCAAACACTTATTGATACACCCTCGTACCTAACATAAATAATAAATAAAAGTGTAAAATACGATATCATGTAGATAGGACAAGTTTATCGGTACGTTGGCCAAAAGTTCCTATTTAGCAGTTTTACATTATATGTAGAGTATCAGGAGTTCGGTACCCATTTTAACCCCTTGGGGACGAGCGACCGGTATTCGTGCCGCGTAAATTGCTCCGAATCGGTGATTATTCTCACCAGTAAAATTGTATCGTAAATTTGGCCTTATTTAATCCGAGCATTTTCCCGTTTCAATTAGGCAAAAATTTCTGTTTTAAAAATCATGTGACTAAAGGTTAAAAATTCTGTAAAAGACGCTCATCCCAAAGGGGTTTAGGGTGCCGAGAATCTTTAATTATTTACAATTGCATTAGTCTTAGAGGAAAATGAGTACATCAAAATTTGCGTCTCTTTTTTTGTTTTTAACCAAAACACATTAAGAAGAGTTACCTGTTATAACCAAATGTATCCCTAAAGAAGATTATATTTCCTGCCAAAAAAACTAAAAAATATGAAAAAATAAGTTGTAAAGCTTACAGCCACCAGTCGCATCCAAAAGTGCTTTTCAACATTTACTTTTAATTTTTTGGATTTAGCAAAATCTCAAAAATTGAAACATTATCTATAAATTCTCATCAAACAGCACTAGATTCTGTCTACTTTAGAAGTTTCTTATTTTATACATCTTTATTTTCTATTTATATTAATTGCAAATCTAACCTTTAGGATTACCATTTCTACTTATGTTGTTAATTTAGAACTTTCAATTTTTCATGTACGTGTATACATACTTTTAAATATTTGTTTGCTCATATTTTGGTTCCTAATATCTCCATACAATTAATCCTTCAAATGATCTTTCATTAATTAAATATATCCCCATGTAACACATTTCCTGTACTTGTACAGAAAATGATATTAAACGCCTTCCTGTTTTTCGACTACTTTAATAGAAAATGCTATTTGTTCCTTTTTTACCCGGAGATAATATAATTTAATTAAGAAAGTCTCTACTCCGAAAGATTGTTTTATTGATTAATAGCATCGATCTTTATTATATAACGCGTTCCTTATTCTTATATAAAAAAGGGGTTTTCTTTGGTCAATAAATCATCATTCATAATTAAGATCTTTCTAGCTGAGATAGTTAATTTGGTAAAATAAGTTATATTTTTCTTTATGTATAACTTATAGGATTTTAATTTGATTCTTGAAAATCAAAAAATGATTTATAATGTTGGATTAAAGTTGTTTCATTTACACATCGTTTAATATTTATATAAAAAAAACAGTTTAGTACTGCATTATATTTAATTTTTTTTATTTAACTTATTTTAAATGTCGATTGCGTTTTTAAAGAAAAATAAGTCAATAGCATTTTATAAATTGTGTAAAATTGACGCTTTTAATTAATATTATATTTTAAGTATTACAATTAAATTAATATAATTGTCACCTTATCGTTTAATTCACCGAACATTCTTACTCAAATGTGACTATTATTGGTTTGATCGAAATTTTCGTGTGAATTTTTTCGGATCTGTCAATTAACTATGCAGAAAATTCTTAAAGAAATAATATCATATTGCGTATATAGGGTATACTTGTAAGTTAAAACGTTTCTGCACCTTTAGTGTTAAATTATGTTTTAATCGAATAGGTACCCTAAATTCACAGAGTTTCCAAACTGATTGAAATATTCACTTGTAAAAGGAATTTTGAAATAAGACAAGAAGTAAAAAACTTTAAGAGGCATTTTCAGATTTACCGGGATGGCAAAAAATAAGTTACTCTCTTCAAGTACCTGTGGAGTGCTTCCTATCATTCCGATTGCAACGAAATTAAAGTTAATATAATACAGAGCATTCACTTATAATTTTCTAAATAAAAAAAATAGTACACAAGTGTTTCGAAAAGTGATGCTGAAGAACTTAAATAAGTGCTCACTACATATGCATTTCAATGTCCTATATGTCTATGCTACGCTGAAAATGTTACCTCTGAGCGTCCATCGCCATCGCAGCTAACAAAAAGACTACGATACTTATTCTTGGCTGTTATGTGATCATAATGGACTGGTTTCTACCAATTGTCGGATTGACATGTGATCTGTGTAGACAAAAAAGCAGCGGAGATCTGTCATAGGGGAGAGATACCATGGTCTAAAGCCACTGATGGTGGCTGCCAGAACCCGTTCTGTCGGCGCTTACATCTCGCGCTGCATGTAACTCATTAGTGTGCGTTGTTCACGCATGTAGACAGCGCTCTCTTAAGTGACCCACTGGAAAATTAGGTAAAATCTCATGATTCAGTTAGATGATGAGAAACATACGCTCGCTTATTACCAACCAAGATGGGTCCACATACCAGGCATTTCCCAACCATGTGTAGCATGGAATTGTTTTATTTCATCTTGTATTCTTTTTAATTCTATGGTGTTCAAATGTCAGGATATTAATACCATGTTATGTCATAATCTTTTGTTTTAAATGTTGCTATTTTTGTTTATTATAGATAATTTTATTTTTAAACCAACATCTTCTGAGAGTTCCTTCATACTGAGAGCCTGTATAATCCGTTAACTTTAATTATAAGAAATAATAAATAAAGTAAGGGACTTAGTTATCTGTAAAAGAAATTTTGCATAATAACTTTTATGCTTATTTGACATTATAGGAGTTGAAATCAGCTTTCAGGTAATAAACTAATTTTCTCAGAAAACTGAAGAATCGTATAAAATCCTTATCCATAAAATATTACGTTCTAAGTTTCTCAATAGAACCTTAACTTATGAAAAGGTGCTTTGAAAGGGAGTACTTTATGGATTCTTTTCTAAAAATTCCTTTGAAAGGATTTAAAGTGACAAAATATTTATGCACTGCATGAATAGTTGTTCTGAAAAGAAGTAGCGAGTTAGTTTGAATGGCATTTTGATTTTCTTAAATGCTTTATTGTGTATTCACTATAGTTTGAAGTTGGTAACAGAGCAGCCACTTGTAAGCAAAGGGGGTAGATTTTTTTTTAAATTCAGGTTATTAAAGTATTTTCTAATGCTCAAATTTCAGAATATTGATACTAGTTAAAGTCATACTTTTTTGTTTAAAATGTGACTATTAAGTTTATTTGCTTGATTTTAGTCATAAAGCGTTAATGACAAAGACAAAAGGAAACATTTTTGAAAGTAGTGGAAAATTATATAAATAGCGTTTACATTGAAGACTTAGTTTAATTTTACAGATTTTATTCATGTGTGTTACTATATTAAAATATCTTCATTGGGCACCTGCGAAGTTTTCGCACTGCAATCTTTGAGTTTATTTTCTAATACATTTTTTATTAATTTATAATTATCTGCAATTTTTTTCAATCAAACAGCTTCTTTCAATGAAATATCAGTTTGTCAAAAGATTGTCCAAAAACCTTTCGTATAACTTCCATTTCATCGTTGTGTTTTTTTAATGTTCATAAAAAATGGACACCAAAGAAATAATATGTATCATGATACTTCACATGAAAATATAATGAAAATTCATTATGCAGTGTCTGCTGGAACAGAAATAGTATAAGAACAGAAATAATATATATGATAATTTTTCTGGCATTACTAATATTAGTGACATAAGGATAAATCATGACGCAGTATGGAAATAGACATGTAGTACCCATATTGCAGTTTTAAGTAAAGAATGTCTAAAATTCATGACAGAAAATTTACTGCAGAATTTAAATCAGCATTTAAATATCAATTTCAAGCATCGTGGCTTTATTGATAGCCTTACCGTCCCCAAGGTTTATTCCTGCACTTTCCGAGGTAAATTAATTTTTTTTTAAATTTATTCCGATGTAAATTCCTGTTTCTAAAAATCAATGAACATTGTGGCTACCACTTAGTCCTAATATGATTTGACTAAAATAGGTGGTAATTTTCTTTACCGTTCCATCCTTACCGTCCTTTTTTTCCCCATTTCGTCCCTGTTTTCCCCCATTTTTTTTACCTTACCGTCCATTCTTTAACACCCCTTTAAGACAATGTTATACCAAAATTTTGTACTAAAAATACTACATTGTTATTATTTCTTGTTTGAATGTCCTGTGGGTACTATGGAAATTCATTATAAGTAAAAATTTAGAAGAAAATAGAAAGTTATAGTTGTAAAATTGTAAGGAAAATTAAACTCGCAATTTTAAATTAAACCTCAGTTAAATAAACTTTTTCGCTGCTGATCATTTTTTCTTTATATATATATATATAACCGTTATATATATATATATAACCGTTATATATATATAACCGTTATATATATATAATTTTTTTTTGCAAAGAAGAAAAAGATATCCGAAAAATAATCCCTTTTAATAATAAATCAAAATTAATATTCATTTATATAAATATAAGAACTAAAACAGTTCAAATATTATATCAAATATAAAGAAAAAGTCTTAATTTACGCCCATTTATAGTAGCATCATAATATATATATTCCAAAATACTTCAAAATATATACTAAAAACACTTTAGTTCCTTAAAAGACGTCAAATATCAATAAAAATCATTAAAATAATGACATGTTTCTGTTGATTCCCTTAATCATCATCAGAACACATTAAAAAACAAATATAATGCACATAAAACACTATAATTCGAGGTCAGTCTCTATTATAATTTGAAGATGCAATGCCCTCTATATTTTCAACACTGCCCTTTGCTCCATCTGTAAACCGTTTCCCAAATTTGTTCAACCATTCTATCCAAATATTCGGAATATGAAATGACGTATCATTACATACTTTTGGAACTCTTATATATATTTCAATCGATTCCCTTACAAATAGGTGTAAATAAAAATCATAGCTATGCATCAATTTACTTTCATTTAATAGGATGTTGATATTCTCTTTTTTACTAAGTCTTGGTAAGGTCGTATTTCCCCAATCCTCTTCGGTCCCTGGGTACCCATACGGGGACCTCTGTTCTTTTACTTATAAAAACTAAAATGACCGATTTTTTTTACATTTTCATATCACTTCTTAATAGCTAAATGTTCTTTTGCATTCAAAGCAAACGAATAAATTGGCAGCATCTAAGCTGATTCCCACATAAAATAAATGTTACTTTCATCTGACTTCGCAAAACGCCTAAAAATGCCCAAACAACAGTATGACCAAGAAAGTGAGAAATTTTCATAAGTATTTAACTTAAATCTTTTTCAATAAAAAAAAGAGCATTTGTAGATTATTTACTTGTTTAAGGGTCTTAAATTTGTGATTGCGTTAATTTAGGTTAATGGTTATTAAAGTGATGTTTTTAAGGGGGTTTGTAGTTTTAGATCCATATTTTTTAATCTAAATTACGTATCTCCTTAAGTATCAATTCCAGAAAAGATATTTTTTCTGTCATTTACGATGTCATTTTGTTTGGAAAAAACCAATGAATAAGCATTTGTATTATTATTTTAGCTTCGGAACTGAAAAGGCTATTATACTTTACATCTGCAACATGTTCCTTACATCGAAAACTGAATTTCCTTTGGGTCATGCCTACATAATAATTTCAACCACATCCATCCTTAATAAATGGAATAATATATACTCCTGAAAGGTCACCCTTTTCAAACAATTCTTTACCAAATAATTATATTTGTGATAAGTACATAATAATCACATTCATCTTTTATATTAAGCCTTAGTTGCAAGATTGATAATATAACCTTTTTTAGAAAAGAATCTTTCATTATACGTTTTCAATATTTTGACGCTTCCCTGCGAATTATTTTGGTAAAATTAGCTTACATTAAAACTCTTCTTTTTTTATCCTGTTAGTCGCTGGTGATGCATTAGTCTCGAGAAAATCAATAATGTTAAGCCATGGCGTTTTCGAATCTAGGAAACAGTTTTTCTTTTGTAAATTAATCTCAAATAAATTTTCAAGCGTCTGGAAGCGTGTTCAAGTGGCTAAAAATCTAATTACATATACGTAGTTTATAATTTCATTTTTTCGATAGCGCGTACTGAAATAAAATAAGATTTAGACCGCATATTAAATAAAGCGTATGCTAATAACTAATTAATGTCCGCAAATCATGAGTTGATTTAAACCCTGAGCACTATTTAAAAAAAAAAATAAAAATATAGCAAACATGTTAAAACTTCAGTGTGATTGGTTGGTGTTTGTTACTTGCTGATTATCTGTGCGTGGGATAGAGACGGAAAGAGGAAGGGGGTGGCTTTCGGAGGGTTTTTTTTTTTTTTTTTTTTTTTTTTTTTTAAGGGAACATAATCCGTATTTATGTAAGGTTCGAAGAAAACCACGGAAAACTCCGAACGGTTAGAACGATGAGAGCACGACATGGGTTCGAATCCAGTACAACCTCTCAGTCTCTGGGAAGGGGGGCGCTACTTAAGTCTGAAACGCATTTCACATAAAATAGGTTTTAATATTATTATTAAATTATACATCAATTACGTGTAGATATGTATTATTGTTTCCTAATATATATATATATATATATATATATATATGCTGAGTATGCTTGTTTTGTATTTATCGATTATTGAAAAAAAAATATTAATTGTATCATTGCGCAAAAATATTACTGTTATGAAAACCTATTTGATTATTTTATTTTTATCGATTTTTCCTCATCACGTTTATTTCATCTTTATTTCTACTCTGAACCTAACTCCATGTTTCCCTTTTTCAACTCGTAAACTCATATATTTATTTTAGTACATTTATCCGTGAATATCCATTGATTTTTCACAAAAATTACATAGCTAAAAATTTCATAATTGCACGACATAGTTAATATTAATAGCTACGAAATTTATAATTGATCTCACTTCTGTAACAAAATGTATGTTTTTGAGTTGCGTTACTTTACAGATAAGTGTTCGTTGTACTGTTCCATTTTCATACTGAAACATGATATCTTTTCCGTATACATAAATAGAGTAAGAGTACTCATGTAGAGTACTCATTCTTGCTGATTTTCGATTGGAATGGCACCTGATCATTAATTAACTGTATTTTACAGGTTATAAAACATATTGCGTTTAATTTATTAATTAATACTCTAAAATACTTCAACTGTTTTAAGAAAGAGCAATGCCAGTCATATAAAAATAAGTTTATCTATTTTTGTATTTATTTGTCTTGAATTTTTTCCAGTTTGACAAGAAAAAATAAAAAAAGATTATACAAAAATTGTATTACATTTTCTAATTACATGCAAGTACAATATTTCATTGAGTGTTAAAAATAGCCAACAATTACATTTTAGTAACGAGAAATACTAGCTCATTTTTATGCAATTAAAAAAATTACATTAATTTAAACAAGTCGGAAATTGCACGTCAAACGTGGCAAATGATGTGCCATCGAACTATAACTAGTTTTATAAATATTCAGATCTTGGCGCTGTAGCTGTTGCACTCTTGTGCAAAAATACATGAATACAAAATTTATTACAGTTATATATATTAAATTTGGTAATACGAAAATGATATGACTCCATCTTAAATGTGACGTAATCACCATGGCAACCTAGATTCATTACCTCTCATGAGATATCATTGAATTAACTGTGCGCATGATAGTATTTAATAGAAAGAAGAAAACTTTTATTGATATCTGTTAAAGTTTTGATTCGATTTTCGTAAAATTTGAAATGACTCGACAAAATTCTGCGTCGATTATACATATTAAATTTCAAACAATTCGGTTTGGTAGTTTTTTTCGCTGTAATATGCGGACAGACGGACCAAACGACGACTATAGGTGCTACATACTTATATAATTACGACCGCACCTAAAAATTATCAATTTTAAATAACAAAGCACAATTTTATATTGATCTGAATTAAGTGAGTTTTAAAACTATATTGTTCTCTAAAAAGATTAATTGTAATATTTATACTTTGTATTAAGACCTTAGTTACAACCATAATAATATTTTAATGCTTTTTAAAAGAGGAATTGTAAATTTTCAATATTTTGACGCTTACTTGAGAACTATTTTGGTAAAATTAGCTTACTTTTTTATTGTATGTTATTTGCAGTGGCTGCATTAGATTGAAGAAAATCGATAATATTAAGCCATGGCGCTTGAAAAGCTACGGAACGGTTTTTCCTTTGTTAATTAATCGCAGATAAATTTTTAAGCGTCTGGAAGCGTGTTCAAGTGGCTAAAAATCTAATTACATATGCGTAGTTCATAATTTCATTTTTCGAAAGGGCCTATTGGAATAAAATAAGATTTATACTCATTTTATAAAAAGCTAATGCTAGTAATTAATTAATGCTCGTGCACTGTCAAACTTTAAAAAAAATTTAAAAATTAAATCTAACTGTAATTTTTTAATGGATATGGTAGTCTTAAAACATATTTAAAATATTTGTATCTTGAATTTAAGTACTCAATTATAAATACATATAATAATATATATACTTTTTCGAAACAGAATATTTCATTATAAGTTTTTAACATTTTCACGCTTCACTGAAAGTTACTTTGGTAAAATTAGCATACATTATTAAGGAGGGTTTAAGATAAATATTGTATTTGATAATATATGGACTGGTTTCATTCGGGGTTGTAAGTTCCCTTTTAAAGGATAATCTTGTTGGTTTGTGATATTTGCTTGTAAAAATCAAATTATATTTATAGTAGGAATATTAAGGATGAGTTGATTACCTCCTTTATTATTACCTTTTGAAACGGATAGCTTTAGTAGTAATTACGAGAATGGATATAATATATATGAAATAATATTGGATGTTGGTCGTGTTAGTGGCCTGTGATGGATTGAAAAAAAAATCGATAATGTTAAGCAATGGCTTTCATTTTGCCATTAAACCTCTAATACCTATAGTAGAATGCGTTCTAGAAATTCTGTCATTCAGAGAATCTGAATTCATACCAGAAAATCTAAATAATAAATTTCGTTTTATTTAATGACTGAATGTAAAGCAAGATTACTCTTTTAAATTTCTGGTATGAATTCAGAATATCCGAAAAAAAAAAATCCACTAAATTGGGAACATTAATGGTAGAAAAAATGCTACCATAGACATTAGAGGGTTAATCACGAATAGCTTTCAACGTGTCTGCAAGCAGGTTCAAATGACTAAAAATTCAATAATTTATACATTGGTAAAAAAGACGAATGATTCTTGAACTAGGAAAATAGAATATGGCCACGAATGAAAATATACAATAACCTCTTCAGAGTTACCTACTTACTAATTTTTTTTAGTACTCCGTTTTATTTCATAAAAAAATAAATTAAAAAAAAAAAAAAAAAAAAAAAAAAAGAGTTCTTAATGGCATTTTCTATAAATGGGTTATTTAAAAGACGATATGGGAAACTCTCATTGCATAATAGTATTTAACGTTTTTTGAAATGAATTTATTTATTTCATTTATTTTTTATTTTTTTAAATGATATCATGATGTTTAAGGTAACAACACTGCAAATTCGTGAAACACTTTTGCAACTCTAACTGAACATAATAATAAACACTTCTAAATAAAATCATTTTCGATTGTGTTGTGAATGTGTTGTGCCAAATAAAAAGATTGAGCAAAAAGTGTTGTTAAAAATTACATGAGGAGAAAATGTGTTTTCAAAACACTTCAAAACATTCATTTTTAAAATTGTGTTATTAAAGGTACCATGTAGAAAGTGTTTTGAAAGTGTTTTACATGTGTTGTTTCATAGTGTTCTAAATTGTATGGTGTTTACAATTTGTTGTTAATTTGCTGACAAAATGATACGCAACACAACACTATTGTAAGAAAATATTTTCATCAACACTATTTACAACACGATTAACAACACTATTTTTAGAAGAAATTTTTAGATATTAACACTTTTGCAACATATTAAGAACACATTTATGGATAGCAACATTTTTGCAACATATTAAGAATCCAATTACAACACAAAAAATATTTTGTATATGAAGTTTTCTAATTCACAACACATTAATGTGTTGTTAATTTGGTGATAAAAAGTGTTGTAAAATGTGTTTATTTTTGTGTTTGAGAACTTGCAGTGAATCTGCAGTTTCTTAAATTAACTAACTAAACGACAAATCACGTGAACTGGTCAGTTATAATAAATCTAAAAAGCTATACAGAAAGCTGCAACTCTATTGTTGAAACTAACTATAACTAAACACTTCCATAATTAACTTTCATTAGTGATCTTTATTGTCTGCTAGTACAGAAAGAAATTTAGAAATGTTAAATGAAACACAACACAATGATAATTCATTGTTTTTTATATTTTGCGTATATATTTTTTCAATCAATACCTATGTGATTTTGAGACTTGAATTGTTAATAATAAAGGCTATTAAAATTGCAGGTTTTATAAAGCTTTCATAGACTAGCACAATAACGTTTCATTAATTATGCATTTCTATAAATATTTAAATCTTTAAAGCTATTTTCAGATTTATAATTAGACTACATCGGGCGCATCCCTATCTTTGACTGTTAATTTTCTTAATGATCATTATATTTATTTTGAACTAAAACCTTATAAAAAGATGGAAGATAATAAACTAAAAGAATATTTGAAAAATGCAGATTTTTTCATTTATTATATTCTTTTTCGTATTTTTAATGAGGCATAGGTGCAATTTTTTTTCTATTGAAATCCGAAAACAAATGCCCTGGATCTTTTGAAATAACCTTTTGGTGGCTCTGTTTTTTTAATATTTTCAAGATAATTAGCAAGTTATTTTCTAATAATAATAATAGACAAAACCCCTAAAATAATGAACTTCATAGATATTTGTGCTCAGCAATTTACTCTATGAATTTATAAAAAATAACAACATTCTACAAAATATTATTATCACTGAGAAAAATAGATCAAAAGTATATAATTAAAAAAGAACAAAAAATGATGCGTACAGCATAGATTATGAAACACTTTCCAACTTATTCAGAATACTATAACAAACATTCACAGTTTACTAAGGTGAAAAAATATGTCTAAATGAACAATTTGGAAAATGCGCAACGCATTTGAAAACCTAATTTCTGCTGTTATCATCATTAGTCGTTAAATTATGCGATTTTTTGTGCAGCCCTGTATATGATATACAGATTTGTATGCATACTTATAGAACTTATATAATACTTACTTTATACTTACGTTTATTTATAGAACTTATAGAACTTATAGAATACATAGTATTCTATAAGTTAGCTCAGTTAAACGCATAGCAGCACAGTTGAAAATTTCCACTCAGTAATTTCCGCCAATAAACGGATGTTTTTGAGAACTTTTGTGTGACCCTTTATATGATCTAAAGAATTCATACATACTAAACAATATTTTGAAAATATTTTAGCTAAATGTGAAAACGCATTTCACAACTCAAAACGCACTTCCAGCAATTATTGTTTGTAGGCTTTATTCATTCAATCATTTATTTCCTTGGATATCCAAATTATTTTGTGTCTCCCTGGAAATCAACGATAAGTTCTATGTGCACCATTTTCAATAGTAAGAACTTTGTAGTATATCTCATTGATTTATGTCAATTTCAATACGTTTAGCCCTCCAAGCGTCTTGCAAAAGGGTAAAATTGTAATGTTGGTTTCTTTGCATTTTCTTTTAAATGCTAAGAAATTATGATTCTTGCACCATTATAAAAAAAAAACTCAATTACAAATATGAATGCAATAATTGAGAGTATTAATCATTCTTCAATGTATTTAAAATTCATTAAATCTATAGAATTATATTATCTTAAATATTGCTTGTATTGCTGTGAAACCTGGAGCTTAGTGAACGGAATATTACGCCCCAAACACTTAGAGGGTTAAAATACTGTAATATCATTAAAATACACGGCAAACAATTTTCCCCCATACCCCGTAATGGAACGGAATTATTTTGAGTGTCCATGTAAATGAACCAAAAATTCTACACACTTCATTTTCAATACCGAACATGCTACATTAAACTCCAATAACATACATAAATTTCGTGACAACCGGACTATATTTACACGAGTTACAGCACGGACAGACGGATAGACGGACAGACAAACGGAATTCATAAACAGTTTTCAACTATGATGGAAAGTATTAAAATGCAATTGAAATAAAAATAATTTTAAATACATTTTTTGACTAATTATTTATTGTGAAGTATAGTTATACAGGCGAATGTTAAAATTTAAACACTCAATCCCTCATAATTTTTTGAGTTCTTCAATCAAAGAAAAGACTATTGACATTTTACAATAATCATTAAAAAAATCATATAATAAGATAATTAATTATTTTCTTACAATATTTCTCTGCATTGATTACAGGAAAATATGTCCGTATCTTCATTGCAATATTTCACGCAAAATGTTTTGAAATACATTTCAAGCGTATAATGAATCAATCTTTTGTTTATTATTGCTTCTATAACAATTTAGAACTTTTTCTTTTCATTATTGATAAAAATAAATAAATAAATAATAATTTATCTAAATTTTACCTCACTCTTGGATATTTAGAACGGAGACACTAAGTTCTAACCTGAACAGTTTTACTAATAAAATACCACAACGTGCAAGTTTTAGGTAATATTAATCGTGTCATAATATAACATTTCTGGTAATTAATTAATAGAAACATTTCAACGACTCACTCATGTAAAAAAAAGAAAACCTTCTTACCTAAAATAATAATAATAAAAAAAGTTTGTTCTGTGTTTGTGAGTGTGTCTGTATGTAAAGTATAACTCATAAATTTGGTTAATAAATTATAACATATGGTGCGAAATACAACGGTGGCTCAATAATTATTGTCCCGAGTGTGTATAAACTATTTGTACTGCGATGGTTGATGTGGAATATTGAAACCTGATGTCTTAGATGCCATATACCTAGTTTCAGGACCCATACACTGTAATGGAACGAAATTCTTTTGAGTGTTCCTGTAAATGAAGCAACCCCTACTATATTAACGTATATATATATATATATACTGTTTTAAGTATAAAAGGTGGCACCTAGCTTGAAAGGGGGGTTGGGGGGTGGGAAGACTGGTTGAGCTTATGGGACCAGACCTGAAGCAGTTCTAAGATAGATTACTGTCACAAATATATCACAGAATTGCTTCATCTCTGGACCCATAAGCTTCAAACTTTCCAGCCCTTTCCAGCCCAGTTCCCCCGTTCAAGCTAGGTGCCACCTCTGACACCTAAAACGAAAATAAAGTTACTATAGCAACTACGGTTCTGAAATTGAGCATATATGTATTTAAGACATCAGGCTTTAATATTCCACATCAACCATCGCGGTACATATATTTTATAGACACTCGGGACAATAATTATTGAACCGCCCTCGTAATCAGTTATAATTTCAGAAAATTGCCCATATATAACACCCATCAGAAAAAAAGGAAAATAAAAAGAACAGAAGAAAAACACTACTTTTTAAAACAAACCACGAAAATTAAACACAGGATTTGGATGACAAGAAATGTATTTTTTTTTACACGGTGAATCCTCGCGACCTTTTCCCTAAAAACCTCTGACATCTAAGACGAAAATAAAGTTAATATAGCAACTACGGTCCTGAAATTGAGCATATAGGTATTTAAGACATCGGGCTTTAATATTCCACATAAAACATCGCAGTACATATATTTTATAGACACTCGGGACAATAATTATTGAACCACCCTCGTAATCAGTTATAATTTCAGAAAATTGCCCATGTATCCCACCCATCAGAAAAAAAGGAAAATAAAAAGAACAGAAGGAAAACACTACTTTTTTAAACAAACCACGAAAATTATACACAGGCTTTGGAGAACAAGAAATGTATTTTTTTTTTTTTACACGGTGAATCCTCGCGACCTTTTCCCTAAAAACCTCTGACGCTTAAAACGAAAATAAAGTTAATATAGCAACTACGGTTCTGAAATTGAGCATATAGGTATTTAAGACATCGGGCTTTAATATTCCACATCAACCATCGCAGTACATATATTTTATAGACACTCGGGACAATAATTATTATACCACCCTCGTAATCAGTTATAATTTCAGAAAATTGCCCATGTATCCCACCCATCAGAAAAAAAGGAAAATAAAAGAACAGAAGAAAAACACTACTTTTCAAAACAAACGACGAAAATTATACGCAGGCTTTGGATGGCAAGAAATGCATTTTTTTTACACGGTGAATCCCCGCGACCTTTTCCCTTGGAAGTGATTTCGTTCCCTTTTACCAGTAAATATCAGTATTTTTTTAACCAATTTTTCTCACACTCAGTGGACGCGTATTTTATGGAACATAAACATTCAAACATAAACGTAAATTTATTTGAACGTAATATTCTAATAAATTGTATAATTAAGACAAAATTAATTTGAATAAAGATTCCCTATATTATTCAAATCTATAACATGCATTTTTGGACTTTCATAAAAATTAAGAGAAATCTTCAAAAGTAGACTGCCCTCAAATGGTTCGATTCTTAGTGTTTTTCCAAACAGCTGATTTGAAACAGACTCAGAGAAAAAGGGAGAATATTGTGCACTATAGGCCAAATTATATGTATTATTGAAGGTGCTTTGATTTTGTTGTATAATATCACGTGTCTTATGAAAAAATAATTCAATAATTGTTGTGTTTTTAATCAAAGGGTTTATTATCTATGTCTAACTAAGATAAACTGTTATTCTTATACCAAAAAGTTAATATTTATTCTTAAAACTCTTAAAGGGTCTCAAAAGACTCTTAAAGCTGTAAAATTTTTAAAATTTAATTTTTTTAGATATTAAACTCCTATCTTTTCTGAACATTTTAATATAATTGTTTCCTTTAAATTCCTATTAGAACTGAAGTTATGGCTTTTAGACTTGTACCCACTCGATAGCTGAAGGGGCGTTTCCAAAACTTTGAAGTAATTTTTCTAGAATTGACGTTTCTGTACATAAAGCATACGATATCTTAAAAAATTCTGAATATTTTTACATGAAATTTTCAAAACATATGTTTCATGTTAGTCTGTATAAACGAAACCTAATTTCTTTTTTATTGTTCAAAAAAATATTTCTTTAGGTGATTATACTGTTGAAATTTTCTAAATTTTGCATTAGCTAAATACAGCTTTGTATTAAAAATATAAAAAATGCTTTAAATACAAATTTATTTAGGTTCAGTGTAATTATTATAATCTGAAGTACATAAGTAGACACCAAAATTTTCATTCTAGTTGCAAAATTTATTTTGTAATCCTGCGGTGAATCTGATGTCCATTTTCTGCTCGTCAAACATCTGGCAGTTTGGAGCCCCCTGTAAATGCTAATTCAGCAATTTTTTTTAATACATGAAATGAAATAACACACTTTTATCTTTCATCTCAAATAAAATTGTGTCTTAAAATCAAATACATTTTAACATATTAAATGTTGAAAATAGTCTTTTCTTTCAATTTTAAGAGTCCTGAGATCCTTTAAATTTACGTCATTACTACTATTTATATGATTTCATAAAGGTAATCAAGATTTGAATAAAATAATCATGGATTGTCTTTTAAGGAATATTTCGCTTAACGGTTTAATTTTTCCTCGTTTCTCATTTGTTTACTTCACTGTTTTCTCGTCCCATCACATGTCACAAGCGTATGACACGTTAAGCGATAAAGACAGATGAAAAATCGATATGTATTACCAGACATTGTTCTTTGTTTGGATAAAGCTTTGCGTGTGACGTGTTCGGTTTTTTTTTTTTCAGTGAATGATGGTTTCATATGTGGTCTACCTTTCTAAAGAGATTACTGTTGTATGGTTTTAATAGGGAAGTCTCTGATAAAGAATTATGTATGAGGAATAAGATTATATGTATTTAACATAGATTATTCGGTTGTTAACAGCTTCATCTTTTTTAGATGTTTGTAAAAATGTAATTAATCTGGATTAGAAGTAGGTTTTTTTTCTTTTTGTATTTTTTTTTAAAAATTTTACACATTTAAAGTCAACTAATCTTATTATAACTGTCAATCTTACAAAATTCAATTAATATTTCCATGTAAAGGTTCAGAAGTTAATTTTATGATCCAAAGTACACAAAATAATAATAATAGGAATCCAGATTTGAAAAAGAGAGTTTTGTTAAAGATTTTTGATTTGTTAAGAGAGATTTTTTTAACGATTTTATTTAACATCATTTCTCACTCAGTCAGCGAAAGAGACTAGTAATGTACTCCACCGATATCGGTTGTTTTTTATCCTGTATTGATCTTATAACATATGGCAACTCTATAATTGGTGGAAACCAGCCTATCTTCTTCACGTGACAGCAAAGAAATAAAGAATAGGAACGTGGCCTGTTTTTTTCCTTCGTTGACTGCGGTGTCTCTCGATGTTTTCTCGTTACGTCGCATATCACAAGTATAAGAATGTTAGCCGATAAACACAGGTGGAAAATCAATACGTATTACCAGACACTGTTCGTTTTTGTACAAGGCTTTGCATGTGAGGTGTTTTTTTTTTTTTTTTTTTTTTTTTTTTTTTTTTACTGAATAATGGTTTCAAATGCGGTCTACCTTTCTAAACTGGTTACAGTTGTATGGTTTTAAGATCTCTGATAAAAAATTACGTGTGAGTAATAAGATTATATGTATTTAACGTAGATTACCTTCTTATGTTGTCAACATTTGTAAAATTGTAATTAATCCGACTTATATATACGGTTTGTCTTTTTATAAATTATTATATCTAGAAAGTTTTGCGCATTTAAAGAGACCTAATCTTATGAAAATGATTTTTATTACAGTATACAATTAATAATTGCATGTAAAAATGCAGAGGATAATTTTATATTTCCACGAATACGAAATCATATTGGAAAATAAGATTTGTATTAAAAGCGTTCCGTTAAGGAATTTTTTTAATTTAGTTTTTCGATTTCATTTAACATTATTTCTCAGTCAGAGAACAAATGAGATAGACCGCGGTATTCGGCCGATCTCGACTGCCTTTTATCCTACCTTGATCACACATCAGTTCGACAACTGGTGGAAATCAGCCCTTCTTCATCACTTGATTGCCAAAGCGATGGAAGTATTGAGACCGACCTTTTTTGTTTTCTACTGTTTTTCCTCTTTTAACTTCGATGTTTGCCTAGCTCTATCTGCCTAGCGTCGTTTGCATTAAGCAATAAATATATATGAAAAATCGATACGTATTGCACAGATACTGTTTGTTGTTTGGATAAAGCTCTGCATGAAATGTATTACAATTTTCAGTGAATGATGGTTACTCGTGTGTTCTGCTTTCCTAAAGCGATTACAGTCGTATGTGTGGGGAAATCGAAAAAATTATGTATGAGGAATAAGATATATACAGTTAACGAAAATATTTGGTTGCTAATAGCTTCATCATACCATCGGTATTTGTAAAAGTGTAATTAATCTGTATTTTAAATATGTTTTTTTTTAAACATTTTATAAAAAGTTACGCAATGAAGAGGCATAACATTTACAAATTTGATTTAACATCACCAAGAGATCTAATGTGGGATTACTCGGATTACAAAACATACTGTCTGTTGTACAGAACACAGGTAAAAATTGTTTTTAATTAAAACTATCAATGGATATTTTGCTTTTAACATATTTGGATTGTCCATCATCTACATCAAAAAGCATTTTTGTACATCAATTATGCATTAAAAATAAAATTCTAAAATTTATTAAAAAGTACACGTTTAAATAAAATAAAGAGCCTGTGTTCCAATCTCATTCATAATCTATGCATATACGCTGTTCCAGATGAATTAGTTCAAACCTTTTGCTATTTTATGAAAGAACATTCAATTTGTTTTTTGGGTAGGGGAGAAAATTGAGGAAGAAATTCTCGCCAATCTTTAGCAATGAACAACAAATTGTGGTGACGCTGCTACTTTCACCTCATGTGTTGCTGCAACTGTTACTTTTCCTTATGTTAACAAAAAAATATTGTTGAGTCAGATGGAGGTAGGTTAAACAAATATGGTTTAAATTTATTTTTAAAGCTCTTCAAAAACCCAGCAAACCGAGTTACAGATTTTACACAAATTTTATTTGAACATTTTGTTCTATTTGATGGTGCAAAGAGTAAGATTAAGCGATATTTAAAAGCCAATACATGTTCAGCATACCATATATTCACCCCACTGTTTTAATTTCCATACAGTCATAATTACACTGTTGCCACTATCGTTATGACGTTAGAGTTATTGATGTTTTTACTTTATAATACATATTTTACTATTGAGATTTCATTTTATTTCGAATTTTTTTTTTTTTTTTTACCAAAAAATAATTTAATCACAAAAAAGAAAAATATGCCAAATAATGATCAAGTATTAAACTAATTAGTAGTATCCGAAATATATGCACTTGCTTATGTTCATATGCAGTTGCATATTTTAGCTATATGTCAAATAAATGAATTATGATTATAAACACATAAACATTTAGCAGTTCATTAAAAGTGCATATGTCTATTGTTTTTCATAAAAATATAAAGATCATGTATTGTGTATATTTACATACAAAATAAATAATAAATTTATTGTTACTGATAATTTATTGAGTGATTTATTGATTTATTATTGTATCGCTTTATTACTGAGTTAAATATCTAGAGAAATAAAAGGGATAGGTAACTACTTCCTAAATTTCTGTTTAGTAGAATTTTCTATATTATTTTAATAAAACAAGACTCACACAATAATATTTAATTCAAATGTAAACTTATAAACCGCATTAAATATTTATTACTCCATAAATTATGCAATTATGTCCATTGTTAAAAGAATATACTTTATTTGAAAATTTCCAATTTTACCGATTCAACATAGTAGCCGTTTTGTAAAAGAAGGTTGAAAATTTACTTTCACCTTCTCAATTGTAATTATCGATGAGATACTAACTGAATTAATCTTCAGAGAGCAATGAATTTGACATACCCTACCCAGTCTGAGAATTGTGCAGCGTAATCTGCCACACAGAAGCAATGGCTGAAGTGTTATATCCAGACAATTATCTTGTTTTTTTTACACCAGAAAGTAAATGCTTGGCAATTACAAAAAAAAAAGAATATTCTAGATTATATTTGCATGGTAATTTATGCTAAAAATATATACCGGAAAAAAAAAACATTTATTTAAAAAAATAACAAACGTTATTCCTAAAGCTCACAACACACAATATGTCAATCAATCTACCTTATTGTACTTTTGAGTCAGTTAGAGAGGCAAATATAACATAACAGAATGTCCTTTAAATTTTAATTGGTTAATTTTGAGAATTTAATTAAAACCGAAACTTAAGTTTATCTTTTAGTTCGAAATTAGAAAGAAGATTCACACAGCTTGTAAAAGGACTTCTGAGCTATTGTTGAACTGAACTCTGTATTAGATTTATACCAAACAATGATCTGAAAAAATATGGAAATTGAGAAATTCTTGTTTCTAAAATTTTATTATTGCGTCGTCCGTATTTAATGAAACGAAGTATACCTATATTCATTAAGTTATAAGCCATATTCGTCTTATTTACGTACGTAGTTCATTACTCCTATGCATTGTAAAAGGATGTCATTCATGAGATAAGAGATGAAAATCATAGAGTAATGCTACTAGATGAAATAATGTATAGATGAAATAACCAAGAAACGCAGATGAAATAGTAACTGTTGTATATGCGAATATGGGAATCATACCTTACCACCCACATCTCACACCTTATAAAACACTGTAAAAAATAGATGTTAATAAGTGCAAGTTTCATGAATGATTTTTTGAATAAGTCTTAGCTTAGTAATAGTCCTATTTAAGAAACTTTATTCATATTTGTAAATCATCCTGTTCTATATATATTTATTACTTTACATTTTAAAGGTTCTATACTCCTGAAGTATTCTATACACCTACCCCGTGACCCTTACTACATATTCGAACAATTTTTAAAAACATGAAAACAAATAGAAATTTACTTTTAATTTTGTCTGTTCCGATATGATTAAAAATTGATTAGTAAATGGAACTTTAAATCTCATTGCCATTGGGATCAAATATGAGAAGATTATGTGTTAAGATACATGCATCATATGGTAAAATATATGAACCATGTGGATTATCATAAGGGAAAAACAGGCGTGCAATGTGAAATATAATACATGTTTGTCGTTTCAAATGTTTCCTCAGATTATTTATTTATTTATTTAGTTTTGCTAAAAAATAGTTATCCAACAAGAGAATGGAAAAATGTGATCGATGATTAAAGATTTTTTAATGTAATTATTTGAGACAATACAAATGCTAGGAATATGATAATTTTCACAAAAATTTTCATTTTAAGACGATTAAAGATTATAATATAATTGTTACCAGAGTGAAAACAAATGCAAAGAAATCGTAAGAACTATCTAACAAAAATTTGGGATTAATTAAACTGATAGTATCCCCCTGAGTTTGGACACATTACTCATATTTTTAAATAAAGCAAATATATTAGAATACTAGCTAACTTGCTCGGCGTTGCCCGGGTACGTCAAAAAAACGCTCGAATTGCGAAAAAGGTCTGAAAATCACAATAAGGTATCGCGAAAAAATTTAAAATTGCTGCACAAATTTCGAAAAGAGAAAAAAAAATTATATAGGGGAGCTAGGGGATGTATGGGACAAGGGATGGATGGGACATTCTCAATATTTCAGGCAATAAACATTTATTTGAAATTGCTTCCTAACCCCATATACCTATACCACAGTGTGCTTCAGAACTAAAAGTAGAACCACATTGCTGTTTTCATTTTCCTTCAAAGTTGCATTTTCTGAAATCTCTGCTTAAAAGTAAGTTTTTTTTTACATTTGAAGATGTGAAATATTTTATACAATATAAAAAATTAAGCTATGTTGTAGTTATTTATTTTAAAGTTCAATATCAATAATTAAAATGAATGAATAGTAACCATTGTGACAAAATAATTTTTGAGGTAAAATGGCTGAGAAGGGATATTATGCATCATGGGGATGATTGGGACATTTCAAATCCGGATGAATGGGACATTCTCACTCCTCCCTAGAGATGTTGAAAATTTTATTTATTAATTAAATAGTATTATATAGGATGATAAATCAATAATTTACGTCAATTAATAGTATTAAATAGTATTGTATGAGTTGTTATTGTTTAAAATTTCTGAGTGTTACTTATTGTATTGTAATAATTATTAATGGATTATCAAAAAATTGGTACTAAAACTTAATCAAAATAGATAAAATTGATAAAAATAGTATATGTGTATTGATCGACTGGGGGAAATTATATTGAATTTTGAAATGTTGCACAAATAAATCCCCACCCCTAACATATTGGGTCAATCGGAAAGTCGGGTCGTGTTGGGAAAATCAATTCGTACCGGAAAATTCAATCATTTAATTATTAGACATTGATTCCGATATCTAATGTCTAATAATTATCGGGCAGAATTTCCCGGTACGAATTGATTTTCCCAACACGACATGACTTTCCGATCGACACAATAATTTCCGTTCAGCATGTTTCTACGATACATTTAATGAATATTAATTAATAAGTTATGATTGAAAAGTATTAGCTATGGTATATTTAAAAGACATTTTGCAATTTCATTTCAAATCTAAAATGCCTCATAAGAGGGAAAAAAAGAATAGGTTGATAGCTGAAGTCCGCATTAAAAGTTAAAACTGCAATAAAAGAAGTTATTGAAAAAAAAAAAAAAAAAAAAAAAAAAAAAAACATATCGATTCGTGCTGTAAAATCATATATTACAAATATAATTTTCATATACGGTTATAATTATAAATTTTAATTTGGTAAAATTGAATATAGGGAGGAAAATCTTTGTGTCCCATCCATCCCTATTAGTGTCCCATTCATTCCTGCTGTGGGGATGATTGGGACAGGGAGGAACGTTTTTTTTATTTCATAATATTTTTATGAATAAATCATAATCTAGAATAAATAGTGTTCATATATGTTGGCAAATACCTAATGTATGAAATGTGATATATAATATTGATAGTAACTTAAATAAAAAAATATAAAAAAATATTTTTGTGAAAATGTCCCATTCATCCCCCACCTCCCCGATTGTGTTCAAAGATTGAAAGTTGATTCCTTTCACTAATGTGGGAAAATGGTAGGAAATCGCTAAAATACACTACAAATCACATACAAAATTCCCGAAAAATTCGAAAATTGCTATTCGAAATTCGAATAAACTTTATTGAAATGAGGGCACAAATTACTTTAGTATTATAGGCCAAAAATGGAATGTCAAAAAATTGCAGCAGATCGCGAAGAAACGTAGAAATCGAAATAAAAATCACAAAAAGTTCAAAACTCACGAAAGTCAAAATTTACTGTAATTGGATAAAAGTTTCGAATCTAATTCATTTGACCTCCGGGCTCTTTTAAAATTTATGTTTGGGAAAGCATGCTAAGCATTGTATCATGTTACTTTTATTCATAATTTAATTTACTAACATTCCCTTAAATATAATTAATATAACCCCTTAAGTTAATATTACTTTTTGTTGCAGTAAATATCTCAATTTGTTCATTTTCTGTAAACAAGTAATCCCTATTGGTTTACAATGGAAGTCTTTGGGAATTTGGTGAAATATTAGAGATATCGCCAAGTTGGCGACAAACTTGGCGGCATTCGGCGACAGAACTGTGTCACCCATACGGTAACCCCCTTATAGGTATGAAGATGCATTAAATGCTGTTCAATAATCGCATAAAAAATTCGCTAAAATTTCAAAAATCGCTGTACAAATTCCGAATAAACATTTTTGAAAAGAGAACAAAATTTACTATATTGAGTCACTAATGTCACTTTTCACTAATGTGGAAAAATCGCCTCAAAACTTAAAAAAGCGCTAAAAATCGCATAAAAAATTAAATAAAAAAATCTAATAAAAAAATCGATTATCGCGCTTCGAGTTGCAAAACTTTATGTATAGACGGACCTTTTCCCCAAATTTTGTAGCTCTACGTGCAGCTGTCTCTTCAGAACATCGTCATCACACTCACACACAAACGTATTTCCTTATTATTATACATTTAATTTACCTGGATTCCCTTAAATGTAATTAATATAACCCCTTAAGTTAATATTAGTTTTTGTTGCATTAAAATATCTCAATTTTTTGATTTTTTGTAAGCAAGAAATCACTATTGGTTTACAATGGAAGTCTATGGGAATTTGGAGAAATATTAGAGATATCGCCAAGTTGGCGTCACTTTTGGCGACTAACTTTGGCCGCCAAATTTGGCAATATATTGCCAAGTTGGCGACAAACTTGGCGATATTTGGCGAGAGAACTGTGCCCCCCCTGCGGTAACACCCCTTATAGGTATGAACACGCATTAACTGCTGTTCAGTAATCGCATAAAAAGTGCGCTAAAAATTCAAAAATCGCTGTACAAATTCCGAATAAACTTTTTTGAAAAGAGAACAAAATTTACTATATTGGGTTAAAAGAAAGAAACCGTATTCTTTTCACTAATGTGGAAAAATTGTCTCGAAACTTAAAAAATCGCTAAAAATCGCATAAAAAATTAAATTAAAAAAATCTAATCAAAAAATCGAAAATCGGGCTTCAAGGTGCAAAACTTCATATATAGACATACCTTTTCCCCAAATTTTGTAGCTCTACGTGCAGAGGTCCCTTCAGAACACCGTCGACAAACTCACTCACACACAAACTTCTTTCCTTATTATTATAGATAAAGAGTTTCGAATATATTAGAATATAAAGAGATTCAAATAAATTTGTACATTAAATAAAGTGTCCTTAATTTGTTATAATTTTAGGAATTACAAATTGAATTAAATTTAAAAAATCAAAAAACCGGACTGCGTAAAAGGCGAACTAATTAATTATTTATCATTAATGTGAAACCATTTTTTATATTACTTACCTATTTTTTTTTACTTACTTGTATTGATAACTTTTAAGTTGTGTTTAACTGTTATTTCCTATAAACTCTGTTTTGATGAGGCCTGTAGATATCTATGAAGGTTAGAGTTGCAGTAAAGCTAGAGGTCCTACCTACACAACTTCCAGGTTGTGTGATATTTAAACGGAACTTCTGATTGTAAAAAAGTCAATGAAACATCGTCTTCATTTTGAAAGACCTATCCAATGATATGCCACTCAATAGGCTGCGTAAAAGTTTTTTTTCCTCTCTACCGCCATTTTGTATTTTACGACCGCCATTTTGAATTTATAAAAACAAAACTTAGCCTATAACCATCGGACAGTTATGGCAAATCGACAGAGACCTCATTCATTAAAATCCATCCAGCCGTTGGGATGTTTCGAGGGTATAAATAAATCCACATACCCAGATACGCGTGAAACACCCTTCTTGGCAGTCGGGTAAAAAAGCAATTTCATTTATTAAATAAATATTTTATTTATTTACTTATTTATTTTACAAGTGTAGGGGGAAATCAACATTTGGTCTGACGACAACAGTAATCATATATACTAATCGTTGCTCCATAAATATACAACTTAAATTATTAAGAATATAACGAAATACAATGTAAGTCATAAAACAAAACCTTTTAGTGAAATACCCTCTCAATTTTATTTTCTGAATATTAAATTACAAAAATAGCTGAACAATTTCAGAAAATTCTCAGGTACTTCATAGAATTCAGAGAGATCATTATACTCACAACATCATATAAATTGCAGGATATCAATTTTATATAAATATGACAATAATTTTTGGAAGTAAAGTGTTTTCTCTAAGTGATTATTCTTAAAAATAATGTTTTTTTGGAAAATGAATTTAAAGTTTTCATTTATGGAAATAGGGATATTAGAATTATAGGGCTAAGAATTATAGGACTTTATTAGGAATATTAGAATTAGAACACCCAATTTTCTTAAGAGTTACATGTTGTGTTTTCCTTAATATCCATATTGAAAAGTTTTCCTTTAATTAGATTACTTAAGTATGCAATATATTAAAATATTAAATATTATTTAAACACACAGGTTTGGGTTTAGAACTGCAAAAAGTGTAGCCATATTTACACTTCCAACGACCGTACAACGACCCCGCCCCCAAAGTTTTGCATAGCCTATTGTACAGTCATGCAAATTAAAAAAAGTGTGATATTTTCTGAAAATTGCCTATTTAAACGCAGTAACAGTTAAATACTCCCATTAACGAGGTTGCATTTAAGAAAAGTCGGGAAAGTGATATAAGATCGTGAGGCTAAAAAAATTTCATGTTGTATATTGAAGAAATCATTTAGTATTTAACACACACATACACACACACATATATATATATATATATATATACATACATACATACATACATATGTAACCATTAAATAAACATTACCGACATCAACAAAAACTGTGAAATTATGAATAAAATAACATTAACAAATACAGTTCCCCCCCAAACACACTTAACATAGATTCCAAAATCATAGTAAAAAACAGCAGAAATTGAATAACAGAAATGAATATATATACCAGATGTTATGTAAAAAGTATAGTCCCTTGTACTATCTTATGAGTATTAAAATGGACGAAAAAAGAAAAATATGGATACCGATAAAAATAAATGAAATTCTTATATATTAAATTAATTTATGAAGGGTACAGAATTCACATATATAAGCAAAGCAGTCGTTTTCTGTAGGGAAAAAAGCTAAAAGGTGAAATTATTTTTTTTCACTCTGTACCCAAAGGACCACTTGAACAAAATAATAGAAGAAAAATGAAACAAGAATAATATTAAATGCCTTGAAATGGAAAAAACAATATAACCTATTAAATAATTTATATTACCTTGTATACCTTAATTAATCGCAAAATTCTGCTATTAAATAGGTCGTAGTTTGTTTTCCGAAACAGTAGTAACAGAAAAGCGAAATAGTTGGGAATTATAAATTAATGATTTTGGAATAAAAAATTTCATTATGGGTTATTGTAATAAAAATAATTCGCATTAGCATACATTTACACTAATATATGTTGAGCACCATTGAAAGCAACTGTATTATATTGTTACAGTAAAACGCCATTTATCCAACTTCTTGTCACCTGGATCGCCAAATATGCATTTTCAAATAAAAAGATAGCAATTATATGTATAATTAAATTTATATGTATACTTTTATATGTATAATGATACTCTTATATGTATAATTAAATACGAAATTCATCAAAAGTATAATTAGCAGTTTAAACCAGATCATGCCATGTACTGTTAAAAATTTGCAGCATTCTGTCCAATCATTTGACCGTTTTTATCGGAAACGGTTGCACAACCGTAATTTAACACTATTCTGGCCTAATTATTGGCCATTTCATGGTCAGAATATAGTTATTACGGTTATGAAACCGTTTTTTACAAAAAACGGTCGAATGGCTGGACAGAATGCTGCAAATTTTTAACCGTGTACTTACTCTACATTAAAACTAGTTGGACATGCCAATCCGAAAAATTTTCCTCTATCTCATACATCTTAATATTTCAATAAACGCTCAAGTGCGAGCATTACTCGCGCACAGAGTGTTCCGTAGAATAAATATATAAATTTGTAATTGTATTACCCCCCCCAAAAAAAATTGCTAAAAGAATACTAAGATTTTGTAAAAAACTATACAACGTAGTGTTGGGTATAACTGTATATATTAGAAAAGTGTAATCGGGTATACCATGAAAGTTCAAAGAGATATGGAACTTAAATAATAACAAATATAGCTATTCGTATAAATCTTTTTTTAATATTATCCTAATCTGTTTATAATGAACTGAATTCGGTACTGACAATAAAAGCACGGCATAGTTAAACTTCATTTGGCATTTCATGAAACTAAATTCAGCGTAGTACCTTTATTTATACAGTGTAGCTAAAACAAAACCTTTGTTCAAAGTTTAAATTTGGCATTGTGCTAAACGCGCTTCGAATTGAGATCTCAAAGTTGCAACGCCGCCTTGGTCAGTTCCGCGTTTTTCCAGATAGGTGTTTAATTAACTTTTAAAGTCACTCGAGGCGTATTGAGAGATACAATCAATGCAAACTATCGCGAATCCCACAGTATTTATGCGATTCATTCTAATTAAATCTTTCGAGGGCGATGCCCTTAAAAAACGGACACCTAATTTTAATTCCAAAACAGACAAACGGCACCAAGAATATTTAATTAAAATTTTCCTTTTATCATGTACGTGAAAATAAGCAAGTTCGCATTTTCTAATAAATTCGTTTATAAATTCTGGTGTCAGTTCATTATTTCATAAGTTTATAAATAGAATTACTCCGTGCCGGAAAGGATTAAGTGGTCGCAGGACTCTTAAAGCTTCAAAATTTAAGAAATTTTAATTTTTTTAGATGTTAAACTCCTATCTTTTCTGAATATTTTGATATAATTGTTTCCTTAAAATTTCCATTAGAACAGAAGTTTTGGCTTTTAGAATTATACCCGCACAATAGCTGAAGCGGCGTTTCCGAAAATTATAGTCATTATTTTCCAAATGGCGTTTTTCGTGAATAACGCGCAGGATACCTCAAAACTTCTGAATATTTTTTCATGAAATTTTCAAAACATATATTTCATGTTAGTCTGTATAAACTGAACCTAAAATTTCCTTTTTATTGTTCAAAAAAATATTTTTTAGGTGATTTTAATGTTGAAATTTTCAAAATTTTGTATTAGCTAAATGCAACATTGCATTAAAAATATAAAAATGCTTTAAATACAAATTTATTTAAGTTCAGGGAAATTATTACAATCTGAAGTATAAGTAAGCACAAAAATTTTCATTCTAGTTGCAATATTTATTTTGTAATCCTGCGCGTAAACTGTTATGCCAATTTTTTGTTCGACAAATGTCTAAGAATTTCGAGCCCCCTATAAATACTAATTCTGTATCTTGCAATCTTTTAAATATATGAAACGAAAGAATATACTTATATCTTTCATCCCAATTATAATTGTGTTTTAAAGTCATATACATTTTAAGACATTAAATGTTGAAAATGGTCTTTTTTTCATTTTTTCCACTTTTTAGAGTCCCGATACCCCTTAAATTAGCATGTTTTTAACAATTTGACGTTTATTGCTTTTATACTGTTACTGGACATAACATTAGACATATATATCATTAAAAATTGTTAACTAGGCATAGAGTATGCCGCCCCTGTCCTTGTGTATGTCCAAACTGACCGTACATTTAAGGGTTAATATCTCGGCTAATTACTGATGATTTTTTTCGAAAATCATTATCAACAATGCTTTTATTCTCCTGCAACGATAGGTATATTCAGCGATGCTCAACAGTTTTTCTGAATGCCCGTAAATCGAAATTTGTGTATAACAGAAAAATGCTAATTACTCAAAAACTATGTAACCTAGGATAATCGCTATAATTTTCCGGCAAGGTTTATATTAACGTCTACTACCTCTAATTTTTTCATAATTTTAGTTTCAGTAGATTCGGAATTAGATGGGGGGGGACATATTTTTGCGCTACATTTTTAACAATATCTTTGAAAATATAATACCTAAAATTAAAAGGAATGTATTTTTAGTTCAGCGTTACACAAGCTTTCACAGGATACCCCACATGACATAAAAAGAAAAGATTTTTTTTTTTAAGTAGCATAATTAGCCCCTCTACTTTTTTACTAAATATATTTATGAATGTTTATTAATCTGAATATATGTGGGTCAATGGCCTTTATTACTTCCCCGAATTTGAACTTTCCACGTTCCATAGTTTACGAGTAAAATGGCTGTGACAGACAGACACAAGAGTGATCTTATAATGATTCCGTTTTTACTTTTTAAGTACGGAACCCTAAAAAGTAGTTACAGATATTAATACTGCAATATTATTAGTTCAATACTCTACCCAACTTTGATTTTCATCTTAAAGTTCTGCTTCAGTCAATTAATCGGAGTAAAAGCGAGTTACTCTCGATCATGATATTTATTAAAATGAATATTATTTCGTTATTCTGTTGTACATCAGCTGTTTGCGAATAGCCGGCTTAGCAGGACGCAAGTGCCCGTAGCTGGCCGAGCCGCCGATGGATAACAGAACTATACAACATCGAGAAAACTATATAACAATCGCTATCACAGCGCCTCTTTCCGGCGGAATATTTCTAAATTCAAGGAGCACCTGCTGGCAATAGCTAAACACTCACACACAAAATTTGGTTCAATTCTATGCATAACTTCATACACTTATTGATAGTACAATAATGAAAAGCTATAATAGCACAGACATCGCTATTACAGTGCCTCCTTCCGGCTGAATATTTCCAAATCGAAGGAGGATCTGCTGGCCATAGTCAAAATTTCTCATAGTCATACAGAAAAAATTTGATTCAATTCTATGCATAACTTTATTCACTTATTGATAGTACTCTAATGAAAATGGCACAAAAATCTCTATTACACAGCCCCTTTCCGGCAGATTTTTTTTAAGTTCAGAGAAGACCTCCTGGCTACAGCCAAAAACATAAACAAAATTTTGGTTTAATTCTATGCATTACCTCATATACTTTTCGATGGTACGATAATGAAAATGGCACAGATATCGCTATTACAGCGCCCCTTCCGGCAAAAAATTTCTTAATTAAAGGAGGGCCTGCTTGACACAGCCAAATACATACACAAAAAATTTGGTTCAATTCCATGCATAACTTCGTGCACTTATTGATAGTACAATAATGAAAATGGCACATAAATTGCTATTAAAGTGCCCCCTTCCGGCTGAATATTTCCAAATCAAAGGAGGATCTGCTGGCCATAGCCGAAAATATACACAAAAAGGTGGTTAAATTCTATGCATAACTTCATACACTTTTCCCGATGGTGCAATAATGCAAATTGCGCAAAAATCGCTATTACAGAGCCCTCTTCCGGCAGATTTTTTTTTCAAATTCAGAGAAGACCTTTTGGTCATAGACAAAAACATACACAAAATTTTTTATTCAATTCTATGCAATACTTCATACATTTTTCGGTGTTACCATAATAAAAATGGCACAGACATCGCTATTACAGCTCCCTCTTCCGGCAAAAAATTTCTAAATTAAAGGAGGACATGCTTGCCACAGCCAAATATATACACAAAAAATTTGGTTCAATTCTATGCACAACTTCGTGCACTTATTGATAGTACAATAATGAAAATGGCACATAAATTGCTATTAAAGTGCCCCCTTCCGGCTGAATATTTCCAAATCAAAGGAGGATCTGCTGGCCATAGCCGAAAATATACACAAAAAGGTGGTTAAATTCTATGCATAACTTCATACACTTTTCCCGATGGTGCAATAATGCAAATTGCGCAAAAATCGCTATTACAGAGCCCTCTTCCGGCAGATTTTTTTTTCAAATTCAGAGAAGACCTTTTGGTCATAGACAAAAACATACACAAAATTTTTTATTCAATTCTATGCAATACTTCATACATTTTTCGGTGTTACCATAATAAAAATGGCACAGACATCGCTATTATAGCTCCCTCTTCCGGAAAAAAAATTTCTAAATTAAAGGAGGACATGCTTGCCACAGCCAAATATATACACAAAAAATTTGGTTCAATTCTATGCACAACTTCATACACTTTTTGATGGTAAAATGGCGACATACGGACACACGGACTGACGGACGGACATTCAGACATTTTGTATAAACATGTTTTTGGGGATCTCTGACCCCTAAATCGTGTAAATCCATCGAAAGTCGGAAGTCGAAAAAAATTTCGATTGCATTACTTTCTTCTATTAAAGATAACTGGTAGTTTTAAACTGTTTTCAACATTGTTTACAATTAATCAAGTTAATATTTGTAATTTAATCTGTAAATCGGCATTCCATCTTTTACAAAAAAAAAATTATATCCAGTTAATATATCTTTTACTTTCTTTATAGGAGAAAGTAAAAAAATATATTAACTGGACATGAATTTTTTTGTAAAAGATGGAATTCCGATTTATAGATTAAATTACAAAAATTAAGTTGATTATTTTTTAACAATGTTGAAAACAGTTTAAAACTTTAACAAAGTCTCAAAAATTTGAAATGCCAAAGTGATATTAAAATAAAAAAATATTTTTTATCTGTGTTGAGAACAACCAACAAAGCATCTCATATCAATGATAATTTGAGAATGTTTTAATTAGAGGATGCAAATTTTATGTGTTGCAATTATGAAATTTTCCATTAATTACCTAAGAATAGCTAAGTTTAAAGAGTGTTCTGTTTCATATGTTATTTAAAATATGCAGATAGGTTCTAAAACTATACCATCATTAAATATAAGTGGACATAAAATTGGATCGATAGCTTGATAATACTTATAAATGTTGAGTAATTATAGTATTTTAATTATTTAAAATAAGCGCAGTATGCGATATTTATATCTCGCGAGCTATGCCCAACTTGGTCAATATTCTGTATAAATAAGGCGTGTAATAATATACGCTTATCATTGTGATAATTAATATCAGGAACTGACCATTTGATTAGGTGCACTTTTCAATAATGAGTAGGTTTTAAATTCAGATATGTTATACTATTTTTTCTAAGTTATATCATACAATATTAAAAGAGTGCAAACATTTTGGTTACTCATCAACATTTTTTAAGATATGTTTATAAAAAAGGATTATCATTTTAATCACATTTTTATTCTATACTATATTAAGTACATTAGTTTATTATTATTATTATTATTATTATTATTATTATTATTATTATTATTATTATTATTACTGTGTTACAATTAGCATTTTCCAAAAGAAATTTCTTTTTAAAATGTTTGGACTGAATGCAGATAATTCAGATATTCTCAAGTTATTTTTTATATGTTTTTTATATCTGAATTCGTTACTTTTGATATACAATGACTGTAAAAAACCATTCAAATCTAATTAAAAGTACGAACAAAATTTATTAAAGTTAATTAATTGTTATCGGTTGAAATTGCAAATATTTAAATCAATTGAATCTGCAATTTCATTAAAAAATGTCTTTTTTACAAGAAAAATTAGACTTCAAAATTAATTGTTATTCAATATTGTCCTACCGTACTAGCAAGATGGCTAGTAAACAAGGAAAAATTATTTCCTTAATCCTAAAATTCAGCAAACATTCATATTACAGAATAATTATGTTCCGCTAACCAGGATATACTTTATATGAGTGTATTAAATTATGTCACTTCACAAACTTGAGTCACACCAGCTAACGTTGTCTAATCTGAACTGAGGTTCATTGCAAAATAGCCACTTCTCTAGGTAAAAACCTATAAGAACTAAACAACCATGTACTGAGTTAGCACAGTGCATAATCTTCGTAAAAAATCCACATTCTGCTGACCCCAATCGTAAGCTTGGGAAACTTAGAGATCGACAGGATAATATTTCTCATTCATGCATATAGTGTTGCTTTCGAAGACAAAAGATTCACATCCAAGAAAGACGTTTGTAGAGCGCCTTTATAACACGAAGCGAACGTCTCCTTTATATCTTTAAATGGATTACTGTATATTAAGCCCTCGATTTACCTTTCATTTCTTTTACAAGCCGTTCTTATTCTACCTTCATTTGAACAGCAAGTAATCCATTGTATTTGACAACACATGGTATTTTTAGTACATTAAGCTTTTAATACACCATACATTTTTCAAATTTTGTTCCTTTACTATATACGTGCAAAGAGAAACCGCTACTTATATTTAATAATACGATACATTTTTAATGTGTCGAGTTTTCTATGTATGCGTCGTTGTTTTAAAACCGAAATCTCAATTTCACTAAAAGGCATAAAATATTCACAAAGCAAATAAAATACATAAACATCGCTCTCAAGAAGCTGTAAAATAAATTAGTTTTCTGATAAGAAACCATTTCTTAAGAAAGGAATAAATTGCATGAAATAATGCTTGAGTCATGTTAGTGAAATGAATAAAACTGCCATATTTTTACCACGTCATAAGTGCATGGCATATCGGCGGTGAAGAAGGATGGAAAATCGATCCCCATATTAAAAGATGACACTGAACAGTGTTAAAGAAACCTTTCCAGTCGGTAATGGCTTTTGGCAGTGAAAAGTACGGTGGAAAATATTTTACAAACTACTCTGTTTTGACTTAACTATTACTTCCCTTAAAATGCAACTGTGCATTAAATTAAAAACCAGTTTGGAGAAATTTGCATCCAGCAACGAATTAGAATAGTAATAAAAGAGTGCTTTAAAGTTATTACATTCATAGGAATCTGATATAAAAGACTTATCTAGACTAATTATCTCTGCATTGTTATTTACGAATTACTTACTGCTATTTTTTTAGTCAGTAGACTTGTTTTATTATATCATCGCAGTAAGAACAAGTCAGAAATTGTACATCAAACGTGGCAAATGAGGTGCGTTCTTACTATAACTAGTTTGTAAATATTATAAGATCTTGGTGCAATAGCTGTTGCACTTTTATGCAAAAATGCACGAATACAAAATTTATTCGGATTATATATATTAAAACATGAATACATAAAATGATTGTCAGTTTTTTATTACCAAAATAGGTGCTAAAAACAATTAAAAGGTTTTAAACATTAAAACCAATATTCAGATGTTAAAACTTCCCGAGTGTTTTCGACCAAGCCCTGGTCATCAACAATGGGGTGAAAAAATGAGAAGAAGACCTGCAGAATGCACACCGGTTTAAATAACGTAGGGTGATTCCAAAACTGGAAAAAGAGGGGGGGGAGGGGGAGGAAGTCGGATGAGCACATACAGCGATATTGATCACTCCAATCCAAATACTCCATTGACTCCAAGTAGACTAAACCAGATGCTCGGTATATGACATGATAATGTATCATTACAAGTGCATTGTTTTAATTTAAAGTATTAAGGTGAATTTGTCATACTCTTGCATATAGTTTCCTATATATTTATATATATTAAATTCAGTAATACGAAAATAATAGGACTCCATCTTAAATAGGACGTAATCACCATGTCAACCATGTCACCATGTCCCATGTACTATCATGGGATACCATTGAATTAATTATGTATGATAGGGTTTAATAGAATGAAGAAAACTTTTATTAATGTCTTTTAGGTTTTGATTCGATTTTTATAAAATTTAAAATGATTCGACAAAATTTTGCAGCTATATATATTAAATTTGAAACCATTCGATTGGGTAGTTTTTGTGCTGTTATATGCGGTTACACGTACAGACAAGCAGACGGACGAATTAGACGACGACTATAGATGCTATGTATTTAAATAATTACGAAAGCACCTAAAAAACAGTAGAATTAAAATAAAATTATTATGAGTTAAAAACAAGCTAACACTATTTTTTTTTTTAATTGAGCAGTGCTGAATAGGGAGAATAAGGTTAAACTTTTACTTTAAAATGTAAACAAAGCCTGATAGAAATTCCATCCAAAATATTCGGAATTTCTATATAATTCTACTATGAATTTATTAAGTGCAAATAAAATTAAAAAGTACAATAACTTCATTGGAACTCGCTGTATCAATTTCTTGAAAGTAATTAAGGTAAAATCAATTACGTGCAAGCAAAAAGCTTTTAAATACTTAATGCAATGAAAGCAATTCATGCGACTTGAGAAATTAAGTAAATTAAAGCAGTCAATACAAGGTATGAATCAATTGATGCAATAATTGTATTTTTACATTAGAAGCAACACGAACTTAAAAGCAAATGCTTTTCAGTCTAATGGAACAGCTGATTTAATTTTGAATTAGAAACTCTGTTACATATTTACTGTTTATTATTTTGTTTTCATTATATTCATTATACTGTTTGTTATATAACATCGTTTCCAGAAAAAAAAAAAGTTTTCATGTTTCTGGTATCAAATATATTGCTAAAAATTGAAAGAATATACAATGCTGCCTCGACTTTATAAGTTTTTTAGCTGACTTAGCAAATCGCTTGCATGGATATCGATTCGTTAGTTCTTTATATTTCTCCTTTTCACACCACATGCAATTTTCACAGTTCTGAGTTTTTCTCTTTTTCCAAATCACATGCAATTTTCACTTCCTTTCTTAGCAAATAAAGCATTAAAAATATACTTTCATATCGAATCGCTTCCTAAAATTTTAGCTAGATTTTGTACGAGAAAACAATTACACTGGTCAACAAATTTGAACTTTTGCTCTTTCACAAAACCGAAATTAGTTCTTTCTTATGCGGTTTTTTGCGCTGATTCCTAATCTAGTTTTAGATTTACTACAGCAGGTCTTGTTTATGAGATATTTGCATATTTCGATTTAATATTAAATTAATTGAAATTAATTAAAATTAATTGAAAATTAATTTTTAAAAATTCCGATTAATGTAACTTCAGTAGAGTTTGTACAATTATATGCAAATTTAAAACATAAAACATTATCAGATTGGCTTTTTTGTTTTATGTTATGATTACTCTCTAGTTTACTTTACAAGAACATTGTTTCTGAGATTATACTTACATATGACCCTCAAATATTGTGCCTAAAGTGCATGTTTGTCATTTTTTAATAATGTTTCTTGACGTCAAAATATTTCTGCCACACGCGCACGCTAATATGTTTCTAAATCAATGTACTGCGCTGGTTTCAAATCTGGTATCTGATTTCTTCTATCACGTATAGTTTTCGAAAAAAGTAAAATTTTATGTTTTGGTCAAAAAAGCCAGAAATCGCTTGTTATGCTACTTTGTGATGTACTTCAACTAGTTAGGACATATTCTGCTACTTTTTTTATAAAAAAATTCGATTTTATAGTTTGTTGTTTATGTCCCTGATAAGAATCTGACACTGTTCACCCTTTTAACAATGAGGTACACACACCTAAAAAGCATTTTATATCAAACTTGTGTGAATACCGTACAGAAGTAGAAATTCATTGTACTCATAAACTGGGCGTGATATAAGGAAACAGATTGCAGATTGAAATATGCATAAAAATCTAGTCTAGAAAAATATTACGTCAATTCTGTGGCAACTACTTTAAAGTTGATGGTATGTAAACATTACACTATTGAAAATCATGCAAATTAAGTTTAATAACTGATAGAAAAATGTTAAGAATATGCAGATCTGTGACATTTTATCTGAAACAAATAGTCCCGTTGTCATTAACTAGAAAAGATAATCCAATCTGACATTCATCTGAAACAAATAGTCCCGTTGTCATTATCTAGAAAAGGTAATTCAATCTGACATTTATTGTATCTATAATTTGCAAAAAATAGAAGAAAAAAGCGTAAATTTATATAAACTTAAATATGCAAATTTCTAAAAATCTGTATATAAACTAATTTCAGTTCTGTGACTGAACCATTCTTGTCGAGTGTTATCAGAAGCATTATTTTTGAATAATGCTTCTAGCTACTGACCTCTGAACACTAGTCCTACGTGCTGAGAAAAAAAAAAATGCAGCCGTCGTAGGGGGATATTTTTTTTTTCAGTTTTTTTACAGTCCCTTGAATTTGATACTTACTATTTTCTAAAAGTATTATTCGCTTTATTTAATCGATGAAAAATAAGACAAACGATACTTTTTGAAATTTCTGGTGCAGTAGAGTCCCGATTATCCGAGTTCCGGTTAACCGAGTTTCCGTTTAAACCGCATTATTTTCTTCTGATGAACTGATACAGCCATTATAAATGAAGTGTTAAGTGAAGATGTAAGAGCAGTCGTAAAAAGTTAGAACTCTTATTTTCTGGTCAGAATGGGGGGGGGGGGGGATGGCCATAATTTAAAAAATATATTTTTTTTTCTTTCTTTCTAGCTCTTTCATCTTCATCTAACACTTCATTTATAATGGCTGTATCATAAAAATGGAAGCCATCAATCCATCAGAAGAAAATGATCCATTCCAAATGTTCGATTAAAAAAAACAATTTAATACTTTGAGCAGAAAGAAGGGGCTCGAGGTGATTGCTCAGTAACTATTTCAACATATCTATTATCTGACTCATATCTTAAATTAAATATTAAGTTTTATTTCTTGCATCAACAATTCACTACTCCTTTTTTTCATTCTCACATTCGAACAACAAACTTATTTCAATTCCACCTGTACACTGGAGGGTTGCCACTTTAGAGAGGTGCTGTGTCACTGACAGGCTGGCGCGTTTATCGCTTGTTGGACGATAGCATTTGAAAGATCACCATAGAGTATTCCCCCAGTGAACAAGGAGAACGACAGTAACATTAGTAACAGGCAGAAAAAAGGAAATATATATACACAAATACAGTAATATAGAAATACAATTATATAAACAAAATTAAATAACAGTTACAGGTCTTTTGGTAAAATGTACATGACGACCACTACGCGTGACATAGTTAGGTGAATTGCTGTCATCTTTTTTAGTAAAAATTGGAAGTTGAACAGAGCCAGGAATTTTATTATCATATGATTCTGATAACAGATAAGCAGGTTTAACACGGTCGATTGACACTCGCAATTTTTTTTCCTTAATCATTATGGTAATGTTTTTATTATTGTGAGAAATAACAGGATGTGGACCAGTGTAGGGCTGATATAATGGCGGCTGCACTCGGTCAACTCGTAAAAAGATGTGCGAGCAAGTTTGTAAAGATGGGTTAATATAATACTTGTCAGTGTAATGAGCAGATGTTGCTACTGGAATTAAAAGTCGCATATTGTTGCGTTGCACAATCCAAATTGCATTCGTGTACTTTCATATAATCCAAAGGGTGTACATATAGCAGTTTTATGAATATCGTCTGGGTTGACCGGGATTTGATGGTATGCCTTTATAAGGTCAACCTGACTGAAAATTTTTGAACCATTCAAATCACGTCTGGGTCACCACTGAGGTGATTGCTCAGTAACTATTTCAATATATCTATTATCTGACTCATATCTTAAATTAAATATTAAGTTTTATTTCTTGCATCAACAATTCACTACTCCTTTTTTTCATTCTGACATTCGAACAACAAACTTAATTTCAATTCCACCTGTACACTGGAGGGTTGCCACATTAGAGGGGTTGCCGTGCCACTGACAGGCTGGCGCGTTTATCGCCCTTTGAACGATAGCATTTGAAAGATCATCACAGGCTACACCTGCAATTTTCATGACACTAATAGAATCACATAGCTGCCAGTTTGAACGGTTTTGTTACCTCTAAAATTTAATAAATATTTTTGCCATATTTAATCGTTGACAATTGTTAGATTTCGGCGATTGAATGAGGCAAAATTTACTGGTAAGTTTTAGTGATAAGAAAAAAACTTTGTTAGAAATTGGTTAGCTATGCAGTAGCGTAATACTGCTGAAAAAAGACCGTAGCAAAATTGACATTCATCTAACAAAAAACTTTCAAGGGCTTTTTGAAATAAACAATTTCATTCCCCGATTTTTTTTCTTTCTTTAAGTAACGATAACGTGCATCAAAGAAATGTTACTAGAACCATAAAAACTAATGAATTAAGTGAAAATTTATATTTCATCTCCATAGTTGATGACGCTTTGTGTAAATCCGGTTTATCGCTTAACCGAGGTGAGCCGGTTCCATATTAGCTCGAATAATCGGGACTTTACTTCTTTAAATTCAAGGGATTTAACAAATGCTGAAAAAAAATCTGCCTATGACAGCAGCCATTTATCTTTCGGTGTGTAAGTATAGTATTCAGACGGCTGTGTTTCAGCGCAATCATACCACCACAACAGCTAAAAAAACTAAAGTTACTTAGTATAAATGAAATTAAATAGACTGAACTAGTATGTAAAGGAAATTTTTTATATTAATTTCTTGGAAGTACTTAAGATTAATTCAATTACGTGCTAAAAATAAACTTTCAAAACATTAGCACAACGAAAGGGATTAATGCAATTTAAGAAATTATTGAAATTAAAGCAATCAATATGAACTTTAAATCAATTAATGCGGATAACAGTAATTTTATTATGGCGTTAAGAGTAACACGATCTTTCAAAAAACTGGTCTTTTCAATCTATTGGAACATCTAATTAAACTTTGTATTTGAAACTCTGTACTTAAAATTATTTATTCCATGTTTGTTTTTTATACTAAATAGTTATCCCTTCTGTGTGTTTTCTTATGTTTCCGATATGAAAGATGTTGAAAAATAGAATGATACACAGTTGCGCATCGAATTTATCAATATTTTTGAACCTGATTTAGCAAATCGACTACATAGATGTCGATTATGTATGAGTTCTATGTATTTTTCTCTTTTTCCTCATCACGTGTTATTTTTACTTTCTTTTTTTTTTCTTTTTTACGTTCTCCTATTTTTAATAGAAGAAAGTATTGTAATCTAAATTTTCTCCGACCTCCGATTTTCTACGGATTTACACGTTTTAAGGATCAGAGATCGACAAAAACTTGTTCATACTAAATCTCTGTCTGTCCGTGTGTCGCACTGTACCATCGAAAAGTGTATGAAGTTATGCATAGATATGAACCAAGTTTTTTGCGTATATTTTTGGCTATGGTCAGCAGGTCCTTTTTCAATTTGAAAACATTTCGCCGGAAGGAGGCGCTATAATAGCGATTTTTCTGCGTTTTGTTTTGTACTATCTAAAAGTGTATGAAGTTACGCAAAGATCTGAACCAAAACTTTTGTGTATTTTATTGGCTATGAGCAGCAGGATCTCCTATAATTTCAAATATCCCGCTGGAATGGGGCGCTGAATCAGCGATTTTTATATAAATTTCTAGGTTTTTCGTAGTGCTATTGTACATCGGGAGCTCCTGAAGCGACGGGAACTTAGCATCCTCCTAAGCTGGATATTCGCAAAAAGCTGATGTTTAACAGAATGACGAAAAACTATTGATTTTAATAAATATCATGAGCGAGATTAACTCGTTTACACCGATTGATTGACTGAAGCAGACATTTAAGATGAAAGGCAAAGTAGAACTAATAATAATGAAGTATTAACATTTGTAACTATTTTTTGAAATATTAAAATGTATGAGATAGAAGAAAGTTTTGGGATTGGCACATCCAACTTGTTTTAGAAAGTGATCCGTTAAGAAGCTTCCCTATAAGGATTTATTTTTAAATTATTACTATTCGATTTTAGAAGCTTGCTTCTTATTTAATAGAAGGAAATCTACGATTAAGTAGCATAGAGATGTATAGGAATATAGTGGTAGTGAAAAAAGGATTGTACGCCTCTATTGAAAGCTTTTATTTGCGTTGTAAGAAATTAAAAATGCTCTTTCATACCTTTGATCAGATTTAGAAAACTAGATAAGAAAATTAGATCAAATATTTATTTTTTTTACTGTGCTGCATAAAATTAGGTTGTGGTTAATCTGTGTAGAAAATTAAAATTATGATAACTAGAAAAAATTCAGTTATTTATGCATAAATATTAAAGTTTACACAGTGAAAACGTATAATCCATTTAAATTTTTAACTTATGTAGGAACATTTATAAAACTAGTGTTTAATATAGGCAAGTGAGTATACATTACACACATTATTAGTGGTGATGTAACGAACTTAGTGACCTACTTCGAAAACTATCCGAGTTATGAGAAAAAAGTAAATTAGAATGACATTTAGCGTCACCGATTTAGTGAGAAATGACAGCCTATGTGCATAAGTAGCATAAACCGAAATGGAAAAATTAATTTAATTTTTTCCTATTCCCGTCGATATTACAGTGTCGATTTCATTGTAGAGAAAAATAGCAAGGGAAAGAAATTTCGGATATCCAATAAAACAACATGATTAAGGCAAATTAAACAAAATTTTATTGCCTATGTTCGAACTGCACTGTAAAAAAAAATTCTGTAAAGTTACTAAAGTTTTTCTAGGAAACTGGGATTCCTAGAACTTTTTATGTAACGGCAACAAAAAAAAATTCCTGTAATAGCGTCTGTTACAAGAATTTTTCTTGTTGCCGTTACATGAAATGTTCTAGGAATCCCAGTTTCCTAGAAAAACTTCAGTAACTTTACAGATTTTTTTTTTTGAAGTGAAAACTTCTTTAGGCGCGTTGAGCTTTTTTTGAGATGGAGAAAAACCACTGATTTGGAGACACTGTTACGTAACCGACATGCTAGCATTTTGGCCCATGGACACAAGCACGCCAAGCGGTGAATGACTGGAAATTTTCCCTCTTCAGCTCAATCCGCAAAAGAAGAACGAAGCTAAAACTCACTTTTTCTCCCGGCGTTCACACAGGAACACACACAAAATTTACATTTTCGGTAGTAATATTAAGTAATTTTGGTAGTAATAGTTTATAATAATGAATAAAAAAAACACTACATTTAAAAGTATTTCCTGCACAATAAAACATTTCCTGACGACTGAAAAAACACACACGTAATTGTTGAAGTTTTCACTTCTATTGGCACTCCCGGAGTGCCACTGTTTTTTTTTTGTTTTTCTTTTTTTTCTTTTTACAGTGTGGGTATCACCAGTCGCAAATCCTTTGTCCTTGCAATGCCTCAAAATGCACCAAATGATATTCGAAATTTCTTTTTCCCCTTTTCATGTACATGAAGTGTAATTTCCTTCTAAATTAAAGACATTGAACAAATTTATGACTGAATTTTTTTTTTTGAAACCAACAAAATGGTTTGAAATTTAATATATATAATCGCTTCAGGATATTCTCGAGACATTTAAAATTTTATGAAAATCGAATCAAAACTTAAAAATATATTAATACATTTTTCTTCAGTCTATTAATTCTATCAAAACTAATTCATTCATTGATATCCCATGTCAGGTAATGATTCTAGGTACGCTGAAGACGGACTTCATATTTAAGATGGAGGCATATTTTTTTCCGTTCGTATTTGTATTCATGAATTTTTTCATAAATCGCTACAGCCTTACACCAAAATCTGAATATTTATAAAACTAGTTATAGAGCGAATGCACCTCATTTTCCACGTTTGACGTACAATTTCCGACTTGTTCAAGAAGTTTTAGAGATAGAATCGTCAGTTCCACGTTTCGCCCCTAGGGGTGTCGCTATTTTTCTTGTTCTGTAGTGCATACTCATTTATCTATTTGTAGTATATATAGTTCGGGTTCTCTTTCTGGATCTCGAGTCCAACGAATTGATATCTGAATTTAAAAAATTGTGTTTTTCAGAGACCGATATCTAAAGTATAAAGTATAAAGTATTTAGGGGAGAGTAGCCGAATTTGGACCACTTCATTCATTTTCAGATGTAGCTCAGTTCATTTTCAGAATATGTTCAAAATATCACTGAACGTGTTGAATCTATTCATCTATTAAATAAATGAATCTTTAGAACAATTTCTTTTAGAAAATCTTATTTTTTTTTTTTTTTTTTTTTTTTTGTCAAAAGTGGTCCAAATTCAGCGACTGATCGCCTAAGTTGGACCCCCAGACTCCTAAATTGTACCAATCAATATTAAGCTGTTTTAATGAATAGGGGATATAACTAATTTTATTAAAAACGAAGCTTGCGATTAATGAAACAATCAAACAAAACAACAGCAATGAAAATGAAATCAAATGTCTCAAAGGAAAAGTAATTGTTCTAAATCAAAATGTATTCAAAATAAAAATCAAAGTTATAAGTATGAAGGAATAGAAATTATGGAACTAATTGGCAGTTACTTGAATACCATGTACAAAGTGATTCAAGGATTAGACATGAATTTATATTGTTCATTTTTTATTCTAGCGCACACAACATGGAACCATATTTGGCAATATGATCACTGAATCATTTCTGCTGTTTTATTTTTCTTATAAATTAGGCATATTTTACTTTAAAATTAAACTTCAAATTAAAATTTCAAACAGTTCAATATTTTTTCATGAAATTTTCAAAACATATGTTTCATGTTAGTCTGTATAAACTGAACCTAAAATTTTATTTTTATTGTTCAAAAAATATTTTTTCAGATGATTATACTATTGAAATTTTCAAAATTTTACATTAGTTAAATACAACTTTGTATTAAAAATATAACAATGCTTTAAATGCAAATTTATTTAAGTTCAGGGTAATTATTGCAATATTAAGTATAAGTAGACACCAAAATTTTCATTCCAGTTGCAAAATTTATTTTGTAATCCTGCGTGAAAGCTTTTATACCAATTTTCTGCTCGTGAAATGTCTGATAGTTTGGAGTCCCCTATAAATGCTAATTCTGTATCTTTAAATTTTTTAAGTACATGAAATGAAAGAACATACTTAAATATTTCATCCCAATAAAAAATTTGTTTTAAAATTACATACATCTTAAGATATTAAATGTTGAAACTGGTTTTTTTTTTCTTTCTTTCCAATTTTAAGAGTCCTGAGACCCCTTATTTTATGAATAAATCGAATTTTCACTTTGAACCCAAGACCGAAGATGGATATAAAAATCGGGCCCGAGCCCATGTCCAGCCAATGTACGGCTCTCGAGCTCGTGCTGTGACGTCTCATCTCTAATTTATAGATGCATTGTAGTTACATCATTCACAGTCAAAACCGCTAAATAACTTGTACGATTTCCAACTTGTCTACAGATTTCAGTTTAAAGAAATTACAAGGAAGGATTGATATTTTAAATTATTAATGCAATCAAAGCAGTTATTACAATTTAAAAATGATTAAAACTGAAGCAGTAAATAATAGTTTAAAATTAATTAAATTCATTAATGCAATGAACAATAATTATATTCATGCGTATTAAAAGGGGCGATAACTCTATTTTAAAAAATTCTTTCCAGTCTAGTGCGGAATAGCTGATTAAATTTTGGACTTTAAATTCTGTAATTAAATGTATTTACACCATGTCCATTCTTTGTGAAACAGCTACTCCTTTAGAAAACATGTTAAAGACGTCGCGTCGTTTTAAGAAATAGTAAAATTATATATATATATATATATATATATATATATATATATATGTAATAATAAAAATTTTCGCCTCTTTTTCTTAGTAAAACTATTCCAAATTCTTAATATTTTTCCTTTCTTACCTATCTTTAATAATACCTTAATATCTTTTGTCTTTTATTTCATGCATTTAAAGTTGCGTATTCTTTTATTATTCTAAAAACCTTAATCCATTCGCCTAATCTTATAAAACCCATTAAATTACATTTTCATTTTATTCTAAAACTAAATTCTCTTTCTTTCGAATGTTTAAATAACATTTATTCTTTCGTGTTCTATACCCACAATTCCATGCGTCCGCCAGCGCTATTTGCGCTTTTATTCTGACGCCGTATAAAGAGTTCTTTATCGACGTCATCCTTTCCCACCGAATCGTAATTTAGTCTATGTCCCATCCTCCCCCTCCTCTCTTCTAGCATTGGTCTGTTACTGTTCTGTAACCGTCCGCGCGTTGTTGTTCGGGGTACAAATATCGTTACATCGGCGATGAAGAGAAGATTTTAAGTTTTTCTGGTTGTCTAATTAAGCTGCGTCGCTTGGAGTGAACGTTCGAATGTATAGATCCTATTCTTATAACATCTAAAGTCTTATGAAATGATGATCGATTTTTGTGAGTGGATGGAATAACTACTGGAAGTGTTTTACTATGTTTTTGCCAATAAAACCAGTTTAAAAAGTGACGATGACTCTCTCATTACGTAAGGGAAATTATCAATGTGTTTCGAGCCTGTCTTTCTCGTCACCCTGACTGCAATCCGGTATTTTCAATATAACGGAGAGATGGTTTTGATTGTTCTACTACATTTTATGTCGATGTGTACTGGTATCGCCTAAATATCTGAAAGTCAATAGCAAAATGCTACATATATATATATATATATAATAAAATTTTCTGAAAATATGTACAATTACCATCTTCTTAGGTTTTAAATTCACTAATAACTTTCATTATTTTGAAGAAATTGATAAAATAAAGTTAAATAAATTACGGGCAAGAAATAAGCTTAATACATATATTTACCATAGTAACACCGAAATCAATTAATGAAACTTAAGAAATAACTGTAATTAAAGCTATGAATATGAGATTTTAATTAATTAATGCGATGAACAATAATTGTATTAATGATTGGGCTTTCATTTTTTTTTTTTAATTTTATCAGAGCAGCTGATTAAAGTTTAGATTAGAAAGTGTGTAATTAAAAGTTATTTACACCTTGTTTATTTTTCTTATGAAACAGTTATTCCATTCTGAATTCTTTTCATGTTTCCGATATCAAGCATATCGTTAAAAAAAGAAAGTGATGCACAATGCCACGTCGAATTTACCAATACTTTTTCAGCTGACTTAGCGAATCATCTACATGCATATCGATTCCTTAATTCTTTGTATTTCTCTTTTTCCACGTCACATGTTATTTTCACTTTCCTTCTTATCAGGTGGAGCATTAAAAATGCGTTCATATCAAATTGTTTGATAAAATTTTGGCTAGATTTCGAAATGAAAAACAGCTTTCAGAAAAGTATTTTTAAATATTTATTCTTATTGTGCTGCATGCAATCAGTTTGTGATAAATGTGTGTATAAATTAAGATATTAATTAGGCCAGAAGCAAGTTTTATATATTCCAATGATTATAAACGAAACCCTTAAAAATTAGTAAAATCTCTAACCAGCAAAAACTCCGGGTTCACAGAAATTATGCGCTATGCAGAGCCGTCCGCTATTGTTTGTAAAAGCATACAAATAGCCTTGGAATCTTAGTGATTGAAAAAGTTCGCTAAATAGAGGGTGTCTACTGTTCGGAAACACCCGATATGGAGGTTTAAGACAAGGTTCAAAAAGGCATAATATCGGAGGAGTTTTCAGCCCCTTGCACCTTCCCCTTTGACTTTACCTCGACTACGGTCTTAATTCAACACTGCTGACGTTATCAATCCTTGTAAAATCACTGATAATCTTTTACAGGTATTATCTATAAATGACATTGTGATTATCGCCAAAAAATGCACCTTTCTGAAACCTAAACATATACACTCGGATTAGAGAATGTGTTAACTACCTTTAGAACCATGTTAACACATTTGTGCCTGAATTTTTGTTTTCTCAAATTTGTTGTTAAAATCCCTTTAAAATGTTGCAAAATAAACTGGAAAAATACTTAAAAAAAATACGCTAAATTTTTTTTTGTATTTATTTGATACAGTGTAACCATACTAAATATGTGAATATGCATAATCATAGTATGTTTTGTCTCAATTTATATAAAATAAGCTTTTAAATTGTATATTATATACTATAACTAGTATTTTTATGAACTACTAAAAATATATATATTTATTTCTTTACAGAGACTAATAACATTATTAGCATTAGTAACAATAAACAAAGAATAATCGTATTTGACGCTGAAAAACAATTTGTTTCATAATCATCTTGAAAAGGACTTTACATAAATAACTGTCCCCTAAATAGAATAATAAAAATATGTACATATTCGTACCTAGCGCCCTATATTTAGTACGTTACAAAATTCCATAAAAAATAGGCTTGAACATATAATTTCACAATTTAAAAAAAAATATGTATTTCAAAGAATTCTACAAGCTAATATTATGACTTATTATTTGGATACTTGATAGAAGAAACACAAACTTACTTATTACATTTCGACATCTTAAAAACTGAAAAATCTCCGAAAAAAGCCTTCATTTAAGCAAATAAATATCCATCTTATGCTGTCCTCTTTCGGTAACAGATAAAGACATTTATAGATAATTATTTCATGTCATTTCCATGTTATAAATAAGAAGAAAATTATATAAATTTAATAAAATTCGAAGCGTTCCAAAAATCGAAAGCTATGGATAAATGGGTTAATGCACAAAATTCCAATTCGAAGGAAACATTTAACAGGTTCTTTGTTATATAGTCTGGCTAAAGATGTAGTTTTCTTGTTGTATCTTGTTGTAAAGGACACATAGCAAGCTTCAAATACAACAAGAAAACTACAGCTTTATCCAGACTATATAACACAGAACCTTTTCAGATAAATTATAAAAATAGTAGAATAATTTATCCATCAAGATTTTATTTGCCACCCATTATACGAGAATTATAGATTTTCTTACGCGGCGAAAATATATGCAATAATTCAACCTCCATGGAGCTTCCTAAAATTTGGAAAGAGATGCTCTACAGAATAATGAAACAATAATATAAAATAATTCACGCTCACAAAAATCCATTTTAAATATTGCTGTCAATTTCATTATGCTTGAGTTCGCCTGATTTTTGTTTACTAGTTTACAATTTAAAAAAATTCGGAAATATTTGTATCAATTTAATTCTTGAGAATGTTGCCGTAAGAGCAATGAAACATGTCGAATCTGAATAAATAATGGTATTTTTTCCTTTTTAATGTATTTTTATCCCTTTAAGTAAACATTAAATTAGTTATTTATTAATATTTTATTAATGCTTCTTGATTTTCAGTGAAAGAAAAGAACTTTATTTTTCTTTTAAACTTTTTCACTTTCAAAATTGGAACTCTGGATGCTAGATGGACAAATGTATTCGTGTTAAAGAAAAATAACTCTGTCTTATATGTTTTATTTAATACGGGAGCAATAAGACAAATTTCTTTGCTAGAGTTATAAGATTTTTACGAAATGTTTTTTTTTTTATGGTAGTCTAAATTTTGATTATTTTATTTTTGCTATAAAGATTTGAAACAATTTGAAACAAAGCAAAAGAAATGTTTAGAAAAATCGATAAATACAAAGTTAATTTTTTTTAAAATATAATATGGAGCAACAGCGGGAGATATTTAATTACATACTGGTACTTTCGAAATAAAAGACTAAATTGCTTATTCCTTTCAGAAGTCGAAAATTCATCAATCATTGTCTAATGTACGTTAAAAGTACCTTGATTATGGAAAGAAAACTTGGAAAGAAAAAAGGTGGTATTGTGATTAGAGTGATATTATATAGTGTTATATATATGATATAGTGTTATTGTGATAATTTTTCATTTAAAAAAAATAGAATAAAGGTCATTATAGCTAATGCACATGTTAAACATAATCCTTTGAAAATAATGCTATTTATAGTTTTATTTCTGCTGGTACAGAATTACAATCAAAAATAGTTAGGTACCTGTATAAGGAAAGTTGTGGTACTTGGTTGTAGAGTTATGTGGTATTTGTAACAAGAGTCCTAAAAATACCATACAATTTATAAACGTAATTATACCCAGCTTCAAACACTGGTCCTAAAATCATGAAATTTGGACGATAGCTAGAAGGCATATGATATTAGAATGCGATAAATTAATTATATTTAGAATTCGATATTTTTATTTAGAAAGGACGATAGAACAAATTTTCATTAGAAATTCATGTATTTTCATATTTATATTTTCAGTTTTATATTCTTATATTTTTTTCATTATTCATATATTTTAATTTTGGTAAGTTCTTCCCGTGGAACTACGAATAAAGAGTAACTGACAAAGCCTTAAAATAGTGAAGCTTCAATTATAATAATATTCTCAAGGGTTGGTTACCGCTGAAAGAATCTTCCATCAATAAATTTAAATGGAAATTTTCTCCTATTTAGACTCCTTTTTAATGCAGAATTTCCGTCACAAATTAGGGCAAAAAGAGATATTCATTTTTACTGGTGGAAGTTATCTCGGTGGTTGTCATGCCCAGTGTTTCCATCATATTGTGACAATTTAATCAAACTGAATAATCTAAATCTGACACTTCTCAGTGTCAGTGAAAAAAATTATAATACATAGTCAAACTGCCACCAGTAAAAAGAAACAGAAAATTTCGCCATATTTCTGAGAGAAATTTTGTTGAAGAAAGTGCTTAAATAAAATGAAATTTTTTATTCAAATATACTGGTGGAAGTTCGCTCCTACAGTAATCGGAAACTGTTTATGCGATATATAAAAAAAGCCGCCATCTTGTGATAACTTCCTCAGTTACTTCACTAGCATCTGGTAGAGAATGCACTATATGTCTCCTCTCTTTATTCATAACTCCATTGTTCTTCCGTCAATAAGTTTATGGTTTAGCAGGTTTAAATTTCGAAATTTCTATTGTTAAATTCATTTTTAATCGTTGCAGAACAGATTACAATTTGGGTAGGTTTTAAGACATCACTAGGAAATTTTTTTCTGAATGACCTTTACCTTTATGTTCGGATATTTGACGATTCTAGGAATCTATTTCTGCTAAACAACTTACAGGTTATAACTCTCATTATTCGTTTGGAAAACTAAATTTGAAATATATATTGAAATTACTTTTTGAAGAAAAATAGTACTTAACCTATGGTATATTCAGATATTGATTTCTAGAACTTTCAAATTTGATAATCCAAAATTGCAGTTTATTCTATTAAATATTTTTGAATTATGCTTAATAAACTACCTACATCGCAATCTGTTTTGTGACGATTAAAAAATAATTTAACATTAGAAGATTCAAAATTTAAAACTACATAACACCTAAACTACTTGACCGAATGAGTTCCGTTTGGTATTACAAGGGAAAATTTTCTGAAGAATTAAACTATGATGATAAAATTAGGTGTTAGTAGTGAAAATTTTAAAGATCATTTAAATTATTCTGATATAGACTAGTTTTAAGAAAAAATTGAATACATAGCATTAATTATTAGACGTTGTTACTCATTATTAATGATCTGTTGGTAATAGTCCTAATTGTTTTATGCGATGTTATGCGGTAGAGTTAGGCGGAGACGATGAGCGATATTGTTCTTGCAGAACTGTACATTTATAGACCAAAATGAGTAAAAAGTGATTTACTAGAAAACAGGAATTCTGTTTTTTCAGAACTTGGTGTCGTCCCCCCCCCCCCCCCACCAAAAAAAAAATTATATATATATATATATAAATATAGGTAGTGCAAAACATATTTCTGCTTTAAAACTTAAAATACACGCTTTTATTTTGAATAAAATGACGTAATTTGCTTCCACTGCAGAATTCCACATTTACGGTTCACTCTTAAACAACATTTATAGAAAAGTATTCATATGAAGTCACTATCTCGGAGTAATACACAAGATCAGCAAAAAGCGATATCGTCATTCAAGAAACTCGACAAAAAAAATAGGGTATCTAAAGATTCATATCCCTTCATTTGTTTGTAACATGACTATGGATACTGAAAATTAAATATAGTTTATAGTAGCTCCATGTTTAAAAAGAATAATTCAATTAAATTTTTTCAAAATTCGGAAACTGTTATTACACACGTATTAGTAAAATCGCATACATTCAGCTTTTTGTTAGGAATTAGGTAAATGCGGAGAAAATAAGTCAAACAATTATTCTTTAAAATACATTTTTATAGCAGTAGATATTACTGATATAGCACGTATTTTAATTGCAACTTTCTTTTAGCTAATATGAAAAATTGGCAACAAAAAGATGTAGAAATCTACTATTTTTCGGCATTAAAAATGACAAGAAAAAAATGAATATCTTAAAAATAAATTGAGGTACAGTTTTCAAACAGATTGCATTTAAAAGTACTTTTTTCCCTAAACGTTGGTGTAAAAATTGAAAATTTGCGATGTTTAGAAGTTTAAAAATTAACCGTACAATGATACATAGACCTGCTACGTATTATGGGTGGCTTATGGTTAGGTGCCACGTAATTTTTTAGTGACGATACTTTAATTTTTGTCTGAAAAAGTTAGCATATTGGGGGCTAATAAATAAAATAAGAGAATCTTTTTCTCCAAACCACCTTAAAATCTTTAACCGAAGTAACTGGTAAATTTATATGTGTATTTTTTTAAAGATATTTATGTGTATAATAATTACTTTCCTTGTTAATGTTTTTTGAAAGAATGCTAAAATGTTAGAGTTTTCTTGTTGGAATTTATTATAAAAAGATGGTTTGAAAATTTAAATATCTTGCTATCTTTCCTTTCTGTTAAATTTCCTTTAATTGTTCTGTTTATTTTAACAAATGTATGAAGCGTATTGTGCGAGTATATTTATGTAAAATTATGCAACAAACAATCTCGTTATCTATAGTTCTGAATTTCCAATTAGAGGAAAATATATTTCCGAGTGTTTAAAACCGCTGTAATTAGATATCTGTGAAAGTTTTGAGAAACACACTTTAAAAATACTCCTTATAAGCGATAACCAACCACGGGATTTAAAAATATATTTTAATTGATTTCTAAGCAAAACATTCTGATACATCTTTGAACTTATCTTTGAAAGTAATCATTGTAAACGACTTTAGCACATCTTGTAAAAGGATGCGATGAATCATTTCACACCAAAATATACTACATTTAATCTACAGCTTTAATTAGGCAGAAGTTATTGTTAGTACATTTTCTGTAAACAAAGCTGGTGGCAATTTTAGCATTTTTCTAATTTTTGTTTTCTTTGTCTTAACTTATAAAAGAGAGTTGTTTGGCTTTAAGGAATTATATGTTTTATTTATTTGAATAAAATGCTCTTTAATTATTTAAATTATCGTCTTTGTATTCAAAAGTAATAAATAAATAAATAAATAAAATCATTCCGTATTATTGTGTTTTCAACGCCACCTTTTTTATCACCCATGTTTATTATTCATATATTTTCATTACACAAAAAAAAAATATATATATAATTGTTCTAATATGAATAATTGGTAATGTCGAAAATACAACATTCCGAAATGAAGATGTATGTTTAATATGCCTGATAGTTGTCATACTATACGGCTCCTATGTAATTCTAAATATGTGATTCACGAGACGGCTGAACCTAAGATTTAAAATCAGTCTAAAATTCTAAAGCATCACAAGATACAAATTCGTTAATTCATTTATTATCGTAAGGTTAAATTATTTCGACACTTTTTTTCAAAATAAAATCCAATTTGATAAATATGATCAAAACATTCAATTGCTGCATAGAAGAACAACAATATGTTCAATGTACCAGTGGGCTACTATTCTAAAATTCAGATTTCTTGATTGGCACCACTTTTTTGAAAAAGTAAAATTCGCCTTATCTAATGACGTAATATTAATTAAAGCGAAAACAAAGGCAATTTTACCATTTCAGAAAAGTAGTGCCAATCAAAAAATCTGAATTTTAAAAAAGCAGCTCAATTGCAACACTATATAGTAGATAAAAATCTTATAATTTTCTCAAAAAATCTGCTTATGTTAACAAAAATTAAACTTGACCTCACTATAATGAATCAGCCAGCTGAATTTTACTTCAATTATATCTAGTGTACTGGATACGTGTAGAAAAATAAACTGGGACAAAAACTGTCGGTCGTTCTCGCAGGGGTGCATATGACAAACCTATAACGGGTGCGTACAGCTAATCTATTTTAATTATGGTAATGTGTATTAATATTTGGAATTTTTTTTCCAGAGAGAGACATTCGCCTTGCATACAATATTTCAAATGATTTGAAATTTAGTTTTCATTTGAAATATGATAATATGTTTTAGATGTGCCACTGAGCTTAATATAAAGCACGAGACCTGTCTTCCTATTTCATAGCTGCCAACTTGTACGGTTTTTTCATCCACTAAAATTTAATAGAAATATTTGCCTTATTGAATCGTCAAAAATTGTTAGACTTCGGTGATTCAATTAGGCAAAATTTGCTTTTAAATTTTATTGGTGAGAAAAATCCGTACAAGTTGGCAGCTATGCTATTTCCCAACATGATTTCCAGCGGTCAGCGTGGAAGGATACAGTCACAAAATGATAAATTCTTTACAAAATGATACATATTTTAAAATGCTGTTAGATTACACAAATTTTGAGTTGTGCCATGTTTTTTAGCTTTTGAAAATTGATTCTTATGTATATTTTAGCGCTGAATCCGAAAATGACCTTCGTTTTAAACCATCACGTCAGGAATTTTCTCAAATCGCTAATTTTAAAGTTAAAACGCTAAAAGGTGTAATTGATCCCCCCCCGCCACTTCCAACCTCATCGGACTCCCGAGCTGTTTAGCTGTAAGAAACCCAGTATAAGCCAAAAAAAATTGAATAAATTATTAAATTAAATAAGATTAAAATGAATAAAAAAGTCTTACGTCTATTTTATAGTATCAGATTTTTCGCTAATTTTTAAACTTGAAATTTACGATTTGCGAAAAATCCTGACATGATGATCAAAAGTGAAGGTAATTTTTTTTAGCGTTAAAAAATACATAAAATGTAATTATAAAAGTTAAAAAACACAACCATTAAAGGTTTATGTTATCTAATCTAAAACTCTTTCTTAAACTTGTTGACGCTAATCTATCCGATTTTTTTGTGTGTTGTCCTCTAATATAAGTAGGTATAAGATGGTAAGCGTCGAAAATCATAATAATATTACATTGTCATCGGATTTAAGTCAGTAAGTAAAATTTAACTCCGATCGGACATTTGAAAGTGAGTTAAAGTTCGAGTACAAATTTTAAACTGGAAAGACGATCGCTGCAAGTTAAATAAAACCTTATGAAAATAACATAATTTTTGTTAAAAGAAATCATAGCCTCAAATCCTTACAAAATAAAACATATGTTAAAATACAATTATTTTAACTAATATGAAACTTAAATAATAAAAGTTAACTCAATCGTAATAGTTGTACGATTTCTTTCAAAGCTCAGGTACCTTGAAATAAGTTTAAATACTTTACATATGACTCCTGAAAGCAAGGCCGAAATCATCCGTTTTGAGATACAAACAAAATGGTAGAAGTCATGCATTTCAAAGTTTCATAACTCGGTCAATTTTAACGTTAGGTGAATAGTACTTTTTTTTGTCTTACTTGTTAGTGTCGCAGTAAATTTTTACTAAATATCACTTATAGAACTGGGGGACCGTATAAAAATTTAATTTTCGTAATTTTTCAATAAATGTTTTCTTGACCCAAATCGCTTTTAAAACAATTCTTTACCTTATTTAAACCATTTGTGCAATTCGAAGTATGCATCTAGGACCAACGGTTGCGAAAATAAAGGCTAACCAGGTTATACGTAGACACACTGGTATATGTATGCACATAAAATGTTTTAACCCAAACAGCAAGAAAAACATTCAATATGCAATAACCAGATAACAAAAAAATACTTTGTTTACCGTGTTTTAAAAGAAGGCCCAAACAAAATTTTAAACAGAGATAAATAATAGGGATACTTTAAATTAAAATTAATAGGACCCGATTTCAACAAAATTAAAAGCATTCGACGTCGAAAACCAAACTATGCACCAATATTACAAAACATCACATGGAAAAAGAATACTATATTCCCGAGAAAAAACATCACGGAGATATGTGTGGGAAAATACAGTAAAATTTTAAATAATATAATAAAGCTCTAAAATAAGGCGACATTAAAATAAGTAATAATATTCGGATCGATTCAGTTATAAATGATATTCAAAATATTCCCCTGAAAGTTAAAATCACTATTAGATATACCATACACTGAAAAAAAGAGAATGAGAGAGAGAAATTTTTTCTTAATCTACACTGTTAAAAAATGCAACTTGCTCTTAAGCCTTTGCGGTCGAAGTACTTCTCTCAGGCACAGACATCTTTTGCACAAATTTATTCGGTCGGCAGCACTTTTTTTTAATGAAACATTTTTACTTCTACAATGACAACATGTACAGAAGAAATTTAGTAAAAATATACTTTTAAAAGTTAGTGGTGCGAGTAGAATAAAAATATAAAATCAAGTAATAAAGCTTGTGTGGCTATTTTCCGACACTCGGCCGTAAAGCTTTAAAGTACAACAAATACAATAATCTCTTCCGAGTTAACCATGATTCCGAAAAGTGTTCTTTATCATATTAAACCTCATAAACTGATATATTTCAGAAATTTAAAGAAGAATTCGTAAATACAAAGTTTCTTTTGCTTCTAATGATTTTCGGAAACGTTTCCGAGTTAGTTTTTATAGTGTGTCAACCCTTTGTTTGATACCGTCCACCACGGCAGACGAAAATGTTTGTTTTTTTCTTATCCAAAATATTTTCTTTACAGTTTCTATCAAAGCTTATGCTACTCTCTGACATCTATACTTTCAGCTAGTGCTGGTCAGAATGAATGATTTTACCATCGAATGAATCATTCAGGCGTGTGCAAAAACCTAGTTTCGAACCTTTAATCAATTACCACCAAAAATTTTGTGAAAAGAAAAGAATCAAATGCACAGTTGGCAGCCGTCATAATTTTTTTTATCAATTATCTTGAGATATTTTGAAGAGGAAAATACCATTCTAAAAAGCACCTTTTTTCATCATTCCTGACTTGCACCATAACACATTTATCTTTTAAGTTAGCACCAAATTAATTTTTCTTCATAATGAACTGTAAATTGAGATAATAATGTATTGAAAAATATGATTTAAATCACTCAGTGATCATTAAATGTTTTCGCACAAAAGCATCGAAATAAAAATATACAGCGTTAAATAAGCATACACAATACTGAAGGCATTATTTTATTTCGATAAAAATGACGAAAATATTAATGCGACTCGTTTTTATAAGAGGAAAAACAGATTTGATAAATGAGCGTTTGGAAAATACTTCATCTTTTGTTGTTATAAAAATGGGGGTTTGGAGTATATACGAAATGAAACAAGTCATAACTTATATATTCTTTTAATAAAAAATGACATATAAATCAACTTCTTTGAAATGTCTTCCTTCCAATGTCGTGCTCTTTTGTGATATTATTAATCTATAAAAGATTTTAAAAAAATATTTTAAAACAGGATTTGAAGAATTACGAAAAGGTTTCGCATGGAACAAAAAAAGAAAGGAAATGCCGAATAAATGTTTTACTTTTAAATATAGTAGAATATGTTAACACTTCACTAGTTTAGATATGGATTGATGACTGTAATTCGCCTTTTGACATTTAGGTTTCACATAATTAAGTCTCCAACTTTTTTTTTTTTTTTTTTAATCTCGTATGTAGTAGAAAATTTATCCAAATGCAAACGCATTTAAAATAAAAATTGGCTATAATTAGTAAACATCCTTTGTCGTTAAATTTAGAAGAAAAATAAAAATGCGGTGTGTATTGTACAAGGTTAGCAAAATGACCGAATAAAAAAAAATATTTTCAAAACTATTACACGTATTATAATAAGTGATAAATGAAAATACAGAACATCACAAGTTTTTTTCAGTCATAGACCGAGAGCTGGCAGCACAGACAATCACCTCCATAGAGTTCACAGATGAAATTTTAGGATTAGTTAAATCTTGATTCGCATATTAAAACGCAATCGGTCTGCCAATTGATATCTTGGTGGAAAACACCTAAAAACCCGGTTTTAGCAGCTGACTCATGGGTTTAAAATTGTGTTTTCCTGCACCCAAAGGTATGAAAACATCAAAGACTGGGAGCAGGAAAACACAATGATAAACCTATGAGTCAGTCGCTAAAATCAGGTTTTCAGGTGTTTTTCACCAAGATATGACTTGGCAGACCGATTGCGTTTTACTATGCAAATCAAGATTTAACTAATCCTAGAATTTCATCAATGAACTCGATGAGGTGGTTGTCTGTGCCGCCGGCTCCCGGTCAATTACTAATGTCTGATGTGCGAACCTTTCATACCACGTCAAACACCTAATCTGTAATCAAGTTCGTTCCGCAAATTTGGCAGTTTTGCACAGTCAATGATTCTTAATGTAGGACTGATGCATTAAAGATTTTATATACATCCTCATATTAAGTGTGCTGTGGTTTTTTTTTTTTTTTTTTTTACTTAAAGGTGGGTCGCTTATTAATAAAGGTTGGGAACCGCTGATATACGCTATTGAAAAAAATTTAATTTTCAAAATTTTGAATTGGCGCCCCCCCCCCCCCCCCACACACACACTCACACAGTGAGCTTCATCATTCTGGTGCGTAAGAAAATTGCTCAAAGAGAGATATTTTAATTCCTTTTTGATTATGTACATTGACATGGCCATTCAAAAAGTACTAATATAATTATTTTGAAAGATAATAATGCAGTAGCATTTTTATTAAAGAGTAATAAGATTGTGTATGAAGCAATATTGTAGCTTTATATATATATATATATATATATATATATATATATATATATATATATATATATATATAATATATATATATATATAACCATTAATTAAACATAACCTACCACCGTCAATTATTATGAATTAAAGCTGTAAGAATTAAAAAAAAAATATTATAAGAATTATTATGGAAGAAAAAGAAAAAAGTGGACACCGACAAAAATTGAAAAGCTTATATATTGAATTACGTTATCAAGGGCACAGAATTCAATGATATAAGCAAAATGCTTGTTTTCTGTGGGAAAAATAAGCTAAAGCTAAAAATTATTTTCCCCTGTGCCCAAACAACCATTAAAATCAAGTGAATTGATTAAAAATGAAAGCAGAATAGAAACAAATAATATGAAATGGAAGAATCAATAAAACGTATTTAAATATTTATAGGATATAAATATAAATAATAAACACCATACCGATTAATATTTCAGTATTTTACAAATATCCACGCGCACATGTCTACCAGAATATCATAAAGATTAAGGTGAATAAAACAGTTAAGAAATCACAGTAAATGATACCAAAGGATGCAGTTAATACATTTTGAAATAAAATTTGAAATACCTTGTTAAACACATTTAATATAATATAAAATAAATAGATAGTAATTACATTATTTAAAATGCACTATTAAATTAATTAATAACTGTTTAACAATATCGTCAAAATTTAGCTAAAAATACCCCCTGGTGTATTAAATTATAACTGAAATGGAGCTAGAAAAATTAAAATATAGAGCTATCTTAAAGATACAAAATTTGGTGCTGCCATCTAGTATTACTTTTATTAAGCAACTGTCGCAAGATAAATATTTGTAAGCATTTGAATGTAAATAATTTTTTAAACAGCAAAACCAAACAAATCCTTATATATAGAGCATTATAAACCTAATATAAACCACACAATGTATTTAAAAAAACTATTGTTAATAAAATTTAAAAGCATACAATATATTCTATTAGCTAACTTATTTAAACAAAACTAAGAATTTAAATAATTCTAGAACTTTGATATATATATATATATATATATATATATATATACATATATATATATACCGGGTGTCCCAAAAAGGACTGACTGATTTTAAAATTCAATAACTTGCAAACGGTGACAGATATTTAAAAAATTCTTGCAGGAGGGTTATGCATAAGGTCAAAAGTTTTATTACAGTGATTTTCAATTTTAGTTCGAATTACAAACAATAGATGGCGCTGTAAGCAATAGTCGCTAAATACAGGCTCGATTTCTGGTCCTTTCTTTTGTTCCATGCTGAAAAAGGAGATGGAAATGTATTATCCGGGCCACGAAGTACCAAAAATCGAGCCTAAATTCAGCGTCTATCGATCGCAGCGCCATCTATTGTTTGTAATTCGAACTAAAATTGAAAATCACTGTAAAAAAACTTTTGACCTTATGCATAACCCTCCTGCAAGAATTTTTTAAATATCTGTCACCGTTTGCAAGTTATTGAATTTTAAAATCAGTCAGTCCTTTTTGGGACACCCGGTATATATATACATATATATGGGGGCGAGACCCCATACATAACTCACAACTCACTTTTAGGACGAGCACTGACATTTATTGGGACGAATACACAACAAAAAATACAGATATAAACATTCTTCTCGTTCTTTAATTAGCTTAAAGTCTATAATTTAGGACGTCGTTGAATATATTTCTGAGGTTTTCTTACGTCGTGTAAATATTCAATCTTATTTCATCGAAATATGTTCTGTTCTTTAATAAAAAAAACCTTCCGTCGTCGAACTCATTTCGTTCTCTTTACTTCACACAGCTTCGTTAAGGCTCGTTTCCTTTTTAATTTCGAAGCGGAAAACACGGAGACACTCAGTCTAATGCAGGTGTTGCTTGCGAAATCTCCACAAGCGGCCGTCCTGACATCTGGAGCTGCCGCAGCGACATGTGGTAAAATAGAATCTGAAAAAACAAAAAACAAAAACTAGTAACTGTTCTTAGGGGGAAAAGAGAAAGAAAAAAAAAATCTGCACGTCATAGTTGAAGTAGCGTAACATCATATGGGTTGACTTATAAAATTGTTACAAACACATAAGAAGAAAAGATTTTTAAAAAAAATGTTTTTGAAGTTTCAGTTATCGTCAGGCCAAGGTTTCATGTATTCAGCACAGGAGCTAGTATTTATCGGTCCTTCAGTTGATGAGATTTTCGTTACGTCGTAGGTGTCATTAGACTTCACTTTGATTACTTTATACGGACCTAAGAATTTAGATTTCAACTTTAAACCTGGTCCTTGCTGGGTTCTCTTAATTGCTACAAGGTCACCAAGCTTGTATTTACGGGGTTTCTTACGTCGTAAATTATAGTGCTTGCGGTTTTCTTGTTGAATTTCCAGAATATTCTTCTTGGCTTCTTTACGGAGCTCTTCTCTGTCTTTCATAAATTGTTCTTCGACTGCACTGTTTAAGAGGTCAATAATTTGTACATCTTCTTTCTGTTTCATTTTTGTACCAAATAATATTTCAAACGGTGTTCTCTTAATGCTTCTTTGGTAAGTTGAATTAATGACTTGTTGAACTTTAGGAACATGTTTAAACCATTTGGTCGGTTCGTCTTTGGACATTTTAGAGATTACAGAAAGTATGGTGGAATTAAGTCGCTCTACTTGACCATTGGCACGGGGAAGGCCAGTTGTAACTGTCTCGTGCTTTATATTTTCATCTTGACAATAATCAGCAAATTCTTTGCTTATAAATGCAGGACCTTTATCGCTAATGATAATGGAAGGATTGCCAAAAGTATGACTTTGTTGTCGTAGTTTTGATATAACTTCGGTAGCAGAAGTACTTTTACATGGATACAACCAGACGAATTTAGTAAATGCGTCTATTAACCTTCCGTCTACCAGACGGGTCCATTGGACCCGACATGTACATTCAAAATATTTATTCAAACCAGAAATTTCTTCAAAACAAACTAAATGTATAAATCAGACAATAATAAGTTAAATAAACAAATTAAATAGTTTTAAGTAAAAATTCTGGTGTAGAATGTTTTTATAAAACTTGAGTAAAATTTCCAGTAGTTCTAGGGTTAAAGACAAAATATGTTTATAATTTTTGTTGGTTGTTTCAAGAGGGCCTAAATGATCAATGTGGTAGGTTTGGAGAGGAGTCTCTTCTTTAGGTAAGGGATGCAATTCACCTTCTTGTTTGCCACGTTTGCGATTATACAAAAGGCACGTTACACAATTTGCTATAATTTTATCAATTTTATTTGACATATTAGGGATGAGAAATTCTTCGTTAAGGAGTTCTTCACAGCGTTTACGGCCAAAATGTCCTTTGTCATGAACGTGTTTAATGACATTTAGCTGCATTTCATCCGGCACAACTATCAGATCGATACCTTTATGATTTTTATAGAGAACGTTATTTTTAAGGAAATAGTTGTCATATGGCTTTGTTTTCAAAATTTCTTTGATGGCCTGTATATGTTCGTCAGTGTTCTGTGATTGTATGATTTTGGTAGTAAAACTATCTTGAATGACCATACATATTGGATTTCTACTTAAAGCGTCGACATGGCGCATGCGTGTACCTTGTCTGTGTTCGATTGTATAGTTATAGTCAGCTAACATTAAAGCCCATCGAGCAATCTTGGTGCAAAGATCTTTTTTATTCATAGTAAGGGCGAATGCGTTGCAATCTGTGACTATCTTGAAAGGAATACCTAGAATGTAAACGCGAAATTTTTTAAGGGCTTCTATGACAGCTAAAACTTCTAATTCATAACTCGAATATTTACGTTCGGCATCTGTGGTTTTTTTGCTCATAAAATAGACAGGGTGAAATTGATTGTCAATAGAAGACTTTTGAAGGAGGACTGCTCCGTAACCGTCAATAGATGCATCACAGTGAACTTCTGTTTCGTTACTAGGGTTATAAATGCTTAAAACAGGACCTGAAAAAAGGATGTGTTTCAGCTGATTAAATGCATTTCGTTGCTGGTCGCCAAAGTGAAATTTAGTGTCTTTTCTAAGAAGATCTGTTAAAGGCTTAGCTATTAAAGAGTAATCTTGAATGAATTTACGAAAATATGAAGTTAATCCGACAAATGAATGTACATCTTTTATACTTTTAGGTTCTGGGAAATTAAGGACAGCTTTAGTTTTTAAGGGGGATGGGTGCAGTTGACCATTTTTAATGTGGTAACCCAAAAAATCAATTTCTCGTTGTAGAAAGTGGCATTTTTTGAGATTCAGTTCTAAACCATATTCGGATGCAGTTGTAAGGACGCGTTGTAATTTCTGGAGTCCTTCGACTTCGTTTTCAGCTGGTATTATGAAGTCATCCATATAGACAATAAGTACTTTTTCATTAATGAGGTCTCGAAAAACGTTATAAATATGTCTTTGAAACACTAACGGTGCATCGCTAAGGCCATAATTCATATATAAGAATTCAAATTGACCAGAATGTGTTACGAAAGAAGTATATTTTCTACTATTTTCTTCTACTTCGACATGAAAAAAAGCATTTTTAAGGTCAAGAGTAGTAAATACTTTTGCAGAATGCAACTGATCAATAATGTCATCAATTGCTGGGAGGGGAAAACGTTGTTTATGTGTTTTAGAATTTAACTTCCTATAGTCAACACACAATCTATATGAACCATCTTTCTTTTTTAGTAGGACAATAGGTGATGAAAAATTACTAGTGCTTTTACGAATAATTCCTTTTTCGAGCCACTCAGAAATTTGTTTTTCGACGAAGTTTTTCTCTATTTGCGCCAAGCGCCTGGGAGGACAAGTAACAGGTTCTTCGTTTTCCAGATGAATTGATAATTTAACATCAGTTGTCTTTATTTTTTTAGGAGAATAATTTTGAATAAGTTCTGAAATTTTTGAACGTATTGTTTCATCGGTAATATGAGATAAATCAAGATTAAGATCGTCTAACACATGAGCAATATTAATCAAAAAATTATTGGACGCATCGTCATTTTTCTCGATTTTTTGCATCGAAATATTATTTCCAGAAATTGTTAAAATACTTTGTTGAATGATATCTGTACCAATAATAAGATCAAAAGATATGGAATAATCTGGGACTACATAAACATTAGTTGTATAATTAAAATCATCTATCATAATGTTCGTAGAGAAAAAACCTAGGGGTTTGATTATAGTATTTCCTAATCCAGTTAATGTGATAGTTGAATGTTCAAGGTTCGAAATTGTAGGGAGTTTGCGATAAATACTTTCCTTTAGTAAACTTCTTTCACTACCTGTGTCTACCAATGATGTAACATTTACAGACGAAATAATGACTTGTTTGGTCATGAAAGTGTTCGACGTGACAGTGGAAACATTGGAGGGTTCTGACTTAACTCTAGGCTTCCTTGGTTGATCACATTGAGCCGATTTATGGCCAAAATTCGAACAATTAAAACAACGAGGGCCTTTATCTTTATGTCTGCATTGGCTACTTTTATGATTCGACAAACCACAATTAAAGCAAAAAAGATCAGATTTTGGTCGAAAGGATTTCTCTTTCAGTGGCATTTCAGGTTTGACTTTACGAAATTTAGTGTTCTCAAAGTCATGTCAATTTTGTCATAAATTTTGAGCTTTTGCTTGAATTCTACAATGGATTGGCATCCATATAACATTGATTTTCTGAAAACGGGGTCGGGTATACCATTTATGATGTATTGCATTAATGCGGAATCCTCGATTTTACCACGCGAGCATATTTGTTTCATGATAAGAAAATATTCTTCTATTGATTCATTTTCTTGCAATTTTCGTTTATTTAATATATCATGTAACTCGGCAGAATTATAAGTGGTGCTAAATTCTGATATTAAGAGTTGTTTAAGTTTATCATATGAATTGATATGAAATTCTGTTTGTGCTAATAACTGGGCTTTTCCTCGTAATGATCTTTTACAAAATATGAATTTATGAAAGTCAGATAAATTAAACATATTAGTAACATCCTCAAAATTATTAAACCATACCTGTATATCACTAAAAGAACTAACATCGAAAGGAGGTATTACACTTTCAATATCAGTAAAATTAATAGACGATTGCATAAAACTTTGAACTGGAAATTGCTGTTGTTTGTCAAAATTTGATAATTCAGTGTTATTACTTGAAGTCATATTATTTGAAGGCAGTTCGGGTTCCGAGTCAGTGTCACTTTCATTTTGTATAATATTATTTTGTAGTAAGGTCAAGTCTGAAAGGTATGTCACTAATCGGGTTGCGAGATCGTTTAAAGATCCCTCATTATCAATACAAAGTAGATTGCACACTGTAATCAGATCATTTAATGAAAAATCAGTTTGAACTTTAGTTATTTTATTTTTGAATTCGGTGCTGTCGGTTTGAAAACCGAAACCAGTAAAATCACGTATTCTCTTTCTATTAGAGCGATCACCGTCAGCATCAAATAGGAATTTATGCAGCAATTTAATTTTATGCGTTCGTTCGTTTTTAAACGCAACTTCCAGTTCTGGTATTTCAACTAACTTCATAATAAAATAATAGCAATGAACTCACCGTTAGAAGAATATCCGGCTTGAATATGTAGGATGAATAACTCTAATTAATCATATTGGTGGGTTAACTGTCACTTCTGACGCCAATTTATGGGGGCGAGACCCCATACATAACTCACAACTCACTTTTAGGACGAGCACTGACATTTATTGGGAAGAATACACAACAAAAAATACAGATATAAACACTCTTCTCGTTCTTTAATTAGCTTAAAGTCTATAATTTAGGACGTCGTTGAATATATTTCTGAGGTTTTCTTACGTCGTGTAAATATTCAATCTTATTTCATCGAAATATGTTCTGTTCTTTAATAAAAAAAACCTTCCGTCGTCGAACTCATTTCGTTCTCTTTACTTCTTCTGCATTTTTACTTCACACAGCTTCGTTAAGGCTCGTTTCCTTTTTAATCTCGAAGCGGAAAATACGGAGACACTCAGTCTAATGCAGGTGTTGCTTGCGAAATCTCCATATATATATATATATATATATATATATACATATATATATATATATATATATATATATATAGCCAACCTAGTATATTTTATATTTCAGAAGTTTCTCTTTTGTATCCATCACATAAAGTTGTTTTAAGGATACAGAAAATGTTGTGATATGATGTTTTTTCTTCAACGTGTTTGGTTTTCCTAATGACAAGAACATGTTTAAGGCAGTGCATTTCAAATTTTTCCTGAAAAAGGGCTGCATTTATTTTTTCTACTCTATTACAGAAACTATAAAATAAATAAATTTAAAATTATACACCAAAATCGACAATGCATAAGAATAATACTTATGGGAGCGTCCGTTGTTAATCTTGTGACCATTAGAGTAAATTATTATAAATACTTCCAATTATTTTATAACAAAATATAATTTAGATAAAAATTGATATAACCAGATAATACCTTTGTGTTCCACTCACGTAACGTATATTAAAAATTTTTTTCTCTTGTGACCTGAGTGTCACAAGAGCACCAAAATTTTGATTTAATACAAGTAAAGTAAAGGCAAATAAAATGCTTTTTGTTCCAAATTAGATATATGTTACGTATGTGGAACACAATGGTATTCAGCTGGCTGTATCAATTTTTATCTTAATTATATTTTGTAATAAAATAATTTGAAGTATTTACGAAAATTTGCTCTAATGGTCACAAGAGTAACGAATTGACGTACCCTTATCTTTTAAATAACAGCAATGAGACATTTAAGTCATTTGAATGTGTTTCAAGATATCATATAATTAATTTATCTGTTTTATCTCTTCACCTGGATACTTTAATTTTAAACATGCTTCTTGCCATCACATCTTGCACTTTTAATAAACGCCTGTATATATATTTCAAGTATAACAAAGTAATCATTTTCTTTTAATTCGCTATTTTTTTACGTATTAGAAACAGAATCCATAATTAAGGTAATTATTTTGAACTAACATAATCATCTTGTTTTCATCATATCTTCATATTATGGTATGAGCCTCGTTTAATTATTGCTCTGGGAGATTTTGTTTTCTAAGTTGCATATAAAAGCGATAATTTGAAATAATTTTGAATAATTAAATATTCCCCACTTTAATATTCAACTTAGAAAAAAAATCTCCCAGACCAATAATTAGATGAGGCTCATACTAATATAAGAAGATATGATGAAAACAAGATCATTATGTTAGTTCAAAATAATTACTTTAATCATGGATTCTGTTTTTAATACATAACAAAAAGAGCGAATTAACAGAAAACGATTACTTTGTTATACATGAAATAAAGGATCGACCGAAACAAGTTTTTAAGACCGAAAACCGAATTTCGGTAATCTATCTATTTTCGGCCAAAAAAGTAAACGAAAGCGAAAATGTTCATTTTTTTTAAAGTACATTAATACATACATAAATATCCATAATTATTAATTAACTAGGAAGAGAGCCGTCAAAAATGACTGAAAATGAGATATCAAGGTTTTCTCTATTTCGCCATACACTGGAAAAGTACCGAGAATTTAATTTCTATATTCGGCTATGTAAACCACATTAAAATCGAGCACTTAGGAGCTCAGATCGTGCAGCGCCGTCTAGTGGCGGTTTTTTATTAGTATCATCAGATTAAAGATTCACAGACGTACATTTTCGTGCATTACGCTTTAAATTCTGACCCTTAGATTCAGAAAAAAACTTAAATGCACGGAGTTTAAATTAAATTTCGGTGAGCTCGATTATGAAAAATTAGTGGGTTTCAATGGAAATTTGTCCTAAATTACCCAGCTATCGCCAAGTTGGCGTCATATATGACAACTTATTTTGTCGCCAAATTTGGCAATATTTAGCCACGTTGATCAAAATTTGGCTATATTGTGGTAACCTGTTATGGATGCTAATAATACTTTTCAACAATTACTCATTCTTGAAGCTCATACCGACTTCTCCATAGGAATCCTACCATGGCCGCGATGAATGAGGCGGTCCAACCGGAATTGTGAGGGGCACGCAGAGACTTGGATTTTATGTAAATAGATTATACGTATTTATGAAATATACATAATTATCAATTAATTATACGTGCTCTGCAAATAGAAGCGTCTTAAATTTAGACACATATGTGACTGAAAAAGAATTTTAGACACTTAAGTGTCTTAATCTGAAAATTAAGATTTATAGATGTCTTAATTTAAGATGCATAAGAGTCTTACTATGAACATGGTGTAAACGAACTGAGAATAATGTCTAAAATATCCGCAAACGTCTTATTTTAAGACACTTCATTGCTTTAAAAGTGTCTTAATTTAAGACGTTTTGATTCTTCCGACGCAATAACCACCTGGGGGCACTCCCGCGCATGCGTTTTAGATGTCTTCGAAGTGGTATACGTTGTAATTCAAACAAAGTTTGTTTTTATGTACGCGTGTATTTTAATTCGTTTTTTGCGAAATGTGAAGTACTGTGATTTTAATTCGTATTAACTTGGATTATTTATTTATTGAATACATACATCTGACGTGTGTGCTTGACATCAAATGTCTCTTAGAAGCTGTCGTCGATATAAGGGTGGGATAGACACAGAACAGAAGTAGAAGACGGTTGAAGATTACACCCGGAAATTCTACAAAGCGTGTGCAATGGGCTTAGTGTTAACTCGTATTAATTTATATCAATAAAATTGTGTTATTCATCTTCGTGCTGTCGAAGCTGGCAAAAAAAAAAAAAAAAAAAAAAAAAAAAAAAGAAACTTTTGTCTGGCAGGTCATGTTTTTAAGATGAAACATCTCATCCTTTAAATATGGCTAGTCGGATGTATTATGGGATTACCTTTTAAACTGATGCAAGTCTTTCTCCTTCACTGTGGTTGTGGTAGTTTTTAAACTTTCAAATCGAGGAATTTTTTTTTACCTCTTCCAAACAGCGATTGAAGTAAGTGTTATAATTTCTTTATAGTGCTAAAATTAGTGTCTTTTATGATTTTATTTATTGTACTAAACAAAATCTCGCATGAAATTTAATTAGTTTTGAATCTTTTTGCAAAACAAAACACTAATTCTAGAAGTATATATTTTTAAACTTATGATGTTGTCTTTTATTACAAATTAGGTATTATTTATTCTCATCTTTTTTCTCAAATTTAAAGTAATTACATCACTAAAAAACAGACAAATTTTAAGTTAAGTTCCTTCTCTTGTTTTGTTTTCAATATGGCAGTTCTTAGTTTCAATGGCTAATGCTTATCTCATACTAAACGATCACAAGGAAATAGAAAAAAAAATCTTTGAAAGATCTGCTAAAGCTTTCTTATTTCCCAGCTAGGGATTACAATCCCGGATTGAGATCCCGGCATCACGCTTTAATTTTAATCCCGAAAATCCCAGGAATTTTCGTTTTTTTTTTTTTTTTTTTTTTTTTTTTTTTTTTTTTTTTTAATTGAACAATATTTAGCTGAAATTAAAAAATATATTTATAGACTTTCGCTTTTGGAAAAAAAAATAAATTGATTTTTATGAAACTTATATATAATTGAAAAAGAATATTTCTCAAGTATTTCTTAGATATATTTCTAAAGCTATTAAATCTTTTAATGTGGAAAACGTTTGACTTGGAAACATAGAAGTAAGCCAGTCAGGAAAAAGGAAATCATTTGTTTATTTCGTTTTTGCTTCGTGTGTAGAAAATATATTTCACTTCGAAGGTCATTTTCCAATTAGACTTTACTGATAAGCATCGCAAGTGTGTATCATAGTGATATCACATGCTAACTTCTTTTTTTGCGGCTTTATTTTGCTTTAAAGATGTCTTGTTTAGTAGCTCATAGGAATGATATCAATAAGCCCATGTGGCAATATAAATTTTTAAAAAATCTAATTTTTAAATGATAAGGATTTTCATTTTTTGCGGGGAGGGGGGGGGGGATTTTGTATGAAATTTTCGTAAAGCTGATACCTTAAATCTTGCACTGATTATAATGAAAGTTTTGAACTTTTAGAGTAGGACAAAATATAAATAAACAAAATACCGAAGTAATTTTTTTCTCAATATTAACCCTTTGCACTCGAGGGCTCCGGAGAGGAGCCATTTAAAATTTGTCTTCAAACTCGAGGTCTCCGCTACGGAGACAATGCAAATAATTTTGTGATACCATGTAATCTTGGCTTTTCTAGACAGGTATCACAAAATTATTTGCATTGTCTCCGTAGCGGAGCCCTCGAGTTTGAAGACAAATTTTAAATGACTCCGCTCCGGAGCCCTCGAGTGAAAAGGGATAAAGTAGAATATTTATTTATTTATTCATAGTTAAATAGTTGTTGTGATTATCATCTGATATATATGTAAAATTGCCTATGTGGCAATATAAATGTTTAAAAAAATCTATTTTTAAATTATATGAAGTAGAGTAGGACAAGACTATAAGAAATAAATATATTTATCCCTGTACTTTAAAAGCCCTCAATAGCCCTTGCCGTTGAATTTGTCCGATAATCGGAGATGTCTGCTTTTGTGGGGTAAAAATATACAAATATGTATGCTATGCGGATTAAAAAAAGTATTCGCTAAATAGGTGTTTCAGCTATTCGGGAATGTCCATTAACCTCCACAACGAATACGCCCGAATACCGGACATCTCAATTTAAATAATAATAATGCAGGGTTGCATTTTTTCCAAAAGAACTTCTTGATTAAAGAATGGGCATACTGGGCCGTGCCCCGCCCCCCTACGATTTTAGTGCCCACAAATTTGATGTGCAATATTTGTAAAGCTTATATTTTAAATCTGTTTCGAAATTGTACTGATTATAATCAATATTTTGAACTTTTAGTAAAATAAGATTAAAAATAAAACAAATTTTTAAAATCTAATATTTAGATAAATATTTTTTGTTTTAATCTTGTTCTACTCCTGGAGTTCAAAATATTGATTATAATCAGTAAAATGTCGTAAAAGATTTAAATTATCAGCTTAACAAAAATTGCGTACCAAAATTGGGAGCACCAAAAAAATCAGGTTGTGGGGGGGGGGGGGTGGGGGGCAGGATCCCAGACAAATATTTTTCTAGGATTCAACATGGTCGAACATGGCTACGTATGATGCTTACAAAGAAAATGGATGCTATTAAGACGTTTGAAGTGTCTGAAATTCATGAAAAAATTCAGACATTTTAAAATGTCTGAAAATTGAACACCCCGTTTCAGACACTTAAGTATCTGAATTTCAGACATTTTAATTTACAGTGTGTTTATTAAATATACATAATTATTAATTAATTATATACATGTAGCCCAGGTAGACTTTCTGTGACCAAAACTTTTTATTTTCTTATAAAATAAAATGTAATTAATTCATCAACGTCACAGAATGATTTTATAATTATACGAACTTCATCTAATTAGTAAATGTTTTAGGTATACATATCTTGATTTATCTTTTATAATGATTATTTAAAAGATCATCTGTTATACTAGAATTTTCTCAAAGACTATTCGAAATAATTCTGCGGTTTCAAACTACAAATTTTCTACTACTGTTAAGTTTGTAGCTTTTAATGAGCTTGTGAAAAGCGTCTTGAAAGTTTAGTTATATATGCATCGCTTACTTTATAATTTGCACTGCCATCTTGAGTCAGTCATGACAGGGTCAACCACATGGGGAGGCCTACCAGAAAGACTTAAGCACTCACAAGCCCCGCCCGGAGTCAGTCATGACAGCTCAAATTAATGAGTCAGGCTGAAAATTTACGAAGGAAGAAACGAGATTTTTTAATACAGATAGTTTAGGTCGAGTTCTGGTTCGGCTGAATTTTAGGCAGCATTTTCACCGAAAGCGAAGTTTCGGCGAAACTCAGATTTTGTTGCTAAAACGAAAACGAAACCGAATTACCGGTCGATCTCTACTTAAAATATATTCAGGCGTTTATTAAAAGTAAAAGATGCATTGGCTAGCATATTTAAACTTTTGCTTCTAGACAAGTTATATAATTGTGTAAAGCTGCTCTTTCTAAATTGTAAAATAAGCTACGTAACTGATAATTCAAAAAAATATTGGCTGTATTTAGTCAAACGAAGAGCAAAATTAATTAATAATATGTACTGTTTATATTTTCTAGCAGTTTTTGATGACGGCTATGACAGTTTATTCATTTGGAACCCAAAAAATGCACTAAATTGTATAATGCATGATAGATACTTTTCAACAAAAGCAGAAAGACAATTATATAATGTGAAATACATTTTAAGGTATCAAATAATTAAATTCGTTGTTTTAACACTTTACTTTAAATTTTTTAGCTTAAGATGTATTTTTGAATGATTAAATATTTTTCGCATTAATATTCAAATACGAGGGAAAGTCAGTAAGTAGGTCGCAAACTGATATGAGAAGTTGGAAATTACTAGCAAATTGTTCCCAAATAGGCCAATAGATGGCAGCATATTCAACAATAAGGTGTTAATTTCGAATTTATGAGACAGCAGTTGTACAAGATGAGTAAGATCGTTCAAAAGTTTCTGACGAAGAGCGAAGTGGTCGTCCAGTTGAGATTGCGACAGACGAGTCGGGGCGGAAGGTTGAGGAAATTGTTGCTATGTTGTCTATTGTTGCTCGCATGTCAGCTCTAACCATTTACTGAACCTTCTGCACTAATTCTTCTATCGCAATCTCAACTGGACGATCACTTCGCTCTTCGTCAACAACTTTTGAAGGACCCAGCTGATACTGTACAACTGCTGTCTCAGTTTGTGACCTACTTTCTGATTTTCCCTCGTATATATACAATTAATAACTCATCTGAACGCTAATTAGATGATGCTTGAGGAAGATGAGATGAAAACGGGACGATTATAGTACTCCATATTATTTGCTTGAAATAAGAAATCTGGTTACGGTGCATAGCAAGAAGACCATAAGAACAGAAAACGATAGTCTTGTTATGCTTGAAACAACCTTGGGCATTTAATATGAGTAGAAAATGCAATCGTAAAACTTATTTTAACTTTTTGATTTGTACAAAGCATATAAATATTTGCTACAGATTCAAAAATTAAATTGTCTAAAATAAATGCACCGAGATCTGTAATGCATTAAAGAAAATACTTAATATTTAAGTCAAAGCCGGGATACATTTAAATCTATAGAAATTAATTTCAAGATACCAAAGCATTCAATTACTTATTTTAATTTTTTTTCTCAGAATTATGTTAGGTTAGAAGTAATTTTATACAATTAAATCGATTATAAACAAATAGATAAATAAATAAATCCCTCGTAGGAATAATTAGATGAGACTTACATGATTATAGGAAGATGTGAAGAAAACAGGATGACCGCATTAGATGAAAATAATTGCTTTAAAAATAAACTGTGCCTCCAATGAGAGGAAAAAAAAAAAAGAAAGAAAGAAAGAAAGAAAACGTCTCTTATACTTGAATTAAACTCGTGTTTATTAGAAGTATGGGATGCATTGGCAAACATGTTTCAACTTTTGTTTCTTTGCAAAATAATATAATAGTATAAAGTTTCTGTTTCTCAATTTTAAAAAAACTTACATAACTAATATTTCAGGAAAATAAATAGTATCGCTTGATTTAGTCAACCCAAAGGGAAAATTATTTAATACCATATATAGTCTTTACGTTTCTGAGCATTTAACCTATTTATAGGCATTACATCTTTCTAGTTCATATAGTTCGGATGTTTACTTCCCATTTATTTTTAATTCTCAACTGCCAAATTTCTACCAGAAATTTCGACAAAAATGTACCTGTAATAATGCACTCGAAGAAAAGCATCTATTTATTTTGAAAGTAAATTGTTAGTAAATTCTCGTGGCAAATAAAATCTTGGGCATTTTAGAAACAGAATTATTTTGCCCATGGAAAGGTTAATGTGGTGGATAACTGTTAGGCCAGCTTAATTCATTCGGGCCAGAAAATTATACGTTAAAATATACAATATATTGAAGAAATTACTTAACTGTAAAATAAAGCCGAACAACAATTGAACTACTGTTTAAGATGTCAAATAAATAAATTACTTTGTTTAACTCTTTGCTCTATTTTTGTTCCTCTAAGGTTAGAAATGATTTTCCATAACCAAACACTATACGCTTTTCAAAGCCTATTGTTAGACATTAACATGACTGTGTAACATGAAATCTTATGGTTTTATACGATTTTACCGAACGAAAATTATTATACACAGTTATTATATACTTCATCCAAGAATTGGATAATGGGAATGTTAAAAGGATAATTATAAGTTTTAAAATGTTCTAAAGCTGTAGAACGTGCATCATATTTGAATTAAATCCATAACATTCAGTTGAAGAGAATATGATTTCTCTCTTTTAATATTCAAATTACAGAAAAAGAAAAAGAAAAGAAAAATATAATCGAAAAAAAAAAAGAAAAAGAAATACCTCAAAGTAATAATTAATCTAGGCTTACACTGTTATAGGAAGATTGAATGAAAATATAATAATAATGATACTTCAGAATTATAACTTGAATTAAGATATCTGGTTCCAACCTGAAAATATGATAACTTCTGAATGAACTTCTGGAAAATAGGGTAATTATGATACTTCAAATTATTACTTTAATTAAGATATCTGGTTCCAACGCGTACAAAAAAAAGAGCTGAATGATCGTCTTTTTGTGCCTGAAACATCCTCAGGCATTTATTAAAAGTAGAAGATGCAATTGGTAAACTCTTTAATTTTTTTATTTTATACAAAACATATAAATATTTATTGCAGAATCAATAATTTTCATGCACTAAAGAAAACACTTAACTTTTAAATAACAACAGAATAACATTTAAATCAATTGGAATACGTCTCAAGGCATCATATAACTAGATCACATGTTTAGACTAAGTACTCTGAAATATTTTTTAGGTTACATGTAATTTTACGTAATGAAAAATTTTTCTCTTTGATATTCAAATGGCAAAAAAGAAGTACATCAAACCAACAATCATATAATGCTTGCGTTATTATATGGATTATCTTAGTTCAATATAATTGCTTTAATTAAAATATCTCATTCCAATGCGTGGCAAAAACGAAAAGATCAGAAAGCGATTGTCTTGTTATACACGGAAATTCTTAGGTAGTTGTTAAAAATAGAAGCCGCAATTGGCAAACTCGATTGGATTTCTTGGTTTATGCAAAGCATATAATTATTTATTGCAGATTCAAGAATTTAATACTCTAGAAATTATACACCGAAATCTCCGATCATCAAAGAAAACACTAAGATTTAAAATAAAAACTGAACGATGTTCAAATCTAAAGAAATACTTTTCGAAGTATCAAATAATTGAATTATTGAATTACTTATTTTAACTCGTTACCGAGAATTCGTTTAGGTTCAAAGTAATTTAACAATTAAATTTTCTTCTCTTTAATATCGAAATCACAATGAATAAATAAATAAAATGTTAAATAAACAAATCCTTCAGAACAATAATTAGATGAGGCTTATAGTAGTCTTCGAAAATGAGATGAAAACTGGGTGTTTATGTCAGTTCAAAATAATTGCTTTATTTATGAACACTTTCAGCAATGCGAAAAGAGAAAAAAACAAAACAGAAAACGTTTTCCTGCTGTACACGAGATATCCCCAGGCGTTTGTTAAAAGTATCGGATACATTGGCAAACAAGTTTCAACTTTAGCTTCTAGGCAGAAACATGTAATTGAGTAAAGTAGCTCTCTTAATTTTAAAAGAAGGAACATAACTGATGTTTCAGAAAAAATAGTTAGTGTCAACTGACTTCGTTAGCCCAAGAGAAATTCATTAATAATATGTAGTCTTTAAATTTCTTAGCAGTTATTTTCATGTGTTTGATGACTGCTATGCCAGTTTATTTCATTTTGGACTAATAATATAACCAGAATATACAATGTATTAAAAAAAATACTTAGCTTTTAAATAAAAGCAAAAAGACATTTAACACGTTCACGCCGGCGCGGTGCGTCACACTCGACTGTCTAGGAGCTGCCAAGACTCCGGCTTTTTGGATACCAGTATTTTAATACAGAAAAAGGTTGTTTTATTTAATTAGAACAATTGGGCGATTTAAAGGTACAACATTTTCTCTAAAATAAAAGTGGTGTGCAAAAAGCCGGAGACTGGACGACTCTGCTACAGTCGAGTGTGACTCACCGCGCCGGCGTGAACGTGTAAAGTAAATTGAAATACTTTTAAAGTTGTCAAATAAATTACTTATTGTAACACTTCTCTTATTTATTTATTTATTTTAGTTAAAAGTAAATTTACATAATCAAACACTATACACTTTTCAAAACGTTATATTAACGTGATATTATTGTTATTGTTCAAAGCCTGTAGTAAGCATCAAATACCGCAGTTTTTTGTTTAATATGTGTCACATATATTCTTATGGATCAATATGAATTTGCCCAAACGGGAAATAAACAAATTTTCAGAGACTTCATCGAAGAATCAACTAATGGGAATGTTAAAAGGATAATTCTAAATTGAACAATTATCTAATCATGTAAAAAGTGCATCATATTTTGAATTAAATCTTGAATATTCAGATTAAAGAATGTGATTACTCTGCATTAATATATTTAAAAAAAACAGAAATACCTTAAAACAATAATTGAAGAGCTTAGAGGTGGAACATGTTATGATACATTTTCTCAAAAACTGCTCTTTATTTTACGGATGAAAGCGTTATGAGGTATTATATCATACCGTAAAACTAAAATACTAAAATTATATTTAGTATTGAAGATATGAGTCAGTATCTTTTAATATTTAATGTTTTTATATTTAATAATTTAAAAGTTAAAAATAATTTCTAATATTTAGTAATTAAATGTTAATGTTGTTTTCTAGGAGAGTTTAGTATCACCCATAAAAATTCAAACATAGTCTACTAAGAAGGAATTAAATAAATAACTAAATTACAACAATAAAATTTCACTTCAATTTTCTCGAATTCTAATTTTTGCTACATAAAATCTTCTTCCACCCAGATCTTCAGTTGCACTAGGTTTACACTTTTTTTGGAATATTTTGTCAAAATGCAATGATTACGATAGTTCAAAATTCATTAAGATTTCTTCTTCCAAAGAAAACAAAAAGAACGACAGAACAGAAAACGACCATTTTGTTGTGCTTGAAACATTTTTAGGCATTTATTAAAAATAGAAGATGGCATTGACAATCATGTTTCATTTTTTAGGTGCGTTCGTAATTATATAAATACGTAGCACCTATAGTCGTCGTTCAGTCCGTCCGTCTGTCCGTCTGTCCGTCTGTCCGTCCGTCTGTCCGCATGTAACAGAGCAAAAACTAACCAACCGAATAGTCTGAAATTTCAAATATGTGATTGTTGCAAAATTTTGTCGAGCCATTTCAAATTTTATGAAAATCGGATGTATAGTTTAATTACAGGGACAGTCAAAATTTTTTCTTTACATTACGGCCAATGGGAAAAATTATTGCAAGTGGATTTTAATGATATTAGAGCCTTCCGAATGATCTGAAATTTTAAAGATATAATTGTTGCAAAATTTTGTCGAGCCATTTCAAATTTTAGGAAAATCGGACGTATAGTTTAATTACAGGGACAGTCAAAAGTTTTTCTTTACATTATGGCCAATGGGAAAAATTATTGCAAGTGGATTTTAATGGTATTAGAGCCTTCCGAATGATCTGAAATTTTAAAGATATAATTGTTGCAAAATTTTGTCGAGCCATTTCAAATTTTAGGAAAATCGGATGTATAGTTTAATTACAGGGACAGCCAAAAGTTTTTCTTTACATTACGGCCAATGGGAAAAATTATTGCAAGTGCATTTTAATGATATTACAGCCTTCCGAATGGTCTGAAATTTTAAAGATATAATTGTTGCAAAATTTTGTTGAGCTATTTCAAATTTTAGGAAAATCGGACGTATAGTTTAATTACAGGGACAGTCAAAAGTTTTTCTTTACATTATGGCCAATGGGAAAAATTATTGCAAGTGGATTTTAATGGTATTAGAGCCTTCCGAATGATCTGAAATTTTAAAGATATAATTGTTGCAAAATTTTGTCGAGCCATTTCAAATTTTAGGAAAATCGGATGTATAGTTTAATTACAGGGACAGCCAAAAGTTTTTCTTTACATTACGGCCAATGGGAAAAATTATTGCAAGTGCATTTTAATGATATTACAGCCTTCCGAATGGTCTGAAATTTTAAAGATATAATTGTTGCAAAATTTTGTTGAGCTATTTCAAATTTTAGGAAAATCGGACGTATAGTTTAATTACAGGGACAGTCAAAAGTTTTTCTTTACATTATGGCCAATGGGAAAAATTATTGCAAGTGGATTTTAATGGTATTAGAGCCTTCCGAATGATCTGAAATTTTAAAGATATAATTGTTGCAAAATTTTGTCGAGCCATTTCAAATTTTAGGAAAATCGGATGTATAGTTTAATTACAGGGACAGCCAAAAGTTTTTCTTTACATTACGGCCAATGGGAAAAATTATTGCAAGTGCATTTTAATGATATTACAGCCTTCCGAATGGTCTGAAATTTTAAAGATATAATTGTTGCAAAATTTTGTTGAGCTATTTCAAATTTTAGGAAAATCGGATGTATAGTTTAATTACAGGGACAGTCAAAAGTGTTCCGAAAAAATTATTGGAAGTGCATTTTAATGATGTATCAGACTATGCACGTTATGAAGTGCAAAAAATTATGCATTCAGTACAATATGGGGTGCAAAAAATAATTTTAAAACTAGTTATAGTACGAACGCACCTCATTTGCCACGTTTGACGAGCAATTTCCAACTTGTTATTTGATACAATCATAATTATTTATTGCATTTTTAATAAATGAATAGTCATGCACTAAACAAAACACTTAACTTTTTATTAAAAACAGAAGGACATTTAGATAAATTGAAATACGTTTCAGGGCATCATATAATAGGATCACATATTTGAACTATTAACTCTGAAAATTTTTTTGTTTAGATGCAATTTTGAAAAAAAAAAATATTTTCTTTGATAGTCAAATTATAAGTAAATAAATACCTCAAAGTAACAATTAGATGACGCTTGCACCGTTGCAGGACCACCACAGGCGACTATTTTTATATTCTGTTTGCCCCAGTATTTTTTAATATAAATTTTGAACTATATTTATCTTGAAAATGTTACCAGAGTGTGTTAAAGGTTTCTCTTTTGAAGATGTGGTGCCAGTTAGAATTAAAAAATAGTCGCCTGTGGTAGCCCTGTATTGCAGGAAAATGAGATAAAAACACGATGATTATATTAGATCAAAATAAGTGCTTCGATTAAAATATCATCTTCCAATGCGTAGAGAAAGGAAGGAAAAAACAAAAGACGAACGTTTTGTTATTCTTGAAACATACTGAGACATTTATTAAAAGTAGAAGACGCAAGTAGCACACGCATTTTAATTTTTTGGTGTATAGGTGTATTCAAAACATACAATTATTTATTGACGATTCAATCATTAATCACTCTAAAAATCATTCACCGAAATCTCCAATGCGTTAAATAAAATGCATGACATTTAAATAAAAACAAACAAATATTTAAATCTATTGAAGCATGTTTAAAGGTATCAAAGAATTGACTTATTATAACTCTTTAGTCGAATTTTTTTTTTAGATTAGAAGTAATTTTATACAATTAAATCTTCTTCTCTTTAATATTCTAATTGCAATGATTATAAGCAAAAATGTAAATAAATAAATATATATATCATTCAGAGCGATAATAATAATATGACGCTTAAACTTTTACAGTAAGATCGGATGAAAAGAAGATTATCATGTTAATTCAAAATAATTGCTTTAATTTTGGACTCTGTTACCAATGCATAGCAAAAAGAGCGAGAGAACAAAAAATGATTGTCTTGTTATGGAAAAGATGCAATTACCAAACATGTTTTAATTTCGTTTTCCAGGTAAAATCATACAATTGTGTAAAGTTGCTGTTTATAAATTTTAAGGGGACAATATACTATGGAACTGGTCAAAAAACCGATTTTTGGTTTTAAATATTACATGCAAGCCTGTGTTATTGTGAATATTTTGACACCTCATTTTTACCCACACGTCAATTATATCGCGAGATATTGTAAATTTTGTTAATACACCCAGCGTTATTACCCACACAAATTAAAACTTTAAATGGCTTTTCTCCATCTTTATATTTTCTTCACTTGCATGTTTTAAAAATGATAAGGCCTTTTTTTGTATTTCAGATAGAGATTTAAACATTTTTGTACTTGTTCTTTATTATACATGTGATCAATCTGTGCATGAATTAGCCTTCAGGTTTTTTGTTATTTTTTATTAAAATAAAAGTATATGGGGATGTGTTAGATTTAATCGTTTTGCACTATATATATATCAGTATAAAAAATTATTTTAAATGTAATTTTAGATGTAGCTAAAACTCCATGTGCAGTCTTGTGTAATACGCATTTGAAAATCTAAAATAAATGGGCAAAAATATCAATATTTAAAAAAGTAGTAGGGATTTTTTTAAATTTTTTTTAAGAATTTTTTAAAACCCGTTTTAAAATTTTAACAAAATATGCAGTTACATTTTTTTTAAATGTACTTTCAGTTGAACATTGAAATGCAGTGATTTCACCATTTGAACCATATTTTTGAAAATAAACAAAATTGTTGAAAATGTAAACTGCCCCCTTAAAAGATATTACATAACTGATGTTTCAGAAAAAACAGTAAGTGTCACATCATTTACGCTTTATTATTAGGTTGAGCAAAAAGTTCTGGGAAATTTTTTATCTGATAGTTACCAGGATTTTTATCGCATATAGGAGTACTAGTGGTATATCTATAGGAGTTCAGGAATTTCGACTCCAAAATGCCTATTAAACAGTATGATGTGCGTGTGCTGAACCGGCATTACTGAAGAAAAGGTCTAACGATTCTGAAAGCTTTCGATGAGAATCCTTTAAGGCTGTTCTTAACTGCTCCGCCGAACAAGCGAAAAACGTTCTGACATATTTACAAATTCATTTTTTAAAGGAGAGCTATAAAATTGGAAAGCCTGGCCATTGAAGCGATTTGAAATTAAACTGTTTTTTCCATTTTTTGATCCATCGATTACCAATTGAGTTATAAGCAATATCGATCACGTGACAACCCCGTTTTTCGTCCGTTCTTGATTGATTTTTCTACTTTCGCACGGAAATTCAGTTCAAAAGGTCCACTTTGACAATATTTTCTGAAAGAGCAATTGCGTTTGCAAAAAAAAATGGAAAAAACATCTCTATGACATAGTTTCTGAACAATAACAGCAGCTAGTTTCATGCATTTTCGAACAAAAATAAATTAAAACTTATGTCAGAAAGTTGCCCTTTTGGATTTGAGAACAGCCTTAATGAAGTTGAAGAAGAATGTCAAGAGTATTTCGATTCCAAGGAGCCTCCATGGTACTTCCAGCAACTCCGGAATCTGGCAGAAGGTCGTGGACTATGATGGTCTCTACTTTGAAGAATTGTCCTTGTTGCTTTTGTCGTTAATTTGTGCATAACAACGCAACTTTCACAAATTTCCCAGGACTTTTTGCTCAACCAAGTAGAAAGAATTTCATAATAGGCAATTAATTTATTTAGCAGTTAATTAAGGTATTAAATAACTGCAATGCCATTTTGGTGCACTCGGAACTGTGCAACAAAATCCCCAGTGTTTAAAAAGCAAAATTAGTTAACTTTTAAATAAAAGCATATAAAGACATTTAAATATATTGAAATACATTCCAAAGTATCAAATAATTGAATTACTTCTTTTAACTCTTTAATTTGAATATTTTTCGACTAGGAGTAGTTTTGCGTAATTAAATATTCTTCGATTTAATATTTAAATTACAAAAATAAATCCCTTATAATTAAATGAGACTTACACTACTTAAGGTAGATGGGCTGGAAACAGGATGATTATGGTAGTTGAAAATAATTGCTTTAATTAAGAAATGTGTTGCCAATGTATGGCAAAAAGATCGAAATAATTGAAAACTATCGTCTTCTTACGCTTGTATTACTTTTAGGCAATTATTGAAAGTAGAAGACGTGCACGCAAACATGTTTTAATTTTTTGGTTTCAGGCAAAAATCATTTAATTTTGAATAGCTGCTGTTAATAAATTTTTAAATAATCTAAATAATTGGAATAGTAGAAATAAAATGCATCAGTGTCTCTTGACTCATTCAACCAAATAGAGAAGCGTTTAAATAATCTACTGTAGTTAACTTTCAAAACAGTTAATAGTTAATGTACAGAGGGTGATCGGTTAACAAATTTAATCCGTTCCAAAATAGTGTTCGCTAACCGAATTGTTCGTTAGCCGATCATAAATTTATTATAGATTTGTATGGGAATTCAAATAATTCGTTCTTAAAAGCTAAATAATACATACAAAATAATATAAATCTTTCCTTTATAATAGAGGTCTTTATGTATAAACGTCCTTATGTAATACGGACAAATGGTAGTTTGATGGCTTTGTCCGTGTTGTGGCGTATTAAAAATAACAATAATAATAAATGACATGCCCATTATAAAAACTTTCAGGATTACATTAATTGACTAAAGCAATAAATCATATCAATTTGGCACTTTCACCTTTAAAAAACTCCTTAGTTCTCTAAAAGATCATGTTTATTGCATGGTCCGATAAAGATCAAGTGAAGCCTGGAACCTGGAGCCTGCTAACAATTTGTGAACTAAATTTCAAATAAAATAATTTATCTGCAATTAAAAATATTTCTTTGAAAGGGGACAGAAAATATAAAAATGAATGTTTCTGATCTGTTCATTCTAATTTGGAGACCCTAAAATGTAGGAACCGAACCCTCGGTAGCCCATGAATTAATTACGTGATACGCATATGCAACTGTTAAAATGGTCTCTAACAAGGAAGGTCTCCATACGGGTATATTCAGAAAAATCTGAAAAAATTACAGAGTGTTCGTCTCATGTGGATATATATGTTTATAAAAAAATTTTGGGCGGAACCCCGATAGAACGTTCGTAAAAAAATAATGAAATTTTTGTTTATTGGCGATTTATCATCGGTTGGCGATGAAATGAATTTTCGAAAAATACTTTTTCATGTCGAATACTCTTTAAGATAAAAATATTTCATATTGAACTTGTTTAAATAAATTTAACTTAAATAACTGTAGTTTTGTCAGTTTTAGTTTGATTTAACTATAGTTTTGTCATATATGTATTTATAATGAAAGTTAATTATCAAATTTTATGAATTAAAACAAAATTTAAATTGTTTCAATATCTCAAAATTAAGCCCAAATGAGCACTGTCAGTTCAATTTTGTTGCTATGGAAACGCCAAATTCCTTAGTTTGAAATGAATAACTGCTAAATGAATCTTGCCTTTATTTCGGAATACGCTTAAATATATGAAAGTTTTTTATAGATGAAATTGTTTTTAAAAGTAAAAAAATTAAGTAACAAGCAACATAAATATGTAATACGAAAAAATGTATTTATTAAACTCTCTCATTGTTTATGTTTAAATTCATTAAATACTTTTTACACGCATTCTAAAAATCAATTAAGAAACAATTTTCAGATGCATTAAAATCGTTTGCTTTTGGCGAGGAAAAGTACTGTTCGCCAAATCGCGTGACGCTTTCGTCTTTTCGCGCCAAATACTGAGAGTATTTTATTTTTTTACAGACTTTCTACTGTAATTCCGCCGCTAAATTTGACTAATTCTTTATTACATACATAAGTAGTTTAATTGGTATTTTTTTCAAAATATTCTGAGTATGCCCAGTATGGAGACCTTCCTTGTAAGTTGACAATAGATGCAATTAAATACAGCTCGGCAAATCTGAAACACAGGATTGCTTCTTCTTGGCTTCGCTTTGTGAGGTGTTCGTTAACCGAACATGTGGTCGTTATCCGAACATAAAAATCTCTCGCGAAAGTGTTCGTTAACCCATCTGTTTGTAAACCGAAAAGTTCGTTAATTAATTACCCACTGTATTAGATTATTGTAAATTCTAATTGAATTTATCTATAAAATGAAACAGACGTTTGTTTTTCATAAGAATGACGGTGTAGTAATCTCGCATTTTAATAGAAACTATTATGCTAACAAAAATAGCAAATTTTGAGAAAATGTTTAAGGTTCAAAAGAAGTAAATACCATAGATCTCAAGCTTTTCAAAACAGTCATAAAAATAAAGAGATATTGGTATGATATTTTTTTTTTTTGTTGTTAATAGAAATTTCATTCTTATGCTATAGAAAAATGTGTATTTCTTTACTTTTCAAGCTATACATCGAAAAGATTTCAAATTGTTTATAAAAAATACTCACGATATTGTAAGATTTATAAGAACGCAGAGTAATATTCTCGAATTTGAATAGAAACTATTGTCTTCGCACTGTAAAAAAATTATACTTCTATACTAATCAAACTCAGACGTTGAAAAGATTTAAATTGGAATGTGTTTAGTCAATAAGAATACAAGGAATAGAAAATTTTGAGAAAAAAATCAAGGTTTTAAAGTAAGTAAACAACATAGATCTCAAACTTATTAAATCAGTTTTAAAAATAAACAGAAATTTGGTATGATATTTTTACTTTTAATAGAAATTTCATTCTTATGCTATAGAAAAAAGTGTATTTCTATACTGTGCAAGCCGTAAATCCGAAAGATTTCAAATTGTTTATAAAAATACTCACGATATTGTAAGATTCAAAAGAATTCCGGTGTAATATTTTCGCATCTTAATAGAAACCATTATCCTCGTACTGTAAAAAATATATATACTTCTATGCTAATCAAACTGAGACTCTGAAAAGATTTAAATTTGAATGTGTTTAATCAAGAAGAAAGTGTTTAAAGTTTAAAAATAAGTGACTGTCATAGATCTTAAGCTTGCTAAATCAGTCATAAAAATAAAGAGAAATTCTATATGATATTTTCCTGTTAATAGAAATTTCACTCTTATGCTACATAAAAATGTGTATTTCTATACTTTTTAAGCTATACAGGCGAAATATTTCAAATTGTTTCTCAAAATACTCACGATATTTTAAGATTCACAAGAATGCTGGGGTAATATTCTCGTATTTTAATCGAAGCTATTATCCTCGTACTATAGATAATACATAACTTCTATACTAATTATACTGACATACTGACAAGTTGAAAAGATTTAAATTTGAATGTGTTAGGTCAACAACAATAGAAGGAATAGAAGATTTTGAGAAAATTTTTAAGTTTTCAAAATAAGTAAATGTTATAGATCTGAAACTTATTAAATCAGTTATAAAAATAAAGAGGAATTTGATGTGATATTTTTTCTATTAATAAAAATTTCATTTTTATGCTAAAGAAATGTGTGTATTTATATACTATTCAAGTTATACATCCGAAAGATTTCAAATTGTTTATAAAAATACTCGTGATACCGTAAGAATAATAACACATTGAAACCTCTCCGCAAAAGAAAACTGATATATAACTTCAAGTTATCATATTTCTATATAAGAGGGAGATACAACTCATTTACATAATCGTCAAGTAAGTGCATTATACTTTGAAATTGAATATTTCTTAGCATTTATGCTTGCTTTAGAAATTTTCGTATTACACGGCTAAGTGAATTTAATTCTCATTATAAAGATAAATTAAATTTTTGCTTTCAAAAACATTTTCAGTTTTTTTTTCAGACTAATGTCAATGGCAGTATAGTAAATGATTTTCACATTAATTATCTTGCCTGATAATTAATTATTCTTAACTACCGATCACTTTTTAAAGAAAAAAATAGTTTGATTCTGCTCCATTGAATGGTAAAGACTGTGAAAGTTATTATTATATTTTTTTCAGTTTAATTCTTTCCGATTAATTATTTCTTTAACACTACAATTATTCAACATTTAACAAAAAGATTTGTAAGTAAATTTTCGTAAGTGAAAAATTGAGTATTTTACTTTGATGTTTTGCGACTTCACTGTATTGAAAATAAATGTAATGTCCAACCGCATTCATCAAAGAATCTTCAAAATTTTACCACAATTTTTTTATGAAGTTAAATCAACTGCAAATACTTGCCATGTAATTATGAATGTTGTTTTATTTTATGTTGTTTTATCTTGATATGAAATATTGCGGTATCAGTACTATTTTGACAAACAATTCTCAGCGCTGCACCGGACTAGGCAAATGTATTCATGACTGGTAATGTTCGTCTACTGTAGACAATTATTGAAATATCTGAATTGAACTCTACCTGGAGAAAATTTTAAATAATCTCTAGTACAATTAAGCTGATTCTGACATACGTATATGGCTGTTAATTTACTTCTAAAGAAATAATTTGAGTTCTACCTTCTCTTCAAAATTTGGCAAAAACTTTTCAAGTTTCACTAATAACGCTAGTGAAAAGAGGAAGCTAATTAGAAAATGCATTGAAAATTCTAAAAAAAAAAAAGAAGAAAAAAAAAGACGGAAATTGTACGTCAAACGTGGCAAATGAGGTACGTTCGTACTATATCTAATTTTATAAATATTCAGATCTTGGTGCAATATCTGTTTCTCTCTTACGCAAAAATGCTTGAATACAAAATTGATTACGATTAAATTCACTATAAAAAAAATAATGCCAGTTTTCCGGTAGGAATCGGAAAAATAGTTGCCCTTATCGTACCGGAATAATTTCCAACCCAGCTCGGAATAAAATCCGTAAAATACCGTTTTGCTGACTATTTCCTTATTTTTACGGATTTTATTCCGAGCTGGGTCGAAATTATTCCGGTACGATAAGGGCAACTATTTTTCCGATTCCTACCGGAAAACTGGCAGTATTTTTTTTTACAGTGTTCGGTAATACAGAAATAATATGACCCCCTCTTAAATAGGACGTAATCAACATGGCAACCTAAATTGTTACCTATCATGGGATATCATTGAATTAATTACATACGGTTGGACTTAATAGAATGGAGAAAAGTTTTATTAATATTTTTTTTAAGTTTTGATTCGATTTTCGTAAAATTTGAAATGATTCGGCAAAATTCTGCAGCGATTATATAAATTAAATTTCAAACCTTTCGGTTGGGTAGTTTTTGAGCTGTTATATGCAGACAGACGGACGGACCAGAAAACGTTTATAGCCGCTACGTATTTATATAATTTCGAACGCGCCTAAAAAAAGATCTTTAACATGGTTATCTATAAAACTGGGTTATCAAAGATCCTTCTGATTTAGTATACGTTACTGTGATTTGATATAAAAAGAGACATTTTTTCTTAATGTAGGAAAATATAATATAACCACAAATGAAAATATACAGTGTTAGCCTAAAGGATTCATTGTGTTTCAAAACACTGTGTATTGAGAGGTATACGACCTACAAAGGCGGGTGATACAGGACAAGATGCATACACTCACCACGTTTACAATCCCTATTCGTTGCTCGCGTGTAGGAACGCATCACTGCTGCTGTGACGAACATTGTCAGAAACGTGCTACTGCACGTATGGACGGAACTGGATTACCATTGGGCGTGTGGCGGGTGACTAAGAGCGCACACATTGAACGTTTGTAGCATGTACCAGAAACTTGGTGAGCGTATGTATCTTTTCACCAGTCTTTGTACGTCGTATCCTTATAAGTAAACGGCCTTTTGAAAACCAACTAATCATTTAGGCTAATACCGTACAATAAACTCTTCCGAGTTACCCACTATTAAAAAAATGTACTTTATCTTTACAAACCTTAGCAACCAATATATCTTCAATATTTAAAGAAGCATTTATAAAAACAAAGTTTCTTTCTTCTGCCACCGGTTTTCGGAAACGTTTTCAAGTAGCCTTTATTGTGTATTAATCAGTTTTCTCAACCCTGAATATAGGTTTCTCCGATGCTTCTAAAGTAAATATTTTCATATTAAACAAACATTTTACACATTTCCACATTCACATGAAAATTAATTTTTTCTTACCCTTGCAGGTAGAAATTCTCTTACGCAACTGAAAATGTTTGATTTAGAACGAACTGCGTAGTAATAAATGATATTCCAGTTTGAGAAATGTGATTGATATACAATGAAACTATTCGTTTCCGAAAATCACTGGCAGCGAAAGAAACTTTGGTTTTATAAATGCTTCGTTAAATCACCAAAATATTATGATTTCCGCGGTTTCTAAAGATAAAGAATTTTTTTCGGAAACACGGGTTAACTCGTATGAGGTAACTCTCATATATATATATACGCGTATACAAGTATAATAACTCGTATATATTTTTTCATACCTGGTTATATTATATTTTTGCATATTAAGAAGCATTTGTTATTTTTTCAAATTGATATGCATGTATTTGATGCATAAATAAAATTGTGAGTAACGCGATTGAATCGCAAAAAATTCTTAGTAATTTGGCATTTGCATTATAATCTTTGTAACCCAAGTTCGTTTGTAATTAATACTGTAATAATATTTTATCGTATTAGAATTTGATTAGGTTTTACTTTTAATTATATACTTACTTTATACTTACTTTAATTAAATACTTACATATTTTGTGTAATATAATTTTAACTAGAAAATTCTTAAACCATTTCGCCTATCCATTTTAAATTAAATTTAAGTGTATCGTAATTTTTCTTTATGTTATTTTAGATTTTGTATATCATGTTTACTTAACAATTTGTACAATACCATTGCTTTTTAATTTGCAACACACGCGCTAATCTCTTTGTTCCCATTTTAGCAACATTTGTAATTTCACGCCAATACCTGTCTTTATTTAAAAAGGAAAAAAATAAAGCATCTGCTGCAAGAATGTCAGATAATTAATCACCTCATGATTAGAAAATTGGGATGGGAGGCCTTGTTGTTGTTTTTTCTTTTCGTCATTTAAACTGGCACTAAGCCATTTGGCTGCTTACTAAATCTATATACTTCAGCATATAATTTTTCCTAAGCCATTAAAGTTTCATTAATATGTTTTTATTTGGCAATAATATTTTTCAAGCTTTATAAAATTAATGTGTGAGATTTAATTTTAATTTCGATCACTTGTGTGGTTATATTCTGAGAAAGAGCTTAAATGGATAGAGTGTGCCAAATTATATGTTTAAATCTCAAAACCCAGAATAATTACATTTTTTAGTGGGGGAAGTAATACATTTCATTTTATATTTAAAAGACTAAAAATGTATATTTTCTGACTTAATTACTATTATTTCTTTTTATACTTAATATATACTTAATATATAATACTTTTTATACTTATTTCTTTATTACTTTTATTTCTATTTTATTTCTTAAGGGTATATAATTTTAAACGGATTTTTTAAAAATGAAATTTAAACCTAAGCAATAATATTTTTCTCTTATATCTACAGTACTAAGAGAATATGTATCTACATTTCAATTTCAATCTAAAAATAGTATATTTCGTCATATCGCACTTGTTGGGAGACAAGAATAAAGCAAGATAGATCTGAATGAGCGGCATAACTGACGGCATTAAAATACAAAAAAAAAAAAAAAAAAGGAACATCCACAAGTAAACGTTGTTAATGTACTGTTTTCTTTTTCTTTTAGACTTTCCATATCATATTTATATCCATATACCTTTAAAAATAGGTACAAGAAACTTACTTTTTACTAGTTTACAACCTACACACCTATCTCGTATTATCTCTTAGTTCCCATTTTAAGCCGCTATCAGATTCACCGACTTTTCGAGCAACCAACTTTACAGCCGATTTTAACCCCAACTTTTTCCAGTTGAAAGGGAGAAAAAGGTTACAATTGTCTTTGCTAAAGTTGGAGGAAAACCAGTACTATTAGTACCAGCCGTCAATATTTATCGCATTTTCGTATCATTCGCTTATCTCTGATTCGCTGAAATGTTGAAAGGTGGGAGGAAAAGTTGCGGCTAGGACAGACTTTTTTGAGATGCGGATAAACAGTTGGGGATATTGCTGTTTGCTATCACACTGGGTGTCGAGACAACATTTCACGAAAAGTTGAAGGAAATCAAGAGTTGGCTCAAAAATTGCTTGAAAAGTTGGTGAATCTGATAGCGGCTTATGTAGCATTTGCAAGTTTACACCAATACCTGATTTTATTATAAAAAGAAAGAACAAAACATTCGCTACAGCTACAAACATATCCGATAATTAATCATTTCATGTTAAGAAAATTGGGATGAGACGCCTGTTTGTTGTTTTTTTTTTCTTTTTTGTTGTTGTTGTTGTGATTTAACCTGGCACTTAGCCATTTGGCTGCTTACTAAATCTATATGCATGAACCTTTAATTTTTCCTAAGCAATTAAACATTCATCAATACTCTTTAATTTGACCATAATAACTTTAAACCTTTAAATAATTAATGTGTGAAATTTAGATTTCATATTAATCATGTGCTTCGTTATTTTATGAAAATATATGTATTTTAAACTAAAAAAAAATATCTTAAATTGATAGTGCGTGTCAAATTGTATGTTTAAAGTTTAAAAACACGCAGATAATTTCAGATAGTTGCACAAGATAATTAAAATTATACATTCTAAATAATAATACATTCTAAATATACATTCTAAATAATTGAAATAATACATTCTATTTAATATTTAAAAGAACAAAAAATAATATTTACAGAGTAAATTATGTTTATTTATTTATTATAAACTTTGTAATTATTTTCTATTTGACAGGATTTTGCAGTTGAAAACTTTTTCCCCGTAATAATATATTATTATATTTATAATTATTCCAATTACATGTTACACGTAATATCTACCGTAATATGACAGTATTAGTCTTAATATTTTGACCACTATGAAGTTTTAAAAAATGTAGTACTTTGAATCAGCTTTCAAGATTTTCATACAAGATCTCAAAATGTTATTTAACAAAATGCATATTTGAACAATAGAAAAATTGTAGGCCATTATATGGGCATCTTGTAGTTGTGGTGGTTCTTTACACTCAGGAGATGTGGAAGCTGAATTAAGCAAACATTATAAAGAAAGTCTAATAGTAGAAGGTAACTGCATATGAAAAACATTTAAATTTATACTTGAAGTAAATTGGAAAAAAAGTTAAAATTAGTGCAAAACTTAAGCAATTATTAAGGTGAAAGAGGGTATCCAAGCAAACCATTTTCGAAAGCGCATAATACATTTGAAAACCCAATTTCACCAGTTACCATCTAAGATCGACATAATATCAAAATTCTTTATTGAAACTCCGTGTATGATTTATAGGTTTGTATACAGGGTGTCCCAGAATTATTGGGACAAACTTTAAGGAGAGGTAGGGGACATTACAAGGATTTAGATTTGTATAGCAACCCGTGGTAGGAAACGTTTTCCTGGCAAGGTACTGACGACACAAAACACTAGAAAGAAAGGATACGAACAGGGAGAGAAAACATGTTAATTATTCTTAGTGTTTTAAAAATACCGGGACAATGCTGTGAAGTGCTAATGAACTTGTTGTACGCATAAGGGCAGCTTTTTGGGAATTCCCGGACACTCCGGTATTTTCGAGAACATTAGATTTTCCATGTGCCGGAGATGCGCTTCCATGCATCATGACCCGGGGTCGTAATTTCGAACACCTACTTTGATGACGATCGTTGTCTCTTTAATGTTCTTTTTTCTTAGTTTTTTACTGTACTAAGGGTAATAAGTATACATTATCCTCTTATTCGTGCCCAGTAATTCTTGTGTTCTGTGTCCTCACTACCGCGCCAGGAGAGCGTTTCCGACCATGGGCTGCTATGCAAATATGAATCCTTGTGATGTCCCCTACCTCCACTTAAAGTTTGTCCCAATAATCCTGGGACACCTTGTATATGTATTGTATAATATGGTAAAACTCAATTCAGTTAGAAAAGGCATAACATAGTTGAAAATTCCCATTCAACAATTTCTGTGAATAAATGGAAATGTACTCGTATTCTTTTGTGCCGCTCTGTATTTGATCTATGGAATTTATACACATCAAGTAATGTGCAAAAAATTTATTTATTTTAAAATCGCATACTACACTGTTAAAACTGTGAAGGTGATTTTTCGGTGACTTTTGAAAGGCTGGGGTGAAAACACGGTATCAATTGGCACCAAGAGGCTTCGAAATGTGATTGGGGTGCCGATTGGTTTCTCAAAGGGTGACTGGAATAATTAAGGTGCTGTGTGGTAGAAATATGGCACACCACTGGGGGACTGGTACTTAGCGCATGCGCTGTGATGTGTATGGGGTGCCATATTTCTTCGTCGGCAAGTAAAATCTACGGCTGTAAGACACAGGTAGCATACAGACAGATATCGGCCATTGTCCCGATGAATAAAGGGCAATATCTCCAAAGTCACTGGGTATCAGACGTCAAATTTACAATATCTGCCGATATTCACAGATGTAACTTAAAATTTGTTCTTAAAAGAAAGCATTCAAACGAATTTTTTGTATTACTTATAACATTATAATACGTAAATAGTATTCTTAACTATAAAATTTAACAATTTTATCATTTTTAGAAAACTTGATTTTTTAATGCCTTATTTATAATATTTTATTTACATTGGCCAATGTTGTAAAAATGATATTAGTATTCCAACATTCAGAGATATCTATCGACGTCCGTAAAAATAATATCATTTTTCAGACTTTTCAAGATATCTGTCGACATTTAGAATATCTGGCGGAGTTTGTAATCTTGACCAAAGTGAATGGAAAGTTCTGAAGGACCTCTGGGCACTCTGATTTTGGGGTGCCACTTTTTCACCCTAGTTAAGGGTGCAAATCTGGCTCCCGTAGGGGGGTCGCTCACGAGACAAGCGTTTCACCCCTTGGAGGTGCCATATGCAACCTCTAGTTTTAACAGTGTACAAGCGAAAACACTCTTCTAGCAATTATCTTTCATAGATAGTACAGTACTTTAAACACATTCTTTTTTGTGCCCTTGTAAATAAACAATAAATGCTCTGCATCCCATATCCTACAGCAAGCATCATTTAGTGCATCTGACAATACTTGTTCTAAGTCACATGAAACGTCATTAAAATATATGTTAAGCTTATGTAATTATAATAATGTCCAATTAATATATTTTAGAAGTTTGCTTCGAACTTAATTCTGATTGTCTTAAAATATCTTTTACTATCTGAAACATTTTAAATATTCAGTGACGATAAAAGTGCAATAAATAAAGCAATAAAAAATGCCATATTCAAGAGACAGTTTTGACATAAACGCCATCTGTGATTTATTTCCACTTGACTTATTTAAGTAAAAGAAAAATATAAAATAAGATAGAATTTTAAAATATTCTCAAATATATTCCGAGGAAAAGAAAAACTGAGAAACAAAGCTAGCTTTTCTAAAAGCAGTCTTGCTTGAGCAGTGTCAAGAAGTGAAGAATGAAACAGATTTATCAATCTAAAAAGTATAAACTGAAACATATTTTTACGGGAACAGAATAAAAATGAAAATATCACATAAAGAAAAATCATGATGCATTTCTAGTAGCCTCAATTAAGCTGAAAAATTTTTATAACTTTCATAAAAGAGTTTTATGTTTTAATATCTCGATTTTGTCGGGAATGTTTTAAATGTTTTAGAAAAGTAAATATTGAACTATATTTTGTTATGAGATATGTGCAGATACATGAACTTTTTTAAATGCCATAATTTGTATAGCGGCGATTATTCCGTCACAAAACGTCTACTTTCTGGAAAACAAAATAGAGCTATCATATTCATATTTTATGATTATGATAGTCCTCGATATTTTTTTCCGTGATATTGAATTGCAACTGTAAAGGACACTATTTTGCTACAAAATGATAATGTGGCATAAATATATATTTTTTTATGAAGATATTAAACTCAGGACAAGTGTACCACAGTTTCTTAATAGAAATTTTTACCTTATTTAATTAAAAGAAATTCTACGACAATTTTGAGATTAATCGCAATAAACGTTTTAATTAGGATGAGCTAAGCGAATCCTCTACTAAGCTACTCAAATTACATTTTGTCGTACTCTTTACAAAAAAAACTATTCAGTATTTTGACTTGAAATTAAACATAAAAATAAATTATGACCTGTAGATTTGGACAATATTTTTTTTTTTGCAGAATAACCTTAAGAAATTTATTATTTTCATTAATTTATTTTTCATGTTTTTCCATTACGGACGCATTTTTGCAAATAAAAAAATTACACACGTATATTTTCAGAAGAAAAAATAAATCATGGACTTGGTAATTATAGATAGAATCATAATTAATTAAATAGTTTTACGATTTCTTTTATGAAATTTTTAAAATACATTTTTATGAAAATTCTAGCATATTCGTATGTGAAAATTCAATTATTTACATTCAAATATAAAAGTATTTTCAGTGTTAAGAATTCAAATACACAATTTATTCTTATTATGTGAAATCATTTACTCAGACGATACTTACGCATTTTAAAAGAATTATATTATGATTTCTTTTTGTAAAGTGGCAACAAAAGAATTGGAAACAAATAAAATTAATTATTAAATTCGTTATATAATAAATAAAAATATCCGAGCAAATTCTTAGTTATTTGGCTCAATTTACAATTCTAAAATTAAAATGCGCCAAAACATAAAATAATATTTTTGCTTAATAAAGATGCAAAAATAATGTAAAAAAGTATTGTTACTTTCAAATATTGATCTTATTGAATAATGCTTCGCGAATTCAAACAAAGCGTGGCTTTTGCTAGTCGGAAGAAAAAAGTATTAGGAAACGATTTCTAAACTGAAATAGCGGTATCGTACTTCGTGAAAATCCTAAGGAGCGTAAGCACCCTGTTTAGGGTATCCTTTTATAAAGTCATTTGTAAAAAAAAAATATCGCTAATGTAACTGTAAGATATTTGCACAGAATAACCACTAAATAGTCATTTATTAAAAAACCAAAAACTAAAAACAATAACGAATACTGAAAAGGACAAGATAAAATAGAAAAAAAAATACTGACGGCAATTTCATAGGAATTTGTTATACACTGTGTGTTCTAAAATTTCCTGGTCTGATCCTATAAACTAAAACTTCAGAATTAAAATGAAAATTTTGACATATGTTTATTTGAAATATTCTCTGCTGTACTCGACACTTTTTTTACAACGAATATAATAGTCATCAAAACACTTCTGAAAGTCCGCCTTTGCAATGTGCGTCAAATAGTCGGTCACAGTCTCTTGAATATCCGAAATGCCATCAAAGGTGTGTCCCTTTAAGCGTAATTTCAAGAACAGGAAATAATCACGGGGTACTAAATCTGGGAGTAAAGACAAGGACGACGGTTGAACACGACAGCCCCTTTAGAAGCCAGAAACCCTTTTCCTTTTTTGGTAATAATTCAGAGAGTTTGGAGGAGGGGGGCGGGGGCAAACCTCATACATACCTTCCTTTTCTTTAAATCTTCCATCAGGATCCGATGAATTGTGCTTTTTGTGATACTTGTCCTATCCTCGACCAATCTGGCCGAAACACAAGTCTTTTTTTTTTTTTTTTTTTTTTTTTTTTTAGTCACTAACTTTGTTCGGGTGACCGACCGCTGTGCTCATCATTTTCCAGACTATCCCTTTCATTTTTAAACTTCTTGTATCATTCAGAAACAGTTGACCGACTCAGGGCTTTGTCTCCGTAAACTTTTTGCAGCATTTGTAGTGTTTCGATAGCTGTTTTTCCAAACTTTATACGTTCGTTCTTTATTCGACCTTCGCAAATTCCAACATAATCACGTTACACTGTTACAACAAATCGGATAAACTTAGCAGCACACAACACATAGCAACGTGAAATTGTACCGCTTTAGAAGAAAAAGTGCAGTCGTGCTTTTGACATCAAGTATGGACACTTAGCGCCTTAGATTCACCGGTAATTTCTGGAAAATTTTGGGGCGGACTGTGTAGAAGATGTTTATGTAAAGATTATTTTTTTTCGTTTACTAACACAATTTTCTTTACTTTTTTGTGTTATAAATCTTGTAGTGAACGGTTATATATAAATGCGCTTATATAAAAATAATAACATGAATTCTTTTAGGGAAATAAGAAAACGGTTTGACATTTGGTCAGTTATAACGCTTAACTGAAATAAAGATCTTTATATGTTTTCAAATGAAGCATAGTAAAAGTAACAATAAAAATACACTGTATACATTTCTTACACATTTTCCGCCTTAGAAACACTAAAATTGCTCCAAATTTCTCATTAAACTGCAAAACTTTATAGTTATAGTTGTTCTTCAAGAAAACAGTAGTTGACACGTCTAAAAGTTCCACATACAAAACGAAATGTAACTCTACGTAAAAGATAAGTTTCAAAAGGAAACAGAGTTTTTTTATTTTTTAGTGTATTTCTGTACAGTTCTAGTTAATTGTATATGCACTATTTTTTATAATTATATTTTTTTTGTATTGAAAAAATATAAATTGAAAATTTACTTTTATTCGAACATTAGAAAATACCTTGAGAAATTAAAAATGTATATATATATATTTATACTGAAGTATTAAATATTTCTAAATAGGTTAAAAGAAGTATTTGCGATAAAAAATGTGCATTTTTTAATTTAGAGCGATTAAATAATAAATAATAAAATAAAGTAATAAAATAGCCATGCGTAATAAAAATACTATCAAGCAAAAACACTATTTATAGCAAGTTTCTATTGCATGTGTTAAAAACATTTATCGCAAAAATTGTCAATTCGAAATACGATTGAATGAAAAATTTTTTTCTCTTCCTCTGCGGTCCTTCTAACTAGATACCCAAGGAAAATATGTTTTAAAGTTTTTAAAAAAAGTATAAGTTTACCTAAAATATATACTTCAATGTATTTTCATACGTACTAGAACAAAAGTAAAAATAAAGACACTGTGTATCCATTTCTTACCCTTTTTCCACCCTACAAATACTAAAATTAAACCCAATTCCAATTTCCCAAGCTACAAAACTGTAAAGTTTGTAGTTCTGCAAAGAGATAAAAACAGCATTTGACACGCCTAAACGAAAACAAAAAATCATATAAAACAGAACGTAACTTTTCATAAAAATTAAGTTTAAAAAGAAAGAAAGTTACTTAATTTTATACAATATTTCTATACAGTTTCAGTAAAATGTATTGACACAAAAGTTCTTTGATAAAATTTATAGCAATAATTATTATAGGTTAAATTTATATCTAAGCAACTCAGAATGAACTGTTTCAAAAGAAGTTTACTTTGAGATATTTTCACAGTCGAAACATAATTAATTATCTTCCACTTAACAATTATTTTGAGTTTTAAATGTTTTAATGAACAATTATATTTAAACGTATGCATAAAAATGAACATCTGTGGGAATTTATTTTACAGAACCAAAAGAGGTTTATGCAATTCTTCACATATAAATTCAATCTGAAATAGAGATTCCTAAATAGTTTCAAACAAAACATACAAAGTCAACAATAATGACACCCTGTATATATTCCTTACTCTTTTCTGCCTTAAAACATTAAAATTACTTTAAATTTCTCTGTAAGCTACAAAAATGCGGAGTTCTAGTTGTGTTTACACAAAAATTTTTGAATTGACAAAATCTGTAGGAATAATTATTTTAGAAACTAAATTTATATCTAAGCAATTCAAAATAAACTTACTATCAAAAGATATTTATTTTGATATGTTTTCATTGTCCTAAGAACATTATCTTCCAAACATTTTTTTTTAGTTTTAAATCTTTTAAGGAACACCTATATGTAAACTTTCTTAACCCCTTGGGGACGAGTGCACGTATACGTGCCGCATGAAGCGCTCAGAATCCTTGTTTTTCCTCACCACTAAAATGTTACTGTAAAATTTACCTTATTTAATCAGCGCATTTTCTCGATTCAAGAAAACATAAATTTCTGTTTTTAAAAAACGGTGACTAAAGATTAAAAATTTCGTAAAAGGCTCCCGTCCCGAAGGGGTTAATAAGGACCAGCTGTAGGAATTGATTTTACAGAACTAAAAGAAGTTATATATTTCTTCGTATATAAATTCAATCTGAAATAAAGATTCCTAATTAGTTTCAAACGAACCGCAGAAAATTTAACAATAAAACCACACTGTACACTGTACTAAACCACACTGTACACTGCACACTGTTTCTCCTTACTCCATTCTGCCTTAGAAACAGTAAAATTACTTTAATTTCCCATTAATCTATAAAACTTCTGAGTTGTAGTTGTTCAATTGACAAAAGCTGTAGGAATCATTATTTTAGAGACTAAATTTATACCTAAGCAACTCGGAACAAACTTTGTTTCAAAAGATGTTCATTTTGATATACAGGTTGTATCGGGATTGATCATTCAAATTTAGTGATAATGGGGGGGGGGGGGGGGGGTGTAGAAAATACCAAAAGAAGACAATATCACTTAGGAAAGTATGGTCGAAAATGAATGCGTGACATTCTAGAGGGAGCTGTGGGGGGGAGGTTTCTGATCACGCGCAAAACTCCGGTCATCACAGACGGTCGTCATTCGACTCGGTGAATATGCAGAAGTAACATGAATCATTATACGTTTAATAAATATACATATATTTATCTAACGTATCGTGCCGAAGGAGAAAGTGGCCGGAGTAAATGTATGCAGAATGGCTGAGTTTGCGCCAACCGGCGAAAACGTCAGCAGTAAATGTTTTCATGTGTTCATTAACAAGTTTCAGAAATTGGATCGATTACCAGCACATGTCATGATAGAAAAATCAACTGATCGACACGGACAGTTCCAATTGAGGAAATTTGAGCTCTTTGGATTCGTCGCGGTGGACAAATATCTTGGACTAGAATCTTGGCCATCACGGTCACCGGATTTATCTCCAATTGCTTTTTTTGTATGGGTTTCAATGAAACACCTGGTGTACTAGACTCCTGTTGGCAGTGACAAGCAGATAGTAGCACGCATATTAGTTGCAGCCGGCAACGTCCGAGAAATACCAGGCTGTCCACGCAACGCCGTTGTCAGGCATATTTTGCAGCAAATGGTCGGAATTTAGTGCATTTACTGTAACAGTGAGTCAACGATGCAGATATAAAAGCGTTTTGACTTACTTGTTATGCTTCCTTTTCATTACCTACCGACAAAAATTTGCCTGACTACATGACGTTTGCGTCCTTCCTTCCCTATGTAAAATCGTCTTTTTTTACTATTTGTTATCTCCTACCAATTTTGAACGATCAATCCTGATACACCCTACATTTTCACAGCCCAAACAACATTATCTTTCAATTTTCTTTTTAGTTTTATGTTCTAAATATTTTAATGAACAATTATATGGAAACGTGTTTAAAAATGAAGAACTATGTGAATTTACTTTAGAGGATTACACATTACCCCACGCATAAATTTAATCTGAAATAAAAATTTCTAAATATTTTCAAACAAATCATAGAAAACTACTCATAAAAACACACTGTATATATCCTTTACTCTTTTCCGCCTTACAAACACTAAAATTAATTCAGATTTCCCAATCAGCTACAAAAACTTTAGAATTGTAGTTGTATTTCAAAGAAACTGCATTTGACATGCATAAAAGGACCACATACCAAAAAAAATGTAACTTTAAGTTAAATTTAAAAGAAAAAAAAAGAGTTATATATATTTTTTATATTTCTATATAGTTAACTGTATTAAAGTTCTTTCTGTTGACAAAATATAATATGAAGTACAGTTTTTTTCAGGCTAACAAGAGTAGAGAATACATTAAAAATTTTGTATAAAATATTTATATTATGTGTAGGCAAATTAGAAGATGAAGTTCCATTCTAAATATCTATGTTTTATCTTAGCAAGATTGGCGTTAAAACAAATTATTATACGTATTAGTACTATTACATAACGAAGAAAAATGTGCCCTGACAAAATATATGATAAAATAATTGAAAAAAAAAAAAAAAAGCTGTTCTAATACAACATTTTTCAAAATATCTTAAAATTTCCACCATAGCTTATTGCCATATTAATAGCATTTAAAATAACTACTGATATATTTGTTAGATTTTAGTAAATTTTAATTTCTGCAATTTGGATTGTTACTTAATTTTTTAAGTTAAACAGAAATTCCCCCCCCCACCTCCAAAAATAGTCGAAACTGAAAGATTTTGTGTTTGATCCAACTTTTTCAAACACGCTGTACATCACTGTACATTAAAATCTAAAGGCAAAAATGATTTACAATTCTGATACATGACACGTAAAAAAATCTCTAAACACATAAATGTCATGCATTTCAATATTTCAGATTTATTTTCTTTCTTTGTTATAGTAGATCAATTCTACGAATCCTAAATAAACTCCCTGGAGAGTAAAGATAAATTTATATGATGTCTGATATTGAAACGTTTGAATGATTGCCCAAATGTCAAGAAATATTTTGAGAAAACATCACAGAATAGCTCCACTTGATAATAAGGGTTATAAGTTCCGTTTGCGTATAGCTTAGAAAATCAGAGAACTTTTCAGATTTTTTTTTCCCTCTATTTTTTAAAAAGATAAAATATAGAAGAGAATATGTTCTAAAATAAAAGATGTTTTGTGTGACTTGAAGTACTTGCATATAAAAAATTGTAACAGCAAAGTTCTCAAAGTCAAAAAGAAATCAAAATTAGGTTCTTTTAAAGTCAATGCGTTTTAGCCGCATAGTATTCAGCTGATGGGGACAATGTTCGAAGCACTGATGCTGCTCGCTAAAAGCGAAATATTGAAAAATTATTTCTATAAATGTATTATTTGGACTTTAAAAAATAACTTCAGTAACTTATATCTACTAAAAAACAACTTTTCAAAAGTAAAAAAAAAGCCAAGCAAAAAAAAAAAAAAAAAGGTGAAAGTTGTGGCTAAAAAATAGTGTGATATCAAATTTCCAAGCTTATATTGCGGTACTTATTTAACATTTTTTGATAAAAATTTACCATATGTAAGTCGAGTACCTAAGTATGCGTTGATAGAAAGCCTTTTCTCCTTTACTAAATACATCATAACGCGTTTCTGAAAATTAATTTTTTTTAAATTATGCATGATGGGCTTGGCGGCCATCTTTCCATATTTTACACAAATTTCTAAGCACACAAGTTCATTGTTAAGATTGGAAGTTCGAAATTGTTACTAAAGCAAACATTTTATTCTTTTAATTTATGAAAATGAGTGCCTAAAAATTTGTGTCTAAAAATAAAGCTGAAGTAACTTCAGGTTTCATCTTATGATTCTCTTTTTTCGGAGGGGGGTTAATTAATTAGTTAAAGCAGTAAAAATCAATTTGTTTTTTCAAAATAAAAAAAACTTTCTTAATTTATCTGTCTGTAGCTAAAACTATAAGTTCGAAATTCTTAATAATGCAAATATGTTACGAGCTTGAGTGCTTAGAAATTTGTGTAAAATATGGAAAGATGGCCGCCAAGCCCATCATGCATAATTTAAAAAAAATTAATTTTCAGAAACGCGTTATGATGGATTTAGTAAAGGAGAAAAGGCTTTCTATCAACGCATACTTAGGTGCTCGACTTACATATGGTAAATTTTTATCAAAAAATGTTAAATAAGTACCGCAATATAAGCTTGGAAATTTGATATCACACTATTTTTTAGCCACAACTTTCACCTTTTTTCTTTTCTTTTCTTTTTTTTTTTTTTTTTTTTTTTTTTTTTTTTTTGCTTGGCTTTTTTTTTACTTTTGAAAAGTTGTTTTTTAGTAGATATCAGTTCTTTTTTTAAAACAAATGATATATAACTGAAATAATTCTACTAGCTCAAATTAAAATTAGTCCTTCTATAGCCTTTATAAACAGGGAGCAAACACAATATTATACATTTTGTTTACCTATCATTCATTTTTTATAGTGATTAATAATTTAAAAGTAAGGAAAGTCAATTTCTTCTTTCAAAGTGTCAGTCTTTCTCAATTTATATCTCCTTAAAAGTTTCTACGAAAGATGAAAATTTAGTAAAAAACAGAGTCCAAATAAAATATATATTTACAGTTAGTCTGTCAGTTAATTGTTTTTTCTAACTTTTTTTGCTGACGGTTTTGCAAAATAAATTTACCTTTACAAATACCTACGGTTAATCCGAGAATGAAAACCCGCAGGCATCTAAAGAATCGAAGATCTGTAAATCTAGCAATTCTAGACATAATAAAGGAACATTTTTGATAAAAAAATCTAAAAATTTAAAGATATAAACTGTACATATAACTTCATCTTCATTTAGATCGTGTTATAGAGAAGAAAGAATAAATATGTAATTTTACTCAAGTCTGTTTATCCATACCTATTTGCATAAATGTGAGGATATTAATTTACTATAAAATTTCCCCTAAATTGATTATCTTTAATAGTCTATTATTAAAGCCGCATATACATTAGAATTAAATATTTTTCGGTTAAAAATTGCCTGAAATCTATAGTCTTATCGTTCGTTAAATTTGTTTTTTTTTTATGCCCAGACTCTTTTTCTGAACTCTGACAAAAGATCACAGACATATTGAAGCTATCCAAATTCTTATATCTTTCTATCGTATTTCCTTTTTTGAGGGGGGTGTGAGGAAGAGCCTTAAGAACTTCGTTTTGTTCTCAGAATTCTGAATTATTCATTCAAAAGATCTACCTACATAAGTCTTGTTGCAGAATTTTCATTAGTTAAGAGTTGCATCAAGTTATACATCATGTGAATCTATTAAATTAATTTTGTGAAATACCAGATGGGAGCCATTGATATTTCCAGACCATTTGCCTACATTTTAAACTTGAGTCATTTACTACTATTCATTAATTTTCTATACGAATTAAAGAAGTCGTTGTTTTCATGTCAACTGTACCTTTCACTATTGCTTGCTTGTTTGTTTGTTTGATTTATTGAACACATACATCATATCACATGCGGATCACGGCGGGATTCGAATCTGCTTCCACCTACGCTCTCAAGCGATTAGCGGCATTGTGTCTTATCCACTCAGCCACAGTGGGCCACTATTGCTTTCTCTAATGCCCATATACTCAAATTTAACCAACTGCACTTAGAATCATGGTCATAACACAGAACATTTATATGTTAGAGCAGTGTTGCCAGTGGGCTACTTTTTTTTAAATTCAGATTTCTTAATTGCCAGCACTTATTATAAACGGTAAAATTCCCATTGTTTTCGCCTTAATTAATATGTCATTAAATAAGGCACATTTTACAATTTCAAAAAAGTGGTGCCAATATAGTATCTGAGTTAAAAAAAAAAGTAGCCCATCTGGCAACACTGTGTTAGAGTGGTGACATATGCACAAGTCGTGTACTCATATTCAATTTTTTGTCCAAAGTACGGTAACTCAGTTTTCAGTAATAGACGAGGAAGATTTCAATTAAACTAACCAGAAAAGTTAACAAACATTGGCTTCCTGATTTGATTTTATTCAAAATTGTTTTAACCAACCAAAGTTAATGTCCGGGATCCAGATAAATTTTTCTCTGTTAGTAAAATTACATTGACCAATCAGTAGCCTTTATCCTTGCAGGCTTTTCGGTGTTTACTGCAAACATCAAAAAGTTCGGAAAAATGCAGACGTCTGATTGATCAATCCCATCCCGCTAATAGCGAAATATCTATCTTGATCCCGGCCTATTCAACGCCCTTTAAATATTGGATAAAGCCTTGACACGTGTCAGAAAAACGTCACACAAAGCAGGCAAAACAAAGAAGAAAAATCATTCATTGGTTCGTTCATATTCACGAGCCGATGAATGATTTTGTTTCTTTGCTTTGCCTGCTTTGTGTGATGTTTTCGTGACGCGAGTCAAGACTTTCTCAGATATTTAGGATGCTTTGGCGTATTTCACCACCATGGAGTTATGAACGGAGAGGAACAGACATGTCAATCTTCCCGTGTGAAAAACTAGTTACCAAAAAAAACGAGTTATTTCCCTCTCTTCTGCCCTTTTCTCTCTTGATTTTGACCGATAGCAGCCCATTTAGCAGTCTCCAGTACAAGATGCCGCTATATACGGTGGACGCAGGAGGGAGGGTGTTAGCGCGACCAATGACATAATAGGCCAGTTCATGATGTTTAAAAGTCACACGCAGTTGGATCGAGGCTAACGAAAAAGATAGGCTACCGCGGTGGATCCGATTCTTCTTTTATTGCAAACCGCTGGAGTCACGTGATGCTCTTTTCACGCACCTTCTTTGGTGCATTCGAGCATCACGTGACTCCAGCGGCCTTTAAAAAAAGAAGAATCGGACCCACCGCGGTAGCCTGTCTTTTTCGTTAATCTCAGAGTTGGATCATCTTTACACGATGATTAGTACAAAGCTGCGAGCCGATTTTTTTTTGTGTCCATTGCCATGTACAGATAATCAACTCCGTGTGACGTTATGAACTGGCCTTATATGTTGTTGGCCACATTTTAGGAACAGCTACAAATGACTTAATCTATATCTACTCCGAGGTAAACGAAAAAGACAGGCTACCGCGGTGCTACAGCGCCTAGAATATATAGTGTGGAAATCGGCTATCCCAGTAATACTTTAAAAAGTGCTAATATATTGGATCTCTTAAATTTCAAATGATGCTGAAATCCAATGAGTCGATCACAGCGATATCTGCAGGATATTTCCTAAAACTTCATGACGATTTGGTAACAGCGTCTAGAATAACTAGTGTGGAAATATTTTATTAAACAACGCTAAAAATTTGTATCCCGTAAATGATCGACGATACAGCTAAAATTTTAAGTGTCGATCGCAGCGAAATCTGCGGGATTTTCGTATTACATTGTATAGACTAGCAATATCTTTCAGTTATAGAAAATATCCTGCAGATGTCGCTGCGATTTGTATATTTCAGCAGCATCGTTGCACATTTAAGGATACAATATTTTACCACTTTTTTAAGTATTACAGGGATAGCAAATTTCCACACTATATATTCTAGGCGCTATAATTTGGTCTAGACGCTGTAGCGTTTTTTTTTTTACATTTTATTAACATACATCTGTCCTGTGTGCTTGGCGTCAAGCCCGCTGTAATAATACGATGTTTACTTTGAAAGTTTATCACAGATGTCGCTGCAATCAGCTCCCTGGATTTCAGCGTCAGTGCACATTTAAGGGATACAACTTTTTAGCGCTGCTTGGATAGCAAAATTCCACAGTATGTATTCTAGACGCTATAGCGGTGCATTACACGTGTCTCTTTCTTCTTTAAAAAATATCCTGCAGATGTCGCTGTAAATGACTGTTTGGAATTCAACATCGTTGTACATTTAAGGGATTCACTATTTCCGCGCTTTTTTAAGTATTGCTGGGATAGTCGATTTCTACAACATATAATCTAGGCCTATAACGGAGCTATAGTACAGCGCCTAGAAGATACAGTGTGGAAAACGGCTATTCCTATAATGCTTTAAAAAGTGCTAAAAACTTGTATCCCATAAATCTCCAACAATGCTCAGCGGCAATATGCTGATACGAGCGCCATCTCGTAACTCTTTTCAATATAAACACTGAGTTTTCAAAAATTATAGAATGTTAAATATCGGAAACTATAAATATAAGATATTTTGTTCTGTTATAAGCTAATTTAGTTAAGGAATGACGTGAAATAGGTTAAAGAGTCTCTTTTAGAATGACTATCGTTTTTAAATCACTACGATGGCGCTACTATCGACATCTTGTTATTCAGCATCGTTGTACATTTATGGGATTCAATTTTTTAGCACTATTTTGTAGCCGTTTTCTACACTGTATCTTCTAGGCGCTGTATATATAGTGTGGAAATTGGCTATCCCTGTAATACTTTAAAAAGTGCTAAAATATTGTATCCCTTAACTGTGCAATGATGCTGCTGAAATATACAGATCACAGCGACATCTGCAGGATATTTTCTCAAACTGCAAGATATTGCTAGTTTATACAATGTAATACTAAATCCCGCAGATGTCGCTGTGATCGATACTTGGGATTTTAGCAGTATCGTCGCACATTTAAGGGATACAAATTTTTAGCGTTGTTTGAATAGCATATTTCCACACAAGGTATTCTAGACGCTGTAGCCATACTTTCGGCAAAAACTTGAAATGAGCATGCTTCCTGTGCATATATCACCACTCTTATGTATGAAGGCTCTCTGTTATAGTGTTGATTCTGAGCGCTCTTTGTTAAATTTCTATATTTGTGTTTTAGAGAAAGCAATACAGAAAAGTACTGTTACTATGGAAACAACAACTTCTTTAATATTGAAAGGTATAGCAAAGGAGTTCAGAATCAGTGCCTTAAATAGTTTCGAATATGTATTGTTGTTATGACAATTAATACCCTACCTGGATGTGGAAATGCAAAATTGTGTTCAACATAATGGAGGATATTCCATCTACATTTTGATCACGTGGTCAAGGTAAAAACTTCTATCGTAAAGAAGAGAAGGCTCCGTAGACGTGTAATGTAAATCCCCGCTAGCCAATGAAACGGTTCGTGAGGCAAAGTAGTAGTATCTTCCCTTCTTATCAGATAGAAGTTCCTTGGATAAATTACCGGTATCACGTGACTTTTTCAGCCTCGAACCCATATTTGGAATATCCTCCATTGTGCGCAATCTAGATAGATTTTTGGCTGTCAGAGAAACGAGATTCATCAATCAGAAGCCTGCATTTTTGTGAACTTTTCGCTGTTTGCGGAAATGCAGGCTATTGATTGGCGATTCTCGTTTCGCTAACAGCGAAAAATCTATCTGGATCCTAGCCTACATTTCTACAAACATTGCACTTCATCCACGGCTCTAAAAAAATGACTCAAAACTTTCATGACATAGACCGGGATCCACAAACAGCAAATATTCTCAAACATGCAGGCTTCTGATTGGTCAAACTCATTTCGCTAACAGCGAAAAATCTATCTGAATCTCAGCCATAGTTATCTTCGATGAAATCAATGCAAAAGGATAATATAAAAGAAAAGTATAAGATTTCTAAAATATTTTGGCGGGTTTATCGATATTTGGCATAATTTGTAAACTTTAGAACTAATTAACAGTTTTTCGCTAATTATGAATAGAAAATTAATGTTTTTAAAGCTGAATTTTATAAAAGCACGTAGATTGAGTAAATATCTATCCAAAAATTCAATCCTTACTTTTTTCTGTCCATTATTTAAGTCTCTACCTCGATTGAAACATAAGTTGTGACGAAGAAATTAAATCTGTTATTTTTAGTATCTCGACGTTATTTTAAAAAATCCATATCTCTGTTTATAATTAATTTATGAGGATGCATTTGATCTCAAATTGAAGATCTTCTTTATTAGGTCCTTCTAGTGTTGGTTTTATTTTTCTGCGATGATTGCTTCTTTTGATATGGGAAATTTTACGCTGGCATATTTCGTTCATTTAACATGGAGAAGTTGTGATCAGTATAATAAGCAGTTACGGTGTCTTGCCTTATTCTTGGCGTTTGTTTGTTTGGCGGAGTTAGCATTTTTTTTCAGCTTGGCTTGGCAGAACGACCGTCCTGCTTGATAATTAATTTTATAATATTTTTTTTCTTTGCCGAAATTTGCCTTTTTTTATAGAAATTTTCATGGTCCATAAGCAAAAGTTTTCTCCCAAAATTAAAAAAAATAGTCTAACCTAAAAGATTTTATGTTTGATCCAACTTTTTTAAACACACTGTATATGAAAACATGAATGTTTAAAGGCAAAAAGGATTCATAATTCTGATGCATCACACGTAAAAATTTCTCTAAACACATAAATGCCATGCATTTCAATACTACAGATTTATTTTCTATCTCTGTTATAGTAGATCAATTCTGCGAATCCCAAATAAACTTCCTCGAGAGTATAGATAAATTTGTATGATGTCTGCGATTGAAACGTTTGAATGATTGCCCAAATGTCAAGAAATATTTTGAGAAAACATCACAGAATCGCTCCACTTGATAATAAGTGCTATAAATTCCGTCTGTGTATAGCTTAGAAAATCAGAGAACTTTTGAGACTTTTTCCCTCTATTTTTCTCTCTCAAAAAAAAAAAAAAAAAAAAAAAATGAAGAGTATATGTTTTAAAATAGAAGATGTTATTCCTATATATGTATTATTTGGCCTTTGAAAAATAACTTCAGTAACTTATATAATTATTTTTTTAATATTTTTCTCTGCCGAAATTTGTCTTGTTTTTCACGGAATACCTCTTAAACAGAAACTTTCTCCCAAAAGTAAAAGAATAATCACATCTGAGAGATTCTGTGTTTGTTTCAACTTTTTTAAACACACTGTATATGAAAATACGAAAGTCTAAAGTCAAAAAGTATTTATAATTCTGATACATGACACGTAAAAAATTCTCTAAACACATAAATGTCATGTCTTTCAATATTTCAGATTTATTTTCTTTCTTTGTTATAGAAGGTGAATTCTGCGAATCCCAAATAAACTCCCTCGAGAGTATAGATAAATTTATATTATGTCTGCGATTGAAACGTTTGAATGATTGCCCAAATCAAGAAATATTTTTAGAAAACATCACAGAAAATCTCCACTTGATAATAAGGGTTATAAATTCCGTTTGCGTATAGCTTAGAAAATCAGAGAACTTTTCACATCTTTCCCCTATTTTAACCAGAAAAAAATAGAAGAGAATATCTTATAAAATAAAAGATGATGTGTATGAAAATACGAGATTCACAGCGGTACCTAAAGTTTATATTTAGAGAATCAAATTTTGTATCCCTGTTTCATAAGTACTTTTTCTATAATTTCAATTACGGAGATAATTTCATTTTTAAATTACGAAGTAAAAAACTGCCGAAAACATCCGCAATGTTTTTGAAATGTTTGTGAAAAGTGATTTCAACTTTGTAATTATTCATGATTTCGAACGGAAAACAGCAATTTTTCAATATTTATCAAAAACTGTGTGAAATAAAAAATTTACTTTCTTTCTTTATGCTTGTAAATATGGAAAAAAGTTTTTTATTGATTTCGGGATCATTGGTTTCAAACATTTCTGATTGTCTCATCCTCTAAATCAGTGGTTCCTGACTTTTTATTCGTCATGTCCCACCAAAGCCTCAATAAAATCACCATGCTCCCACCCCTAAATCTGTAAATTATGTCTCTTATTATTTAAGAAGTGAACTTTATTCAAGCGGTCAAAGCGTAATAAAGCATTAACTCCTTCGCGACGAGAGTCTTTCAGAGAATTTTTAACCTTTTATCACCCGTTTTGGAAAACACAAATTTGTAGATTATGAAATCGGGAAAATGCACCGATTTAATAAGAAAATATTTACAATAAAAAATAACTGGTGGGAATTATCACGATATCTGAGCATCTTCTGCGCCACGTATACGTGGCGCTCATCCCAATAACTATTCATTTTACATTTTTTTAATTTATGGAAGAGATGAATATTCTGTCACAAATGTGTTTTGAACATAATTACGTAAATGTATCTTCGTCTTTGTGACAAAAACAGTTTTGTTGTACTTTTCCAATTTCCCCCAATATTAAAGAAAAATGTTATACGGTCTGCATTTTTATCAACACAAAATATCTTGAAGAGAGGTTTGCATTTAACATTATAATTAACAACATTCACATATTTTATAATTCATTTTTTAAACTTATTATGCGTTGGTGGAAAAGCTTTTGGCATACGGATAACACAAGGCGTAAGAAGCATTTCAATGTTCTCATCTTTATCAATTTTATGTAGCCATTATTTCGCATCAGAACACATTTTCTCTATTTTCTCTTTCGCAATACAGTTAATTGATGCGAGTCGAGAACCAGAGTTCCATAATTTTGTGAAAAATGATTTTGAAGTCTCAAAGCCATGACATCTATTCGCTACATAATGAGTTTTAATAATTTCGAAAGTATTCAATTGATATAGCTAATTTAATAGATTGTCCAACTTTTCTTATATATTAAGCTGCTAGTGCAAAAGTTATTCAAGTGGCTTGGTCGCTCTGTCTCTTCCAACTTAATTACCATAAGCTGCCTGAAGAAGTTTTGTCTCCTCTGGCCACTTTAAAAACTGGCTTCAAAGAGTGTGACAAATATTTGTTCCAAATTTTCCAAAGTATTTTTCTTGAAATCACAGCTGGCAATGTTGGCCCACTCTGGTTCTCAACGCCTCACTTGTCCTCCATGTATATTTAAAATTTTAAAATGTATATGTGGTCATGTAAATTTACTGTGTAGGATGCCTGCAGTAGAGTCATAAATATTTAACCATTTCCTTTTGTAATGCTATTTAATATTTGTAAATTTTATAATGTTCGTAATGCCTCATTTTGATATTTAATATATTTTTAGGTTAAATATGTTCAAAACAGTCAGATTTTTATGTATTTTTTAAAAGTAGTTTTACATGTAAAAGATTCTTCATGTGAAATATAGGTAAGCGAACAGAATTAGAAAGCTCATTTAATAAATACACTGTAAAAAAAATCTGTAAAGTTACTAAAGTTTTTCTAGGAAACTGGGATTCCTAGAAGTTTTATGTAACATCAACAACAAAAATTCATGTAGCAGACATACTTTTGCGCCGAAAATCAAAAAATCTGTAAAGTTACTAAGAATGTTTTTGGAAACTGGGATGCCTAGAACTTTTCATGTAACTGCAACCAGGTTTACAGATAAAATTTTAGTAACATTACTGCAATTTTAGCAGATTCATTTGTAAAGTTACAGATTTCTGTAGCTTTACAAAAAATAGTTTTGCAGATTTGCAGCTTTTTTGCTACAGTTACAGATGAAAGTTTAGTAAGCTTGAAACATTACATCTGTAGAACTGCAGATTCTTTTTACAGTGTAATTGAAAACGCTACAAAATATTATAAAATAAAATAGTAACCAAAGAAAATTATAGAGATTTTTAATACTATAAAAAGTATGTGAAAACATTTTAAAACATTGCTCGTATAATTATTCTGGTGTAGCTTTCTATTTTAAACTTTTGATTGGAAATTTTTTTTAAATTCAATTAAAAAAACTGATTTTTAAAATTTTGCTTGTATTCTATTCTTTTAGTTTCCAAAATTTCTTAAAAAAAATAAAAAGTCAAAGGAAACACATACCAAATGGGTGAGTAAGAAATTTGGAATTCGCCCTCTCCAAAAGTAAAATTGCCCCCTGTGGGACCTATGCCCCACGTTGGAAACACATATATTGTTGATAAAAAGATTAAATATTATAAGAAATTATTACTATTAGACTCATTGTACTCACAATTCAACTGTAAACACACGACTACTTAAAATTACTTCATTGCAATCAGTTTTTACTTGAATCACGTTTCTAATTGTAATATATCATTGGAAAAATAGTATCCATTAATTCAGATTGTTTGACTCACACCAGATTTTTTTAAGTAGTGTAATTTGCTTTAATCTCGCATCATTTTATCTGCCATTAAATAAGGTAAATATGTCTACTTCAAAAAAGTGGAAGCAATCAAACAAAATTTATACCAAAGAAATTTATACCAATAGACGTAAGCACACTTGAATACTTTTGTACTGCCCTGTATTATACCTATTTTTTTTAAATACATGCCACGATTTAGCTAAAATTTAATTAAGATTCAAACACGCTTAAAACTAATGAAATCACACGTCCTGAGATTATCTTCCATAGTCGGCCCTGTACCTAATTCTTTGCGCGGCCCTGTATATATTTTTTTCTGTATTCTATAAAAATGTCTTATACATTTTTACGCCGAACTGCATTTAATATACTAACTTATTAAAAAACTACCTTTAAGCTATTTTCGTTCATTATCAGTTACCCTTACGAATTCTTTTGTGTAGCCATGTATCTGTTCTACCTCTACAGCATTTATGCATACAACGTAATGCGCAAATATTTAGTTAAACTTAAAATCTTACATCACAACTAAAAATGCACTTCCAGCAATCATTGCAAATATGCAGTATTAGCAATGTATAATGATAAATAGCAAAGGTTAATGATAATAGTGGATACAGCATAAGATACAGCAATCTTTTGCGTGTCCCTGTAAATATTATGCACTTTCTATTATACAGGAAGTAACTAGTAGTAAACCTCAGCAATTTTTTTTGGTATATCGATTTCATTATATGTTAAATAGTTTAACATAATTAAAATACACAGCAAACAATGTTTCCCACTATACCATTATCTAACGGAAATATTTTGTGTGGCCGTGCAAATGAATAATAAATGTTCTTTACACCGCTATTTTTCAGAATGCTTATATAGTGCACTTCATAAATGCATATCAATTTCATTGGGTTCGAAAGGGTTCATCATTAAAATGCACTTTAAACTATTTTTTTCCATTGGCCGTAATGTAACGGATTTTTTTTTTTTTTTTTTTACTGTCCCTGTAATTGGACTATACATACGATCTTCATAAAATTTGCAATGACGAGACAAAATTCTGCAACAATCATATATTTAAAATTTCAAACTATTCCTTTGGGAGTTTTTGCTTTGTTATATGCGGACAGACAGACAGACGGACAGGTGCTACGTGTTTGTATAATTATGCACGCACCTAAAAGTAGCCTACACTTACGTGGCAAGACGCTTAAGGTGTTAAAATACAAGGTCAAATTCATCGATATAGTCTGTTTGATTAAAGATTCATTTGGAAAAACCGACCAGCGTAGCGGATGAATCCTACTAGTTAAATATATTAGAGTACAATTAGAAATACTCGTTGTTCTGAAAAAATTAATATATATATATATATATATATATGCATATACATATGCATTTGTCTTAAACATTGCTATATAACAGGCCAATATAATACGTAAACAATCGTTTACTGTTTTATGCTCTCGATATTTTGGCCCAATAAACTTTTCGGGAAATATGGAATTTTTATTACTACAGACCATTTATTAGATCAGATGGATCAAAGAATTACTATATTGGTATGACTAGCTGGAAATTTAAGTATAGATTAATCAAAATTAGAAAGATTCTATAAAAAAAAAACCGCCCAAAAAATTTCAATGAAAATAAGGTATTTTTTTCCTCCAGTATATACTATCTATCTATTAAAAGAGAAACCATATAGATTGTAACACGCAAAAATTCAATATGTAACGATGCAGCATCATTTAACTTACAAAAATTATGGCTCGAGCTACTGAATGGTTACGAAAATAAAATAAACATCCAAGTAAAATAAAAAAGAATAAGGTGCATAATATGAAAGAGTACGTGAAAAATTAAATGTTGGCGTTTGATAGGCCCTGCAATGTAAGAATATTTTTATTTATTTGTTTTGAAAGTGACTCAGGTAGAGTCGAAACATGTAAACAGTCGAATAAACATATTTTTACGGTTTTAAAGTTTTCATCATACGCCTTTTAGCAATTAACATTTGTATGCAGATCTACATTTACGAATAGAAAATTTTTTCGAGTACAAAAGAATTATAGTTTATTTATTGTTGGTAATAAAATGTTAAAGCTATTTGAAAGCATTTTTCTTCAAACATAAAGGTTATGCTAGTAAATCACTTTCTTATTGCATAACATCTTTTCATTTCACGGAAATTCTTAAGTCATTTTCCAAATTCGATTTTACAGATAAAACCTACTAAAACAATTCAAAAATTATTTTTTTCAGATCTCGAGTATTTAAATCGATTTTATTAACTATTATTAACCCTCTCGCTGCGTAATTGTTTTATCAAAATAGCTTCAAAAATTGCGTACTTAATTCCTTCGCGACGAGTGTCTTTTAAGAATTTTTATTCTGTTGCCACCGGTTTTTCGAAACAAAAATTTTCGTCTGATTTAATGGAGAAAATGCTCCGATTAGATAAGGCAAAATAAAAAGTAACTGGTAGGAATGATCAAGGCGGATTAATTAGACAGAGAAAATGCATCCCGATGAAATCTCGGGTTGCGCAAATTTTGCTACTTTTACGTTGCCCGAGAAACTCTTGGGTTGTGCAGCGAGAGGGATAATCATTAGATTTTATATAAATCCAAAATTTAGAAAAAAGTCATATGCTGATCCTGACATAGATATAATAGAACATTCACAAAAATCGCTTTTTTTCTTAAGGCCGTTTTCGGCCTTAACTTTTTATGCTATTTCAATTGAAAAAAATACCTTGAAAATGTAGATTGAATCCTGTATTTTCAAACGACGGTACATAATTATTATAATTCGTTCGTAAATTGAGATGTCTTTTCCATGTAGTTACTTATCAAACACACGTATCAATAACAGCAATAATTTACTAATTTGTTTAAAATAGCTTAATAAAAACCTTAAAATGTGCAATGAAGTTAAAAAATATATTCAGCTGTTCGTTAACTTTTATTAAAATTGTACCTTTTGTATTGTTCATTGCAGAAGTTTTGTTCTCATTTCCTTCTCTTTCGCTTTTATTGCGGAGTTCCTCTTGGTCGTTTTATTCCTAAGTTTTAATGTTTGTGCAGCAAAAAAATCTTGAAACATTTTGTTTTGACAAAGAATTGAGTTTTCATATCATTTTTGCTCAAACATTTGTATGTGGTGCAACAGTTTATTTCGCCTAAAAATGTAAAATTATTACGTTATACATACTATTTTGACAAACGGTTATTTTTTTATATTCTTTGTAAGCGAGTAGATTTTATTTGGGTCATTTTCTAAAAAGGGATTTATACAGCATTTATTCTATAAACGAATAAGTGTCAAAAACTATTGAGAAATCAAAGGAGTAAAAAATACAGCATTGGCATTTATAAACTAGGGTTAATTTTAAAAAGTGTGTAAAATAAATATAACCTCATTGTAAAATTGATACTTAGAAAAAATCTAATTATTTTTTAGATAAAAAACTTTGAAAAAATCACAAAAAGTAATTCCGATAACACATAATAAAATTAAACAGAAAACAAAGTGTTTTTAAAATGAGTCACCAGTACTACGAGAACAAAGCAAGGGTGTACGCATCTATCGTACAGTACGCAAGAAAAAACAAAGAAGAAGAATTTCCAACGATAGTCATATTACTTCATTTGGAATAGTCGCAATATAAAACAACTTGCACAAAAGTTCTTGTTTGTGATTTTATATACTCTCGTTATAGTTCATTTTCTTTAAATTAGAAGGACCAACTCTTACTGTAAAAAAAATAAATAAATAAATAAAAATTAAATAAATAAATAAATAATATGGGGGGAGGAGGTTAAGAAGAAAACAATTCATAACTTCGTCAATTCCCAAAATATTCAATCCGCTTAAATTTATTATACATCTTATCAGTATTATCTACAATTTTCATATTGACAAGTTTTTGATAGGATCAACTCTTACAGCAAAATAAATAAATAAATAAAAATAGGGGTTGACGATAAAATTATTGTATTAAGGGTCCAAACGTCCAAACGTCTCAAGTCCAAACGTCTTATTTTCCTGCTCATTTTTATATCAGAGTTTGTACGGGTCCTTGAATTTCCGGATTAAGAATTTTTTTTTTTCGATACCAGTATTTTCTTATGGAAAATCTCTCCTTTAATAAGACGAAATTTGGTCTTGAAAATAACGGTATCCGTACGAACCTTCTATATTCATTTTCGCTCTCAAACGCATCCAATTGGCAGGTTCTCTTATTCAGAAACTATACAATGTGATGGATTGGTCGATTTTTTTGATAAAGGCAGAATATATTTCAAAAAATGCTGTCACGGTGGACATTTTGAACCGAATTTCCGGAAGCGATAGTGCTGGAAACGAAAAAAATGTTCGTACTGAGAAAATAATTGTAAATCAAGTTCTAATTAATTGAACGGAAAATAAAAACACAGGTCGCTTATAAATCTCTTCAGAAAAATCAAGTTTCATATTTTTACTTTTAAAACTCTGTCATAAAATTTCAAGTTGTTGAGCGGGGAAAAATGTTTTTTTTTTAATATTAACTTAATATGATTTTGATAAAACGAGCTCTTACAGAAAAATGAAATTAAAAATTCGTCAAAAGCAGCCAGATAAAATTATTAAACTGGGTTTATCACTAATCTTGATTTAGTTTATGTTGGTGAAATTAGTACTTAACTTCGAAATCTGCCCCCGCATGTAAGTCGAACCGGCCGGCGGGGAATTTTAAATTAGAAGCGCAAGTGTGCACATTTATTTTTATACGATCTTTGAAATTCGGAATACAACTCCTTATATTTCTCTCTAAAATTAAAATTTTCATGATATATTTGAGTTCAATACAAAACTTTACCTCTCTACCTTGAAAGACACGCTAAAAATGAGTTAAAATTGATTATTGGAGTATGGCAATGTTGAGAAACGCATTTTGAACGTTTCGTGATATTGCTACAGCCTCTTTTAGGTAACGTCTTTTGGAATGACATGTGAAGTTGGCAACAAGTTAAAATAACGTAATTGGTAGAAAGCGCTATCTATGGACTCAAATAGTCTGCTCTGGAAGACATTACAGTTCAATGTTCCTTGTCTTGTATTATCTCACGATTTTTTAATTTCTTTTCATAACCAAAGTTTCCGCATTTTAAACAAAATTATTCACATGTATTGTCATGTATAAATGAATATGTACAATTTTAACCTGAACATGCAGGGTGTCCATAAATTTAGGGCTAAAAATCGAAAACGCTGAAAGTACCAAAAAATCAAAAATCTTTTTTTTTTTTTTACGAAAAAATGTTTTAAATGCCAAGCTTAATAAACAGGGGAACTCTTGAAGTAAAAACCCTAGTACACATAGTTAAAAAAAAGTAGAAAAATGTCACTGGTTGAATGCGCCGCACGAAGTGAAGTGGAGTACGATGAAAATGCCAGTGATAAGATACGCGACGACTGGTGGCCGGCCGTTACACTACTTGATTATGTTGTTATTGTTTACATCAATAGGATATTTTTAAGCAAGGTGAAAAATATTAAATATATAAATAAAAGAAATGTTTGCAAATGATAATATTAGGTATTTAACACTAAACTAAAGGAAGTTAGGTACCTACATTTTAAAGTGTTGACATAAAGCCCAAAAAGAGTGAAGTGGAAAACTTTGTATAAGAAGTAGGATTTTTTCTTTCTTTCGCTGTCTTGTAAAATTTCCTTTTTTGGACTTTGAGTGTTTTATAGGTTTAGTCCTCAATTATTGTCAAGATTTCCTTACCTCATAACTTTACAACATATAGCGTAAAATATTATTACATATTCATAAACTACAATTCAGAAATGTTTTTAATAGCATAAAGTTAAATATGCTTCATATTACAACTCAAAACTTTGTTAATCAAATAATAATTAATATTAATCATTAATAATTAATACTTTATCGAATTTATCAAAACGTTATTTGAGATTGTGCAGTGGTGAAGCATTTTGTTTCCACGACTCACAATACGCGCATTGCTTTTTCTTGTGCGCTCGCCATTTTGAATTCTCATGTCTCAGCCTGCCAGAATGCAACGCCATAAGCATTGCCCCATATATTGGCGGAGAATGCTTATTTTTATGTGCGTTAATAAAAAAGCTTTTTGAGTTGTACTTTAGGAACATGTAATAATACTTTTCGTCATGTTCTTAAATCAAAATGTTCTAACATCAAAAGATTTGAGGTAAAACAAAAAGCGACAATAATTTACGGCTACCGTGTGTACCAACTTCAAAAATATAATATACCAGAGACTTTTTAATTGTTGATCTCATAATTTTAAGTGTAGGAAAGTAAAGTTTATATACATTCTGAAATTTAATAGTTATATTGCATATAATTAAAATTAAGAACGAGAGGAAGCCAAAAAAAAAAAAAAAACTGTCAATACCATTATACAAACAATAACCTTCGTTGTAAATGCCTTTATCATATGAGATACAAATGCATCATGAAGATAACTGTTTCGAAATAATTGTAGGAACAGTATTTATTTCATTTTCGCCTTGAAATTTTGATCTTGTATTTTGTTGTCATCTAGCGATTCTTCGTTTTCGAAGTGTTGCCTTATTAATGTAAAGAATTTTTCAAAAACGAAAGGCATATACTTATGGATCTATATGTATGGAAGTATGAAAAAGAGTTATATAACTATTATTGTTGTCAAGCATAATGTACTAATTAACATTACTAATGAAAAAGTCCATAAATATATCGATTACTAAGAGTCTTTAGTATACATTAAATTGTAGAAAAGACCTTTCACACATTAATTAAAATATGGTCCTCTACAGTCACAAATTTTATATACAGCAGAGCGCCGATTATCGGAACTCCAATTATCGGAACAGTCTATTTCTCTCAAAATTTCTTAAACCTAATTTCCAATTATCCGAACAGCCTATTTCTCATTTTTCGGATAAAGCTCTTGCCACCTAATGTTACATATATAATCCAACCCATGGATCAAAGTGTGATAGAGACATTCAAATGACTTTATAGAAAGCAGATGTTAAGAATGCTCTTTTTATCAGAAGAAACAAGAGCCTGATTCCCAAAATACCATAAAAATTGATTTGAAAGATTGTTGTATAATGGCTTCTGATTCCTGGAATCTAGTAAAATCCTCAGCATTAAAAAAGGCTTACAAAGAAAAAACGGATCAGATGGATCAGAAAATGGGGAATGTAAAACAATAAAGGAGATGGGGAGAATTCTAAGCTACGAAGAAAAAGAAATTAACGAGCGGTTAAATAGTGACGTACATGACACTGGATATCAGATTTTAAATGATGATGAGATTGTCGATGAGATTCGCGATGAAAAAGAAAATGAAGAAAATGAAAACGAATGCTCTGAAAATGACCCAGGTCCGTCACATAACGAAGCCTTTGAATGTTTGGAAACATCTATGAAATGGCTTGAACGACAGAAGAACGCTGATCCTATTCAACAGACGTATTCAAGAAGAATTCGAGATATAGCAGCATTGAAAAGAATGTCTTCTTTGAAGCAAGCAACAATCGAAGGCTTTTTTTCTTAAATTATAATTTCTGAAGCTTAGAAAATGAGAAAAAAAATTTAAATGTTAAAAAAGTAAAAAAAAAAAATAATAATAATAATAATTAATTAAATTAAATTAAAAATTAAAAACAAAAAAATATATAAATTTTTTTAAAAACACGCCAGCATTAACTAGTGCTGTCAGTCCTAAGGCTGGGTAAACTGTGAAGGTTTTATTATAGTCAGGGAAATGCCTGAAATTGTCTGTCCATTTATCCGAACTTTTGCTTATCCGAACTAGGGTCGGTCTCGACTTGTTCGGATAATCGGTGATCTACTGTACTTTCTGATATCTTGACAACTAATGGTTAGAACTGAAAGAAAAATCGTTTTTACCAACCAAACGATTTATTATACATTAATTAAACAATGGTCCCTAAAGTTTGAAATTTATATATTTTCTGATATCTTGACTACTAATGGTTAGAGGTGAAAGAGAACTTTTTTTCGAGCTTACGGAATTTAATGATTACGAAAAATATGTTTCTACTTGGGAATTTTTAATAATAGCGTTATTAATTATTAATTAACGTTTCAAAAACGTGCTATTCCTAAATATCCGTGCGCATAATTTTTGGACTTTAGTAAAGTGTTTTATAAAAAAAAAATAATGAAAATATAAATTATAATTCTGGTTACATATAAATAACGTATACCCCTCTTTAACATTGATTGTCGCATTTTTTTTCCAATTATTTATATCATACTAATGATTCAAAATTGATGGAAATCTATACTTATATTTTTTTTGGCATGCTGAGCTTAAATATTAAAATAACAATATGGTATTACTTTTGGACTTTTAAAAGTTGATCTCAATTTTATTATGTAGGGGACCCCCTATGATAAAATATGCAACATAAAATTGTGTAGATCGCACTACGAAATTAAACCATAGTTTTAATTTTTTTATTAATTAGATCTGAAATTTTAGACATCATTCGGAGTTTTCTTTCTTATTTTGATTTTTTAAAGTTTTGTTTAAAAAAAATTCGGAAGAAATACGTGTTTCCATAATTGATTCTCAACCATTAAAGAAATGCAAAAAAAAAATAAATGTTATAAAACAAAATATATTAAATGTTACTTTAATTGTGTCTAATTATTTAAATTGAACCTAAGGCGACAATGGACGATCAAAATCGCAAAAAACATTAAAAAAATCAATTTTTTCTTTTTTAAAAAAAAATATTCAGACAATCTTCTACTTTCAAATAAAAAAAAATATATTCAAATCCGATAATTTTTTGGGGGAGATACAGCTGTTTTTCTAACGTAAAAATCGTTAATCTACACTTAAAATAAAACTTTAAATCCAGTTTTCTGAAAATGAGAATTTTCGCCGACTGAGTAAGTCCACGCGTCTTAATTTTATACCAATTTTCATAATACTTATTGATATTGTTGTTGATATACTTTATTACAAAACTTGCCATTAATATTTGTACATTATTTCATTTAAAGGTTACAAAAAAAAAACAGTAGTATTTTATCATTGAATTTAACCAAAATGATCAATATTATATGTTTATACTTTTTTCTGCCAAGGTACTTAGAACAATTTTAAAATGTATACTAATTTTTGATATAATATCATAAAGCTATCCTAAAAAAAATTACAAGTTTCTGAATCAAAATTTAATGCGCATGGAGCATTTTTATTTTGTATCACCAATTATCATATTATCAATTAATTACTCATTTGCATATTAATATTTTTTAATGAAATTAAGGAATTTTCTTAATTATTGCACAAATTATATGTGTATTAAATTTCAAAACAATTGACCAAAAACTGTTGAAAATGCTTTTGAACGTCCACTGTCACCTTAAACGAATAGATCATTTTCTGAGTTTCTATAAAATTTGTAATTTCCACTTTAAAGGATAAATATTTAATTTATCTGTCTGTCTTTTAACAACAATAACTCATTAAAAAGTAAAGTTGTGTTACAATTAATTTGACTATTAATGTAGTACTAATTATGAATAATGCATGCCTAAACGAACATAGCTAAATTAAAATTAAACTTTCAACGTAAATTAAAACTTTTAAATTAATAAAATTAATGTTACTAAAAGCATGCTACTTAGTTGACTTTGGAGGATTGCACTAACTCATTAATATCTAATAAACGCGATGGAAATTTTCCTTGTATAAATAATGAATATTACCTGTCACTAATTTTGTCAGGAGCGACATTCAATTAACTAAGTGTATGTCATTTACTGGGGTTAGTTAATTTAATCATCAAAGTAAAACTGAAATAGAATAGTACGAATGGAAGAATTAAATTTGAAGCTTTTAAATAAACGAAGGATTAAATTCAACTTCCTTAATACCAAAACCTAGTTTATTGGGTTATTATGCAAACCAGTCAGTACACTAAAGTCTAGTTTTGATTATGACTCTAAAAACTAACTTAATGTTTGCTAAAAGTGAAAAAATACATTTACAAGACAAATAAGTATCTTTATTTATTCCGATCGATATGTTACATTGTTCTCACGGCGACATTCTCAAGATTTATACTGATATAAATATTTTCGTTAAAAAAAAAAATAATAAAAAAAATAATCGAAAATCTGGTAAACAAAAATCACGCGATCTCATGCATAATGAAATTAACTGCAATATTAAATGTGAATATTTATGAACGTGAATTATTTTATATTGTTGTTTTATTATTCTGAAGAGCATCTCTTTCTAAATTTTGGAAAGCTCCATGGAAGCTGAATCATTACTCATACTCTCACTGCGTAAAAAGATCTCTATTGATCCTCAGACAATGGATGGCAAATAAACTGTTGATGGATAAATTATTGTACTACTTTTAAAATTAATCTGTAAGGGTTCTTTGTTATATAGTCTGGCCAAAGCTGTAGTTTTCTTGTTGTATTTGAACTAAATTAGGTTATACCAGTTAGTACACTAAAGTCTAGTTTTGATTCTGGTACTAAATTTTTAATAATAAGATAATAATACAGGGTGATTTCTTAATTCCTTTTCCCTGCAAATAACTGGTGTGCCGAGTTAGCAGCAGCTATGATCATGGTATCTGAATAGAGTCCTAAAACGAGTATGAGTCAGCTACAAAGTTGTCTAGGCATTAAAAGGTAGATGCACATTTATAAATAAAATTAAGGCAATCAAAGGGACTCGGTAAACTTTGAAGAATTTTTCTTTTTACTGATGTACATTTACTTATTTATATACACGTATTATTATAGGTAATACTTAGAAAAACTAATTTTAACAAGAAAAAAAATCATTTTGTGGGTAAAAACTGTTTATATATATATATATATTTATTTAAAGAATTTTAAAGTTTGCAGTTTTATTATACATTACTGTATTCAAAACACTAAAATGCCTGCAAATATATGTGCCTAATCACTTCATTATTTTTTTTTTTTTGTATCCTCAATATAGTGTACTTAATAAAAGTACTGATTGATTTTACAATTAATATTCTGAAAATTGTAATACAGGTACGATATATAATTTAAAGTTTTAATACATTTAACTAGATTAATATGAATAACAGAATCAAATTTGAAGATAATAAATAAATTTTAATAAAATAAATAAATAATAATCCTATTTATTACTCTTATATTCTAGCAAATGAATAGACTAATTTCTACTTTTATTGATATTGCTAAAATTTTGAAATTAAATCTTGCTAATATTAAAATATTTAAATAATATTTTAAGTGTTTCATTAATCATTCGTTAAAAATTTGGCATTCCTATACAAAATTGCAAGCAACAATTAAGATGAAGTAGATTAATCAAACCTGCGTTTCCATCCAAATGTCATCGGATGCCAATTATCGACTGTTTGTTGACTGAATTTTCGTCTTGTGTGGTGAAAGCACGATCATTATCCATTGACTTTTCATTGGTAGCTGATGAATGGACACTCATTATGCTATTCATTAGACATTTGTTTAATTAATTTTCGGCATAATTTGGCGTAAAAACTCATACTTCAAAATGTGCTCTTCAAACATGATTACACGTAAACTTTTATAGAAACAGATTAAACACTCTTTATCTTTGTCTTTTATATTTCTCACCTTCGGAAATTTTTAAGCTCTCGGTAAATTTTGAAAAATTGATGGGGACAGTAACCGTGTTACTTTAAGGAAAATGACGCTAGTAGCAGTGCTGTAGTCGAAAAAAACAGAGGGTACCCGCTAAAGGCTTAGTATGGTATCGCTTTACTTGGAAACAGCGGGTACACGAGCTTCTTTAAAAACAAAAACAACAAAAAAAAAAACAGATATACGGCGTATACCATAGTATACGCTCATCTACAAGTCTGTCTAGTAGCTTGAGCAGTTTCTCCTTTTCTCCTTTCTTTATTTAATTCGTTGGCATTAAAAAATTCGCTTTAAATTTTTAAAATGTGCATGTCTGCAAATAGAAATGTTTCAATTTTAATATTATTGTATCGGACGTTTTTTTAGCGATGATAATTCTTGATTTTTCTCAAAGCGCTTTAATTTGTTTTCCAACATTTATAATGAGAAATGCACTTGATCAGTGATAAAAGAATAACAGTAAACAAACTTCGAAACTTAATCATTTTACTTTTAGTCAACTGCCTGAATTAATTAGAATAGCCGAAAGAACATACATAAGACATGCATGAATGTTTCTCTGCATAATATTACATAGGTATGCCATGCACCTAATTCCGCAAACCAAACTTCTTGCAACAAAATGCATATATACACGAAGTCCTGATGCTATTCTTTGTTTTAGGAATTTTATTAGACAGATGAAAATAAATACGAAAATTGCTTTTGATAATATTTCTGCCGACTGAGATAGCATTATGCAATGTTGTGTAAACAATTACTTCGAGTCTCAATATCTGCCCCATAAATTTCTTTTTTGTCTAGGGAAGAATTAACGTAGTCGTAAAATGGAATTATGGCCATAAATTGGCCTCTCTTATCCTCTGACTCTCAATACGGCCTTGAATGACATAAAACAGCTGATGTATTTCTATTAAAATCCGTGTGTCATAAAGTGGAAATTTATGACAAGCATAAGTCTGTTTGTTCACTTATGGAAGATTAAAAATAGGGTTTCATTTGTAATGTTGCAATCAATATATTTATTCTGATGTTCGAATGTATCTATTCTATTTTTCTGTAATGCTCTTGATGCAAGGTGCAATTTCTGTTAAATATATTTACAAAATTTTGATGCATATGTACAACAGCTTGAAAAAATATTGGGGAATTTTTCTTTAATTTGTTTTATATTTTTTACTGTGAAGTGCACATGACTACTGATGATAATAAAAAAATAAAATAAACCTCACATTCCAGAGATTTATTTTAGACGTAGTCTAAATTATTTTAATTATTATGTTTAAATTAATTATATATATTAATTCATATTTTAATTATTATGTTTAAATTATTTTAATTTATAACATAAAACATTCGTATTTGCTTGCGTACATGCTCATACATGTACATTATATTTAAAAATGCAAGAAGAATTCTTCTTTCGATATAACAAGCATATTTTTTCAAAATGTAAAACTACAAAAGTACGATTTTACTCACGTTTTTCACGTTTTCACGTAGCCATTTTAGCAGACTGATGATAGTAAATAAGAGAATATCTTTTCATAATGTTTCTGTTAATTGAGATAGGATTATGCAATGTTGTGTAAACAATTACATTCCAGTCATAATTTCTGCGCAATAAATTTCTCCTGAGCTTTAAGTCTAGGGTACAGTTAATGTTTTCCATCGTATTATAGTCATAAAGAGAAATTTTTGGCATAAATCCGGGAATCTTATTCATTGATTTTCAATGCGGACTGATATAGAAGGGGCCACGTATTTCTATTAAATCCCTTTGTTATAAAATGCATCCCCCTCCCCGGGATTTACTACTCCAAAGCGTAAACTCAGTTCCCTGTGTTATCCTTTTCCCTGTCATAAAGTAAAATTTATAAAAAGCATAAGATTATTTGTTCCATGGAAGATTAAAAATAGTATTTCATTTGTTATGCTGGAATTAATATCTTTTCAAAGTCTGAATGCATCTATTCTGTTTTTCTGTATTTTCTCAGAAATATAATTACTCTTATCACGTTCAAAATGCTGATGTACGTGGGTGGTTCAATAATTATTGTCCCTAATGTATATAAATAATTTGTACTGTGATGGTTGACGTGGAATATAGAAGCCTAATTTCTTAAATGCCTATATGTTTAATTTCAGAAAAGTAGCTGGTATATTAACATAGTTTTGGAGGGGGAGTGAGGTTTTAAAGACCTATTTTTGGGGGAGTTTTTAAGAAGGGGGTGAGGGTGAAATGCTGGTTTGGAGCTTATAAGGCTACATTTGGAAAGTGGATGAGATGTGGCTGCCTCACTGTGATCCCGAGTCCAAATGACAGTAGTTACGTCTCATCCACTGCCACAAATCTAGCCCCATGAGCTAAAAATCAGCCTTTTATCTCCACTCCCCCCGTTCATTCCTTCTCCAAAACTATGTGAATATAGCAGCTACGGTTCTGAAATTGAGCATATAGGTATCTAAGACATTAGGCTTCGATATTCCATGACAACCATCTCAGTACAAATATTTTATATACACTAGGGACAATAATTATTGAACAACCCTCGTATATTTACGATAATTAGAAAAATCACAGTAATAATAGTAAATTCTATATTTCAACTGATAAATATGATCAGAAATAATTTTAAAAAAAAGTATAGGAATTAGATAACACAGGTTTTTTATATGTTATTACCTGTATATTAGACTTTATGTCCATGAAGAGTATTTATTTCTATGTAACAGAAGAAAAATGAACATTGTGAAAAATATCAACTGTAACCTACGAAATATAATATAACAACAAAGGAAAACATACAATAACCTCTTCCGGGATACGCCCGATTACGAAAACCTTTCTTTATCTTTGTATATCTCAGAAATCAATATATTTTCGACATTTAAGTAAGCAATCATAAAAAGAAACTTAATTTTTCTGTCATTTTCTGTAAAAAAAGTATAGGAATTAGATATTACAGGCTTTTTTACATGTTATTACATTACATGTTTTTTACATGTGTATCATGTTATTTTTTACATGTTATGTCTTTTGAAAACGTTTCTAAGTAGTTTTTTTCAGTTAATTATTAGTTTAATGTTATTAATTAGTTTTCTTAAGTCGGAATATCGGTTTTAGTTTCCTATAAATTCTCAATTAATACTTTTTAAGCTGAGTAATTGAATTAAACGTTCAAGAGTAACGAAATAATATTAATTTTTATGTTAGGTTTAGTTCTGCTAATTTACTATGGTTGTCATTAAAACAAATTTGTTGAACATGAGAATGTTTACTTGTGAATAGATAGCATACAAAAAATCTATATTAACTGTAACTGATTAATGCACTAGTATAAAAATACTCTGGAAAGTTTCCGAAAATCAGTGGCAGCGAAAGAAACCTTTTTTTAATAAAAGCTTCTTTAAAGATAGAAAAGTTATTGATTCCTAAGGTTGCTGGTGATGAAAACAGGTTTTTCGGAATCGTGAATAACTCGAAAGATGTTACTATATATTTTACTTTTCGCTTACATTATATTTTCCTGATTAAGAAACGTTTGTCTTTTTATACAGTGTAACATCTAGCAAAAACATTTATTTTATTCTTATATCAAGGAATTTTATTAGACAGATGAAAACAGGAGAAATGTTTTTCATAATATTTCTGTCCTTTGAGATAGCATTATGTAATGTTGTGAAAACAATTACGTCCAGTCTTAATATCTGCCCTATAAAGTTTGCTCTAGATCTCAGTTTCGGGTAGAGTTAATGTTTTCCGTCCCATTGTGATCGTAAAGAGGAATTATGGCCATAAATTGTGGTCTCTTATCCACTGACATTCAGTAACGGCCTTGACTGACATAGAAGTACTCGTGTATTTCTATTAAAGTCCCTGTGTCATAAAGTAGAAATTTATGTGAAACATAAGTCTGTTTGTTCTCCTATGGAAGATTAAAAATAGGGTTTCTTTTGTTGTGTTGCAATCAATATATATTTCAAGGAACTAAAAGGGTTCATTCTAATTTCCTCCAGTTTTGGACTTGCAAAACCAATAATGCTTATACATATACATTTCAAATGATGATGCATAATTAGAATAATAACAAAATCGCGTAATGAAAGATAGTTAATAAAACATTAGACTTTTATTTGTTATGTTGCAATAAATGTATATTTCTAACAACCAAAAGTGTTCAGTCTAATTCCTCCAGCTTTGGACTTGCAAATCCAATATATTATACGTACACATTTCAAATTATGATGTATAATTAAAAAAATAACAAAATCGCAGTAATTAAAAATAGTTATGAAATGTATACGTCTGTTTTATTTTTAAATGAAAATATAACATTAAACTTTCAATTGTTATGTTGCAGTCAATATATATTTTTAAGAACTAAAAGGTTTCATTGTAACTTCCTCTACCTATGGACTTGCAAAACCAATTACGCTTATACGTATACATTTCAAATTATGATGAATAATTACAATAATAAAACAATCAGAGTAATTAAAAATAGTTCTATTCTTGTTTGAATAAGAAGGAAAGCTCTTAAAATTTTAAAATTATTTCACTTTATAGAAAAAAATTATCTAATTTACATTAGAAACTTTCATTCTTGCTTTTTTAATTCTTAACACAGCAGGACGGGCGCGGGGTGTTTTGACACCCCACGCAAGAAAATATTCGTCTGCTGTGGGTGAGTGCTTTTAATTTATTATTCATTAATTTTTTTAATTAACGATAATTTAACATTTCAGTTACCATTTTTCACCAGAAAGAGTGTAATTATCATGAATTTCGCTAACAGACAGAATTCTAAAGTGTTTTTTCGTATTTATGCCATTTAATATATTTTGGGTGTGCTGACACCTCATGCCCGTTCTTGTGTTACGTTTCACGGTGCGCGTCCTGCCGGGTTCAAGAGAAAAAAAATAATGAAAATTTTGAGTGGAAAATAGAATATTTCTATCAATCGTTTGAACATAAAGGAACGCTCTTAAAACTTTTAAATTACTTTGATATTATGATAAAAGTGTATATTTTAAATATAGAAACTTTTATTCTTGCTTTCGCTTTATTTTTGCCTCGAGAATATTTTAAATTAGAGTAGAAAAAGTGATTCAGTAGAACAAAAATTATACATTAATAGTAAGTTCATATAGATGGCAGCACTATTTTTTTTCTTCAAATCATGCAATATTACATGCACAAATTCAAAGAAGAATAGCCCATGGAATATAACAAATATTACCTTTTTTATTTTGTTATGTTAGGAATCAAAAGACAATGTTTAATTTTTTAAAGCATATCTTGGACTTATTGATCTTTATGACCGTGCAATATTGCTAATGTCTGAACTTTCCTTTATTTAATTTTTTGCGCATACACAAGAAGAAAAATTGGGGTTTTGTAAAGTTCCTAAGCTAGTTTGAAGATGAAGAAAATAAATGACAACTTTCAAACTTTGGGAATTCGACCTTCATATGACATACTACATCACGAATCGATATGTTTTTGAATTCCTTTGATTTTTATAACGTTTTTAATTTTCTCAAAATTGACAAATTTTCAATTTTTGCAACCAATTGAAGATTAATCATGTTGTTCCAGATTATTATTAATAATAAATATGAAATAATTTTCAAGAGTTTACAATATTATATATATATATATATTTTAATTTATGCTAAGTAGTTTTCAAGATACGGAACTTCAAACTTGCAACTTTGAAAGGTTGCACACGCATGTCATTCAATATCACAAGTTTTTAATATCCATAACTGCTAAAATATTTTATCTTTTGCCAAGATATTTTGCTCTATTTGAATATGAATCGAATCTGTGTACCAAAGTTTATTAAAATCGATTAGTTTGTGGCTACGCCTTTTTTTAAATTTTTGCTCTTTTTGTGTGGAATGACTTTTCTTTGAAAAGAAATCTTACAATAAAACGGGTGATGGAAGTTCATTACGCTATATGTAAATGACTTTCAATTAAGGAATGACGAAATTTTAAAAAATTAAAAAAAATAATTTAAAAATACGCATAATAGATTACAATTTAGAATAGGTCAGAATCAAGAATCCTCATAACTTTTTTGCAATTTAGTAGTGAAGAAAATTAAAGAATCCCTATTTTCATGTCTGCAAAGTATGCAGTTGGTTTTCCAAGCTATAAATGAATAGATATTTGTTTTGAATTACACAATCTTTTATTTTTATTTTATTTTTTTAATAGATTTTCTATTTACGCGGTTTTAAGGATTTAGTTTGTGATGTTTTGTACGCAAATGTGCATCAGTTGCTTCTAATATGTAAAAAAAAAAAATAACGTGTAGAAAGGAAGGTTATCAAGTCTGTATACTGGATCCAGATCGAGTACATATTGGCATTAACAGAGACAAGCGGTGAAAAGCTTTGTGTAGAAGATTCTAATATGAATAGTAGTTCAAATGGCGTGACATACATTTATAATACCATTTCATTCAAATGCTATTTAACATTTAGTAATTTCCAATAGTGCATTTGCAAGTTAACGTATGTCGAAGGACTTCCTTTTAAGACCACTGGACTTCCTTTTTCATTTAGCAGTCATAAAAACAAAATTAGAAATACATACACAGGGTGAGTACAAACCATGGACCCGATTTTAAAAAATCACATTTTTGAAACTACTGTGCATATTACAATAAGTGATACATGAATTAAAAATAGAAACGTACCAGGTTTTTTTCAGTTACTAATGTTCGACGTGTGACACTCTTCTTACATGGCATACGTCTGATGTGTAATCGAGTTCGTTCCAGGGCTTAATTTCTAAGAAAAAAAGTACCGGAGCCCTAATATTATGTGGTACCGGTACTACAATTGTACCGTTTCTCCCCACTCTCCCCCCTCTGTCACTCCAATCTGCATATTTATATTTCGTACATTATTTGCAAAATTTAAAGCATTTTTTTTCTTTAGCAAAATAAAAAATTTTAAAATATCAATCAGCATATACTTAACTGCCAACTATTCCACTTTTTAGTTATCATTCCTTCCGAATCGTAATCTTTGCCTAGTTTTAGTGCTAATTAATTGCAGAATTCTGCGATTAAATATGGTGAGGATTATGATTCGAAAGTATTGTTAATACTAAAAAGGAATAGTTCGTAGCTATTCATTTTTGCATAAAAATGATTAGCTACAAATTGCACTGGGCTCCGGAGCCCTGTATTTATGAGCTCCGGTGAATTCCGACCAATATTTAAATATTTACAAAAAAACAGAGAAGTACCGGAGCTGGGCGCCGGCGGGCTCCGGCGCAAATTAAGCCCTGGTTCGTTCCAAACATTTTGTAGCATCATTCTGTCAATGTTTCTGAATGTTGAACAAATGCGTTCTTTAAGTTCTGGCAGTGTTTTCGGAATTGGTGGCCCATAAACAATGTGCTTGACACTGCCAGAACTTGTAGAACGCATTTGTGCAGCATTCAGAACCATTGACCCAGTGATGCTACAAAATGTTTGGAGCGAACTGAATTACAAATTGGACGTATGCCGTGTAACAAGAGGGTCACACATCGAACATTTGTAATTGATAAAAACTTGGTATATTTCTCTTTAAATTAATTGTTATATGAGCAGTAGTTTCGAAAATATAATTTTTAAAAAATCGGGTCCATCATTTGTACTCACCCTGTATATATATTAATTATAATGACAAAATTACACCAATAAAAATAAAATAATCCTAATGTTTTCCCTCTTCTCTGCAACAAGAGAAGTAACCTGACTTTGAAGAAATTTCATTATAAACTTCAGAATTAAAAAATAATGTATGAAAATGGAAGTTTTCAAAAATATATCTAGTGCAGGTTCATTTACAAACGAACACTTTCCAGTTAAGAAAATAATTATGAAATTTGGTTTAATAGAAATCTCAGTGCAGATGACGAAAGAAACTGGAGTGTCTTGTAAATTTATAGAAAAATATATACGTTGCTCTATAACTGAAAAGTGACCTTATTGTAGGTATATCGTATTTGAAAATTTCACTGGTGACGAATTACACCAATATTAAGCTGTTATTAATAAATCAAATTGAGGAAGTTTTGTTATTGTAGTTTTTGATTGGATATAAGTTGCATTTTTATTTACTAAGTGCATTATGCATTATCACTGTAACATAAAGGATTCATAAGTTTAAGTAAATATTACTACTGAATTTTAATTACGAAATGTATGTTCATGCATGGTATACTATTTTAAATATGTAATACAGAGTATAGATGAGTGAAATACAAAATATAGTACAAGTGTAGAACAAAAGTACGTAGTGTAGAACAAAATGATCTCATTCTAGTGCTGTTAATTTCAGTGATTAACTTATAGAAAATGTTTATCAGTCTCTATTTTTATTTTATTTCTGTAGAGATATAGAGTCATGTTGAAATATAATTGAGATTAGTTTACAAGTTTGAATGAAAAACTTATAACCTTATAAGCTTGAAATTTTTTTATACATTTAATCAAGGAATTAGTTTATGTAAAATAGCATTTGTTTAGAAAACATATTAAACAACTTGAACAACTGAATTAATGGACATCTCATCATTTGTCGCTTTTCCCGTAGTGTTTATGAGTTTTACATTTTTTACATGCATGAATTTTTTATCTCTCATATTTAATTTGGCTTCGAGAAAATGCCGCAAATAAAACAAATGGAGATTATCGTGTCTGGAAAGAGCAGTTACTTTACATGATGAAGTATTTTTTTATGAACTATAAGCGTTAATTTCCCTAGTTACGAAATAAGATTAAATGTTGTTTACAAGCGATAACAAATCGATTTCTAGACAAGAAAATGAAAATTTCTTTCTTTCGTTGTGAAATTTTTTTATAGTATAATATATTATGAACTGAAAATCGATTTTATGATATTTTTCAGCATGACATCATTCACTGAAGTTATGTACCGAAGGATTATTTATGCAGCATTATGTTGTATACCTGACTAACAAGTAGTTCAATAAAAACTGTTCAAGAACTATTTTAAATGCCGAATATGTAAAATTGCAGTTATTGAAATATGTAATAATTATATGAAATGGACAACATAATATGGTCTTTAAAATTATAAAAAGAAATCCAGTAAATACTGTTTTAAGAATAGTATAATAAAGTATAATAATATAGTATAATAATAAAATAGTGTATAGTATAATAATAGGTAACAGTATAATAATATTCTGAAGAATTAATATTAATCTTATCTATTCCTCTTTTTTGTTAAGGAACTCTTCTCATCCAACCTCCTCCACCTGATTTAATATGACTTTTATAGACGTAAGGGGAAAAAAATCAGAATTAAAACTGATACGAGAATTTCGGAAGAAGGGGCGGGGAGATGAGGTACCCTGCTAAAATTCTTAGTTTTTTATTTATCGTAGTGTTGACTTCGATTCACTTTCCATAATCATTCTATTCTCATAAGCAGCCTTTATTTTTTAATCGCAGTAACCAAAACAGTATTCCGCAAGAATAACTAGGGCATAAAAATATTTTTTTATAGCAGAAAAATAACTAGTAACTGTCACCGGCTATGTTAACGTTAATCTTTAATGACAATCGTGTCTAATCTTTAAAATAAAGACATGGATTATATCAGGTTGTAATGAAAGTTTTCCGCCGAAAGCATTATTAATAAAATTAGAAAAAAAAACATGAAATCAGTACCTTTAGTGCGGGTAATAATCACCACACAAATCTATGCTTTTCGTCCAACGTTTTTGCAGTTTTTCAACCCAGAAACTTGAAGACCCGAGTCAAAAAACAGATCAACCTCATTTCGGACATCCTGTGCAGAATTAAAGATAGCACCAGCAAGATGTAGCTGCAGGTGTGAAAAAAGTAGAAGGAGCAATGTCGGGGCTATATGATGGGTGCGGCAAAACATCCCATCTGAGCCCATATATGCCACTAACGTCTAACGCCTTAGCTAGCTGTCGAATGGTTGAATACTGATCTTCTTTCACAAGTTTTCGCAATCGCCTCATCAACATCAGTAGGCCGGCCAGAGTCCTCTGTTTCTTGAATGTTTTAGTCCTTGTTTTTGAACTTTTGGTACCAAACCTTCACAGTGACATATAACAACAGCAGTACCTAAAGCTGTACACATGATTCGGTGACATTCTGTAGATGACTTTTTGCAACGGAACTGGTAGTAAATGACAGTCTTAAACTGGTAGCGTGATAGTTCCATTTCAGACACCTTGTACTTAATGATAACGATATTTTTCTACAAATTTCACAACACAGTGTTATAAAGAAAGACACCTTTTTTTCAAATGCCAAAAATCGTTTGACAAAATATGAGCAAACACTTTAACGCGAACTGTTTGCGCAGACGATATTATATGTGGCAGGAAACTTTTATTATAACCTAATATTATAAGAAAAATTCTGTTGGAGAATTTCGATAAATCAGAAAAGTTTCAACGAAATGTTACCTTACTATAAGTAATACCCATATTTTCTTCGAACGTTACAGATGTATCAATGTATTTTGGTTTTATGAAATGCTGATTTTTGTCCTAGATAGCTATATAACTACCCCAAAGCAATTTATTCATATATCTTTCACTTTTTGATAACAAAACAGTCAGAAAAGCAGCAACATGTTACCAAAAAGACAATATTTACGGATGAAAGGCACTGTTTTCTTAAGAAGATATTATGCTTGGTAGTTTTCTAGAAATAACAATCTTATAATGTCAAAGATAAGTAAAGAAGATGGAAAGAAAGATGTGATCGTTGATATCTTGAAATATTATTTTAAGAGCACATTTCAAAATATATGAAGAAAATTGGATTCTGTGTTTGCTAAATAAATAAAATTTTAAACAAGGCCAAGTATGAAACAGCGTTAATTAAATATTGATAACTAATGAAAACGTTTTTGCTTATTGAAGAACTGGTTTTAAAAAAAATTAGAAAGTACATTGTGGTTGGTTGAAAGTAATAGAATGTGATTATCAGTTTTCGTTGTTTAAATATGTCTCTTATCGAATTGTATGAATCAACAAGTCTTTAAAAAGTCTCTTTAAAAAGAAAATGGTATGTTAAAAGGTTTGTAAAAATTATGCCAAGGTTTTTTTTTTCATGTCTATATTGTAATAAAAATTTAAATAAAATAAACAATACATATGTATCTAAAATCACAAGACGAAATGCAATATTCCTTGATTCAATCACAAAATATACAACATTAAAAAGCTCACCGTTTTACTTAAAAGGTAACATGTATAATAATAATATAGATGTTACAAGCTAAAAATATACACTTATTTAATTTTCCTAGTAATTTCGGCCTGCAATTCCGCGGCCATCTTCAGTGATTATTTCCATTTTTGTTAATTGATTGATTGATGTTGTGCAATATTAATTAAATTTTACTAAATATTTCACTATGAAAATATTAAATTATTATCGTGTCAACTACATGAAAGATCACCATTTTTCTCTTATTATATTTAAAAAAAGAATTTTAGAATTTTTAACTTGACTTTATACACACCAAGAAAAATGTTTAAAATATATTATAGTTACTGTATTATTGCAACGAAATATAAAATTCAAAAGCGTTTTCTAAATTGTCGTGGCAGAAGTACACTATTATCTTTCTTAATGAATATTGGCAGGTAACAAAAATGATTACTTTTCATGAACTGTTTCTGTTAATCATTTGCTGAAGAATATAGTTCAAAATACCGTATCGTTGAAGCATAACATGTAAGAACTGGAAAATTTTATGTCCATCCTTAATATTTTGATTGGCATAAATGTTTTGATGTGCAGATACATTAAATTTATTTTTTCTTTTTAATTTGGATTTCGTAAATGAAGGAACGAATGCATAAACAGATGTAGGAATAACCTTAAAAGAAAAAAAGTGTAATAAACTCGCATCATTGCAGATTATAATCTCTTTTTTAAATGTTTTTGAAAGTAACAACCAATTATATGAAAACATCCATTCATGTCATAGTTTGGATTATGCTATTGCGCGTTTTTGTATTCGATATTTGGTATGTTTCAGAATAAGGGATTTTCATATTATATCAGGTTGTACGAAAGTTTTCCGCCAAAAAAGTTCTTATTAAAGTTAGAAAAGAAAAAAAAACATGAAAGCAGTACCTTTTGTGCTGGTAATAATCACCATCCAAATCTATGATTTGCTGCCAACGTTTTGGCAATTTTTCAAATCCTTTGGCCCAGAAACTTGGAGGCCGTGAATCCAAAAACCGATCAACCTTATTTAGAAATTCCTGTGCAGAATTAAAGATAGCACCTGCAAGATACAGATGCAGGTGTGAAAAAAGATAAAAGTCCGAAGAAGCGATGTCGGTGCAATATTGTGGGTGTTGCAAAAGATTCCATTCGAGTCCATACATAGCACTTACATCTAACTCCTTAGCTGCTCTCAAGAGATTGAATACAGATCTTCTTCCACAAATTCACGCAGAAGGGCTCATCAACGTCCGTAGTCCGGCCAGACCACTCTGAATCTTGAATGTCACAGTCCTTGTTCTTGAACCTTCGGTACCAAACCTTCACAATGTGAAATGATACAGCAGTAGTACCTAAAGCTGTACACATGATTCGGTGACATTCTGTAGCTGACTTTTTACAACAAAACTGGAATTAAATGATAGTTACTAATGATAGAACTAATATGGTAGCGTGATATTCGGTTCCATTTCAAACACCTTGTACTTAATGATAACGACATTTGTTCAAAATATTCACAACACAGTGTTATAAAGCAAGTCTCTTTCAAATGCCAAAAATCGTTTGATAAAACATCAGCAAACACGTCAACGTGAACTGCTTGCGCAAACGATATTAGCTGTGGAGGGAAACTTTCGTTACAACCTAATATATCATTTTACAACCGTCTTATAAAAGACTTGACGCAAAGCACACATTATACTACTAACTATTTTTAAAAAGGTGATAAAGCACATATTTGGCGCAGCCAGAAGAATGTAGATTAACTAGTTCTATAAAATGTTCCTAAGTGAAGAATTTTTAAATACATTTTACAACATGAAAAACATAGATTTTGTTTTTCAAAATTTTATGAATTTTCGCATTTTTAATTTTTTTTATATTTTTTTCTTTAACAAGCGCTCATAATACCACCGTACTTATTACATATGTTAATATGTAACCTAAGGAAACTCAGGTTGTATTTATGATTACTTCTTCAGAGTTCAGACATAGATAAATCAACAAGTAAATATAGATCCTGTATTTTATGAAAACAGACCTTAGTAAGAAATAAAAAATAAATTGTCCCTGCCGAGGTCCAAAAATGGACTTTATCCACTTATTTCCTTTCTGATTTTCTTTATGTTGCAGATTTAAGTATGAATTAAAAAGTTTGATGATTTTTAAATGCTATTTGCATAAATTTTAATTTAACTTTTATTGTTTTCAGGTAAGAATGGAATTCATCACTCTATATTGCACCTGTCAGATAAGTCACTTCTATAGTACTTCACATCATTGATTACTTCTTATTTTGCATATGGGTTTGATTTTTGTTGTGAGTGTAGTTATGTTTGTGTATAAAAATATCCGTAATTATCCTTTTTTTACTATCTTTTAAGATTATTTTTATTCTCAAATCATCGTCTGATTAAATGTGGTACAAAAAGCGCAAAATGCTTGAAACATTTAAATACGGGATACTTCAAAAAACTTTGGCACATTTTAGAAATTAATATTAAAGAAAATCACACAAGGAAATTATTTTTGTTCATAAATTAAAATTTTTATTTCACCATCAAAAAGGACCAAGAAATAATCCATGTTCCCCATTGAAGCAATAGTTAAAAAGGGTTGTTATTTTACCTGTTCCATAGTATTTCTACCAAGGAAATTTAAAGGTGTGAAATGCAGCATGTAAATAAATATTGCTGGATCAGTGGGTACCAAAGTGTGATAAAAATGTGTGTTTAATTTAAAAAAGGTTGGGGGGGGGGGGCAGTTAAAGATTTGTTATTATCCCATCATCTGTATAGTTTTTTTTTAAGTAATGTTGTAGGCTAAAATTAATTGTAATTGTAGATGTACCAATGCTTTCATTTAATGTCAAATGAGACTACAATTCGAATTTCTTCAATATATTTTGTGAAGATAAAAACGGAGATTATATACTTTTGTTTTACACCGCGGAAGAGCAAAATACTTCAACATATAATACGAATAATGTATGATTTTGTTGTATTTATACATATGTTAAATATGTTTGTGACAAATTGTTTCTTGTTAGATAAATTACAAATTGTGAAATGACTTGTCGTTGTTTAAACTTTTTTAGGCCTCCTTAACGTAAACAATAATTCACTATTTAAATAATAAGAAATACATGTTATCTATAGAGAGTGGGGTTCATAATAATTTTAAAGATTCTTTGGTGGATCGCCGACCGAAAAAGGTTGGGAACCCCTGCGCTAGGTGTTCTGTGTGCAATGGTAGGTAAACAATGACATTTACTACGTTTGCTGAAATAATACTTTTTAACAGGGGAGGAAAGATACGGCACTGTTTCTCTGCTAATGGTTTGCTTAATTAGAAGGGGTAGGTTCGATTTCCTCCAAATGTATGCCTTTGTTGTAAATTAGGTTCGACAACCTCTAGATGTATGCCTTTGTTGTAGATTAGGTTCGACAACCTCTAGATGTATGCCTTTGTTGTAAATTAGGTTCGATTTCCTCTAGATGTATGCCTTTGTTGTAAATTAGGTTCGATTTTCTCTAGATGTATGCCTTTGTTGTAAATTAGGTTTGATTTCCTCGAGATGTATGTCTTTGTTGTAAATTAAAGTGCTCGTGTGTTCTCCTCTTTGTACTAATAAAATCGTCATTACTCGACGTTAACTCGTCAATTCATGACGATGATTCAAATAAGAGTTTTTTAAATTAAGTAACAAATTGGAAGGCATGTATAGAAAACAAACACCCAAATAATAATATTAAAAATACGATTTCTCAAATCAGTTTTCAAATGTGTGAATTTCAAGCATCGATCTTATGTTTTTATTATTACATTAATTTTTAAAATGTGTTATTTGGTTCTCTTTTCAAAAGTTACAGATAAATGTCCTGCCCAAAGAAGAACGTATACAGCATAAGACTTAAAAAGGAAATAATTATTGTGATTTATTAGGCGGATGGAAATTACGCTTCAAATCTTAAATGCATTTAAAATTTATCTACAGATCTAACATGATTAAGCGTAAAAAAATAATGAAACTCTATTGTTAATTTGTTGCTAAAGAAGGAATTTTTTTTTTTTTTTAATAAAGATCTTGTTTATAACCACTATTTAATATATATGTATTTTTAACTTCTTTTTTCTGAAAATGCTTTTAATTAACAATAATTATGAAACTTTTTAAGAAAATTAGCTTCCCTGTAATTCAGCATAATGCGCAATCAAACAATTAATTTATAATCATCTATTGACAAGATTAACAATATAGTTCATTTCTAAATTGTTCAAGCAAAATAATCGAAATTAAACTTGAAGTTTAAACAGATTATATTTCAAACTCTTGAACTAAAATTCCTTAACATTTTCTGACTATTTCTATTTTTAAACTGAAATTTCATTTCAGTCTATTAATATTTCCGAAAAAAATATATATATTCTCTTTCATTTTGTGAAACCCCAGATGCTTTTCCGTTCACTTTTGGGCGACACTTTTAAGAAATACTTTTGTAGCAGGGAATCTTATCAAAAAGAGTTCCTTCTCTTTTATTACTTTGCTGTTTATAGATTTCAGAGACTTTTTTCCAGTGAGTGGGATAGTATAAAGCTTTTGTGTACGGATATCGGCTTAAGAAAGATCTTTAATAAATGTTTTTAATACAAGGGTAGAGTTTCTTTAAATTATTTAAAAACGCTGTTGCTCTTTAAAAACGCGTATTTTAAACCAATACATTTTTTTTTTTTACAAAAAAAAAAAAAAAAAAAAAAATCTTTAAATTTTACGTAACAGTTTACCCGCTTTCATTAAAGCAATCGTAGCAACGGTCTTTTTTCCTACACACACTTCTTTTTTTCAGAGGTTTTAAGTCAATAGAATTTCGACTTAAGGGGACTGGTCACTCAGCTTCGGAATTCTCCTCCGTAATGTTAAGTCTATGGACTTTTGATGCATTCGTATATTTAAAATATCTTCTCAGGAAATTCATATTTTTAACATCTTTTCCCTGTGTACTCTTCTTAAAGGGTATCTCTTTTTTTCTTAGTTTTCAAAATATTTTTAAAATCTATGCTGAATTTAATATTTTATGTGTTAAAAGCAGGCGAACTGGGAGTAAGATTTTAACACTTCATATAAAATTAAGTATATACTTTAGAGATATTTCGAGAACTAAGAAAAAAAGAGACATCTTTCAGGAAGTGTACGCAAAAAATTGAAGTCAAAAATATTAATTTTCCGAAGAGATATTTTAAATATACGAATGCATCAAATGCCCGTAGACTTTACATTAGTGAGGGGAAATCGGAAGCTGAGAGACAAGCCTCTTTAAAGTCAAGTAAATTCAAGTAAAGTCAAGTTTTTTCAAGTGTCTTATCATAACCCATTTTAGACTGACGATATCGACATGCTTTCAACTGTTTCATTGATGTTACATCAGTCCATGCAGACATTAGTGATTATACATTAGAACATGAAAAATCCCTGCCGGCTCGGCCTACAGGCTCAGGTTGATTTCGAAGTTAAGTATTAATTTCACCAACAAAAACTAAATCATGATTAGAAATAAACTCACTTTAACAATTTTATCTGGCCGCTTTTGGCGAGTTTTTAATTTCATTTTTATATAAGAGCTAGTTTTATCAGAATCATGTTAAGGCAGTATTCAAAAAATATTTTTCCATGATCAACAACTCGAAATTTTCTGACACAATTTCAGATTCTTTTTAAAAAAGAAAAACATGAAACTTGCTGACGTGATTTTCTAAGAGATTTATAATCGACCTATGTTGTTATTTTTCGTTCAATTCATTAGAACTTGATTTATAAACAATTATTTTCTCAGTAGGACCATGTTTTTCTTTTCCAACACAATCGCTTCGAGAAATTCAGTTCAAAATGCCCAATTTGACATAATATTTTTGAAATATATTCTGCTTCTATCAAAAAATCGACCTTTGCGCCACATTATATAGTTTCTGAATAAGTGGAACCTACCAATTGGATGCGTTTGAAAGCAAAAATGAATTTAAAAATGAGTCCGAAAATAAGCAGTTTGGATTTCAGTACATCCTCAACACGATATTTTTTTCTTCAGCCTCTATGTATTTTTAATTTGTTTTTGCTCTAAGAAATGGTCCTATCAAAAACGTGTGCATATATAAAAGTTGTAGATAATATTAAGAAGATATACAATGAATTCATGCGGATTTGATATCTTGTGAATTGACGAAGTTATTGATATTTTTCTACTTCCACCGACCTCCCCCTTTTTGTTTTCGTTTTTATGTTTTATTTATTTATTTATTTATTTATTTTATTTATTTTTGCGGTAAGAATTGGTCCTATCAAAAACTTGTCACTATGAAAGTTGTAGATAATATTAAGAAGATTTATAATAAATTTAATTGGATTTGATATCTTGAGAACTGACGAAGTTATGGATTTGTTTCTCCCTAAATCCCTATTTTTGCGCCCCTTGAGCCCATTTTTAATTTTATCAAAAATCTGCCATGCATAAATTTTGGGCCTTTTTTTAGAAGTAATAATAACTTTAAACTTAGTTTATATGTAATATAATTAAGATGTTTTGGGTGTTTTTCGTTTTTCACGAAACTCCTTCTTATTTCCACCCCCTTTGACCGATTTTGCCCATTAACCCCTTGGGGACGTATACGTGCCGCATGAAGCGCTCAGAATCCTTGTTTTTCCTCACCAGTAAAATCTTACTGTAAAATTTACCTTATTTAATCAGCGCATTTTCTCAATTAAAGAAAACACAAATTTCTGTTTTTAAAAAACGGTGACTAAAGATTAAAAATTTCGTAAAAGGCTCCCGTCCCGAAGGGGTTAACGGACTTGACCGAGATTTTATGACCCTTGATTATGTGTATCAGTTTGGAAAAGATTTGTGCATAATTATGGAAGTTACCGTTCCATAAAAAAGTGATATATATATATATATATATATATATATATATATATAGAGAGAGAGAGAGATAGATAGATAGATAGATAGGTATATAAAGTTTTTTACTGTGTATGGTTTTGGGTTCTAGGGGTCATGATCGGTGTAGATCTGAAACATTTTTCCGAAATTCCAACATAAGGGAGATTGCAATAGGTAGTATTTCATACGAGTTGGGTTGGATTGATTTTTGATGGCCTATTATCTACTCGAGGGATATAGACCCAGGGGGAGAGTGCCCGCCCTTCGTGAGGGTCTTTCTAAGGGAACCTAACCCGTATTTACGCATGGAAGTCCATGGTCCGAAGAAAAGCACGAAAACTCCGAACGATTAGGCCGGCGGGTACGATTGGGTTCGAACCAAGCACCTCCCGTCTACCAGCTTCGAGAGCAGAACCTCGTATTTCATACGAAATCTACCTAAAATCGTGTAGCGATGGTCAAAATACGGAAATATCACGCTTTATTGAAGCACTCACACTGCACATCTAACTCTGTAATTATTTTAGTTTTCTCAAGATCTATTTTTTGTAAATCTCTGGATTTTTGGTTTCGTGTTGGGTGTGGCAGGCGAATTATATCAATCCATATTAGAACGACGTATTAATTGCATTTGAATTTTAACGGTTATGTTTACAGACAAAATCAGACTCAGACAGTGTGGCAGAAACGATGCGGAGTACCGTGCCTAATAACAGGTTCCATATAGTGAATGACAGTAACATACTTTTCTCTGCTGATGTCTAAGAAAAATATGCTCAAAATTTGTTTTACTTTTTACATAAAATGCTATCACTAAGCATATTTTTAACGATTTTAACCTGTGGGCTCTATTCTAGTACAATTTAGGATTCCGTAACTTCAGCCACGAATTATTTTATTGCCAATATAGTGATAATGAAGTACAGCGCATAGAGGAATCAAACTTTGATATTTATTTTTATAAAAAAAATCACCTTTTTGACGAAAAATGCGAACTAATGAAAGCGTGTTTCAAAAAATGCCGGTATTTGAATTTTTTGTCGGTATGAATTCAGTGGATTTCACGAATTGAGCTGTCTTAAAAAATCTGTTGTTTTTTTAATTTTTGAGATCAACTACAAATTTATAAAGTTGTCAGAAAATTGATAGAAGTCTTAGTCTGATATACATAAACGGATTAAAAAGATTGTTAATTAAAAATAACATGAATAGAAACATTAACAATGGAAATATTATGAACAGAAAATAAGTAGCAATTAAAATGAATAAAAATAAAAATAAAATCACTAATTTTTAATAAACGAATTTTTATTCCTCTATTTAGAAATTTTCGGTTTTTAATTGAAATCTTAATTTCCAAATAATTAAGTAATTAAAGGCAATTGAGACACATTTTTTTTTACATTAATATATGGACGTGAAAATTTTCAGACACCAATATAGAACTAACTTTGTTTTATACTTTTTCCCACTCAAAAACATTAAACCTTAACGTTAAACATAGAAATAAACCTTATATATTTCTTATTTCTACCGGAAAAATATCCGCCATTACATCTTTTTCATTTTGTATCTTTTCTAAAATATATTTTTGACTTTTATTTGTTGAACCCATTTCCACCGATCCGGGGATAAAAGGCTCTTTTTCTCGATAGGTCACGTATGTTCCTTTTGTGTCCTTCGAGGATAAAAAATAAAGAAATACCAAGATTGAGCTAGCCGATCTCAGGAACAAAAATCATTACGTCAGGCCAAATTCATCTTTTAAAGAGCAAGTTTGGAGATGAGGGAAAAGTTTACTCTTCTCAAAGTTTCTAGGGGATTTGGGCACGGACGAGAAATGCGATTTTAGATTTCTTCGAAGAAAATAATATCTAAATATGCATGGAATTGATATATCATGCAGAAATCTATTATTTATATTTTAGCTTCACACGTAAAGTTAAAGAAATCTAACTGCAATAATTCTTTACGCTCTTCTCTTTCTCTCCTAGGAATTAGTCAGATATAAAATTTTCAAAGCTGAATTGTATAACTGTTTTTTTATTTAAATAGTTTTTGTTGCTGCTGTCTTAAATGCAACATTTGCAATTTGCATTAATTACGTTTTAAATTTTTAACGGCGTGCTATCCAAATTACTTGCATATACAATACAATTTCAGTAATTCGAACTCATTTATTTCAAACATTGAGTTAATTCAATGCTATAAAGTTTAAAAAATCTTGCATTAGAAGAAGGTTAAAATCAGTTCGTTTATTGGAGCTTATTCTTATCCCATTGTTAATTCAACCTGAAAAAAAAAATAAAACTTAAAACAAATCCTTCCCAGATCACTCGAAGAGTCGGTTGTTTCTTTTATTTCTTCTCATTTTAAGCTACACACATCATATTTAATAATAAATAACCAAATTGGTCTCGCCCCTCCTAAATTTACTATTTTAGCGATAATTTCAAAATATATACAGGATGCCCATAAAAGAATGTGCCAGTTACAAATTTTAATAGTATCAACTGTTAGCATTGTAGAATGATGGTCGAAGGTCACAAATAAAGAGCAACTCAAATAATTTTAGATAAGAGCATGCGCGAGTAATGCTTTGCTATTTACTCGCTTGCAGTCCCACATAAACAAAATGGCGACTCCTGAGCGTAAAGTATTATCGTTGGTCTGAAGATTTAAAAGCGTACATTACCGGTGTATTCAATGCGATTTTTTTTGGGGGGGGGGGAGGAGGCTGTATATAAGATCGTGTTATGTTCCGCCGCTACCTAATGGTTTGCTTTGGTTTGTGTTTATGACGGCCGATTATCAACACGTGGGATATAGGCCCTGGGGGGTGCCCTTCGTGGTGGTCTTTCTAAGGGAACCTAACCCGTATTTACGCATGGGAATCCACGGTTTCGAAGAAAACCACGAAAACTCCGAAACGGTTAGGCCGACGGGCGCGATTGGGTTCGAACCCAGCACCTCCCGTCTATCAGCTTCGAGAGCAGAACCTCTCAGCCACTACTGGGGCCCCCGCTACCTACTGATATGCCAGAATTGAGGCACAAAATTGAAGAGGCTGTTGCTTACATTACTCCAGACTTGTTAACCGAAGTGTGGAAAGAATTGGACTTTAGGTTGGATATGGGCCACATATCTAAAAGTGCACATATTGAACATTTGTAAGAAAAACTAGGTTAGTTTGCCTTTAATTTGATGTACGATTTGTTGTGTATAGTCTAAATAAAACTGTTATAATATACCATTGAAACTGTGACATTTTTTGTATGGATACCCGATATTATCGTAAATAATTACTATAAGAAAATTTAATTTTATATGTATATAGCTTTTAACAGAAATCAATTTTTGGAAGCTTCAAATATATAAATCCAAAATTACAGCGATTCCATCAGATAACTTTTGTGTTATAGTTAAAAAAAAATTCCCTAACATTTAACCTTGAAAATTACTAAAATACTCGATTGAATGATTTTCTGTTCCGAGTGTAAAATTTATACCGAAGACTCCAAATATGAAGTAAAAATTAGATGCTAATAATAAACATTTGTTACAATTTTTTATATGTAGACGACCCACTACATAGAGTTTAAATATAGAATTAATTTCTGGAAGTTATTATTAATCGACTGGTACCAGTAATATAACTTTTTTATACGACGATTGGCGGCAAAGTTAGTAAAGGGTACGCTTTTTTTCCACGATTTTACAAAGAGCTATTTCATCTCGTAGATTTTGTTGGAATGTTTGAGAGTATTTTATACGTTTTCTTTGATGTAATCAATATGAATGCATATGTGAATATGTACCGCTATCTATAAAATTATAATGAATCAATTAAATGGTGGTATCTATTGAAAGCTCATTTCACAGAAGCGCATAGAGATACAAATCCCTTATCCGTAGTTTATGTCCACTACAACATCAAAACCAACACGTTCCAGAGACAGACTTTCGTAAAGAAATTATCATCCAGAATTTCCAAAAGCTAACATCCATATGAAGTCATGCTGTAAATCCATATCGTTGCCACTGTTTTTTTGTAATTCATTTTAATTAGTATTGTAGAAACTTTTACAGGTAGTTGTTAAAAATGGATTAGCCAAAAATTTAAAACCTGTTTATTAAGAAGTTGAGTGCATCCGTGTCTAGTCGTTCATGAGCGGGGTGTGGCGGACGCAGATTCGCGTCGTGTCCAAACTTGCATACACTACATTAGTTTATCTACATCATTCACATTGAGAGTACGGAATTTGGCCAGCATATAAATAAAGCATACCACTTACCGTGTTTGTCACCGTTTTGTTTGTGTGCGTTTGCGTGATGCGAAAATGTACGATCCTTGGCCAAGTGGTATTTCCCGTCTCTTTTGCTATTTATCTTTATCAGTATTTTTATTTTGTTATAAATCATATTGTATATAATAACAAAATTATTTCATTTTTGCTGGATAAAAAAATTGAAAGAAATCAAATCTGCATCGTTTATTTCCAGCATCAGTGTATGCGAATCCGCATCTGTTAGTATGAAGAGAAACATTTCAACTACTGAAACTCAACTCAAACTACTACTCAACTACACAAAAAAGTATTTTTTACTTTAAACATTTAGTTTCAAATGTATTCATTTAAGCCTGAATTTTGAATACAAAAATTGCTTCACCTGAATAATTATTTACATAAATGTCTAAGATATCTAGAACAACATATATAATAATAATTTGATTTTTAGATATTTTTTTTAATTACAACTGATTTAATAAATCGGTAGTTAAAGCTCTTTTTCCAAAATATGGACAAGAATAATCAGATTAACAAAAAATACTGTTCTGGAAATCTCACATTTCTTATAAGAACAGTGTAAATAAATGAATTGTGATCCTATCTGTAACAGAAAGTGTTTTGTAGTTGCAATTTTTTCGTATAATACTTTTAATAGGGTAAAAGCTACACTTAGGTAAATGGTGGAGCAATTAAGAACATTAAAAAATATTTAGCTTCGACTGCTTCACTGTGCTTTCTAAATAGGATTGAGCAAATTATTTTGTATGAAAAGTGCAATCTATTTTCATTAAAAGTCGAATTAAATAAATTTCACATTAAATTTTCTTTAATGGTTCTTAAAAGTACCGTTAGGAAATAAAGGGTTAAAGATGTAAGGAATTCCAGTAATACATATAGAAAACAAAAAGGAAGTACTTTTATTCCGCTTAAAAAATGTACAGAGTGTCTCTTCTTATCCATTGCCAATAGCGATTTTTAAAATTTTAGTTTTAGAAATATTGTTCTAATTGAAAGGTTTATCAAATATTGATGTTCATCATATGAAAATCTAATTTATTCAGAGTAGTTATTATTGTTATGTTGTGAAGAAATTTTAATTTTTATACGTTCTCTTGCATAAAATTCAGATTTCTTGATTTACACAACTATTTTGAAATGGTAAAATTCCCTTTGTTTTCGCCGGAGTTATTATATCAGCAAATAAGACGAATTTTACTGTTTCAAAGAAGTGGCGCCAATCAAGCAATCTCAATTTAAAAAAAGTAGCCCACTAGCAACTCGTGGTCCTATAAGATATACTTATAAAAAACATTGTTTGTGTTCTAAAATATAAAAGCAATAAAAAATCTATTATTCTGCAATCAAAACATATCTAGTTATGATATTGTGATATTTATGCCTTTTCGACGTTTTCTGACACTAAAAAATGCGTTTTTACTGCGAGAAATCGCTGAAAATTTATTTATTTTTACAAAAAAAAAAAAAAAAAAAAACCCTAAAAAACCCCCATTTTTATATCATATACAAATTAATGCTATTTTCATTCTTTTAATATCTTTATAGTCTAATAATCATATTCGGATTGGTAAATTTATAAATATTCATGTGTTATTCATACGAAAATAAACCAATGGCATATTCCATTTTCTGTAAGGTTTTATAGTGGTTTTAAGTATTTCAAAGAGACTTGTTATAATCAGATTACAGTGAATTCTTCAGTATATACAAGATTCAAAAGCTTTCCAGAAATCAATACAGAATTTGAACAGCATTCACATTCTAGATCCGTATTCGAAAAGATTATTTGAAAAATAAAAGGCTGACCCGCCTGCTAAGTATTTTATCAGAATGATAAATATAATAGAATGATCACATCACTGATTTAAGCTGTGTAAAAGGAACATTTATTGCTTATATTTCATTTGATGTATGATATTTGTTACTTCTTAGAATAAATATGTAAGATTTTACTATATTTACGTATAAAAAAGTGATTATAAGACACATTTAATTACAAAAATATTGAATTATTTAATAGCCCTATAAGTTGCGTTAATTATTTGCTCTAATAAGTACGTCAGCTTTATTATTTAAGAAATAGAGACCAGTGATATGATTTAATACAGAATCAAGGTGTAACATACAATAAACTAACGTGCGATTTCTCTGTTAAAGTAGGTACTTAAACAAAATATACGCTTTAAAAAAATATTTGCATGGATTACTTTAGTTCCAGGAATTTAACTCTCTGTTTTGTAAACATATACTAAATTTGTCAGTACATATTTCGCAATTATATCATTTCACTGCATTTAACTGTGTTTTAACGAAAATGCACTTGGTACCGAGCCACAAACATTGTAATTGAAATGAGACACATTATGTTAATCGATACATCTATCATAAGAAACAGTTCGCTAGCTGTGAGATGTGTGATGCTTTATCAGAATACTTTCTTTACAAAATAGTTTCGAAGTGCACAGATATATTTGTTTAACGACATCTCTTAAAATCTATAATGAATGTATAAAAGTTTTTTGAAAATATAACTTATAAAACAATAACTCTTACAATTATACAGTGCGGCCGAGAAAGTGTGTTAAAATGTAAAGTGACACAATGTCTTTATTACTGGGTCAAATTCACTGACATCGTCAGTAAAAACTGTGAAATTAGTAATAAAGATTTGCAAAAAATGGGCATTGTTTATACAAAATGATGTATAGAGACAGGATTGGATATTAGCTTTAACATTACGCAACGAGTCTCTTTTCAATGGCTCGAGTTTTGTCTGTAATGATTATTTGACGTTCACAGGTGAGTTTAGGCCTGTTAAGAAGACTTAATCCGTCAAAACACTCCACGGGTGAAAATCATAGGTTCAGGTTAGATATAAAGGGTAGCTATTCAATGGCTTAACCAAAATGATCTTCCAATGTTTAAACAGATGGTACGGTCCTGTAAGGTGTCATATAGTCAGGAAAACAAATTAGCTACTTTGGACGTGCAATGTTCAGCATAAACTAGTAGATATGGAATATCCAATCAGGTTGTGCTCAGGCTCCAAACTGCTCGCATAGTAACACACCAGTAACAGGTATTCGTTGATGAATATGAGTCCTATTATACGTTTTTCTTTGATACATACCACATCGTCACTTTCTTTTAATACAGAGGAGCGACTTGTTAAACGCGTGTGTTTTCACTAACTCGATGTCTCCAGTTTGATGAAAAGGGGCATTTCGCAGAATGTTAAAAATAATTTCTACGGCGGACTGTACATGCTGGTTTGTGCAGACTATGACCGTTTTGGAAGAATTTTCATTGCTTGGGTTTCTCTATAGGTGTCTGTAAATGTGATCTTGTAGTAACGACGCTGTGTCATGCTGGTTTTGATAACTTTTATAAGACACCTTGTGTGTGATAAATGACATTACAGAGCGTTACAATATAAAAGATTACATCAATTATTAAAATAAGCGATCGTTATGAAAGGTAAATAAAAAGACAAATTTTTGAATGACTCTGTACGTACAAAGTATGAGTGAAAAGAAGATCATTAAAAGAAAATGTTGTTCTGGTCTATGTGAGTAGTATATTCGAATTTCACTGCAATTTTAGCCATTTTACACAGTGAGTACATGATAAAAAATCAAAATATCTTATGTTCTTTATAAAAAATTTATTTATGATAATATGACCAGCTTTACTGCGTAAAATAATACCATTTTCTTAACAACACATACAAATATCTTGCTGTCAACTTTTTTTTTTTTTTTTTTTTTTTTTTATTAAAGCTAAAACTCAGAGAAAGACTCAGAACATGCCATTTTCTATTTTAATAAAGTAATAGAGTCTGCCGCAGGGCTTTAAAAAGTATCGTTGGAACTCTTGGACTTAGACGAGGTGGTTATAAGAGTCCTAGAATATCAGAATCCCAAGCTCCGATTGAGACTCGGGGTATAGAAAAATTTGATCCAATAGCCAATGTCCAGAAACCATAACTTTGGAAATGTGAAGAAATTAAAAAAAAACCACGTCCCCTCCCCTCAAAAAGTTCAATTAAATGCGCCATACATTATAAAATTAAAATTAAAATGCAAAACAAGTAGAAAAAAATTATGATAATAGTACATAAATATGCAGAAAAATGTATACGAAATTTTTAAAAGAATAATACACTAAGAGGCCAGAAAAAGAAACCATATTTAAAGTAAAAGGCAGAAAAAAACTAACCACGATCGACATTTTCAGGAAGATGAAGAGTTACACGAGGGCTATGTCAACGGACACGCTCATCATAAATAGAGATATTTTGTAAGCCAGAATTTGGAATAGCTGTAGGGGAAAGTGTTGTACCTTGAAATATACCTTGGAACTACAAAGTTATTAAACTGATCAATGTAGTTTTGAGATATAACACTAGATGTCACTTAGCCGTTTGTCTCTTTAATATAGTCAGCAGATGTTGCAGACAATTGTAAAAAAAAAAAGATTTGATCATAAAAAAGTAAATTTTTTAAAGCTGCCACTTTTCATTATATCTCGGTAAAAACAGTTACTTGTTTTAAACTCAAATTTATACATAAAAGAGTATTTATAGTGCATTATGAACATGGGTTTCAAATCATGTTAAGCCTAACTAGAAAATGGTAAGAAAACATTATTTTTCAAGTTACCAAGCTTTGTATCTTGAACCTTGCAATAATATTATACCTTAAACAGGTCCAAAGTGCAACACAATTACATATTATTGTGTAAAAAGACCAACAAATGCAAATTTGTCAGGAAAATTTGTCCTTCTATCATTAAAGGAAGGAATTCAAAACTCATCTCTATAGTATATATAGTCCGCTCCCTCAAATCCGCAACTCTATAATCCACAAACGCCTATAATCCGCACTATATTTGAGATGTAAACAAACATGTAAACAAAGAGTTAAAATCTTTTTTTAAGCAAGATAACTCACATTTTGACTGTAATAAATATTGAATAATCTGATGAATTTATTAAGAATTTTAATTAATTTTAAATGCACTAAAATTTTTTAATGCATTTCTGAATTAGTTAGAAAGAAATATTCTGTGTATCTTAAAAATAACTATTAGACTGCTATATTCTGAACGCATTTGTTGGCTATATGAAAGGTAAAATTATTTTCAAAAGAGGGGTTAATTCTTTTGGATAAATGTCTTAATCTTTTAGAAAAAGAAACTTTTGTTATTTATCAAGAAATCCTGACTCTTGCAAAAGGCTTCAAGATTAAATTGCAGAGTATAAATTAAAAGCTATAAAGCAAACCATTATCACGGCGGTGCTTGAGATCTAAATATAAGTAGAAAATGTTTCTATTAATTGTGTATTATATAAATTAAATGTATTTGTAATATTGAGTGCAATTCATACATATATAAGCAGTTTCTTTAATTTCTGTGTTATTTATTTACAATGTAGTTACTGTATTTGTTCATAAATTCCAAATATTACAATGCAAACAAAGAAATGACTTATAATCCGCAGAATCTTTGGTCCTAACCTGTGCGGATTAGGGAGAGTGTACACCACTTGCGTACAGAAAATATTCATAAATGACGACAATGGTTAAGAAGAGATTATTGTTGTGTGTATGAACGTTTGAAAAACACTGGAATAGAACTACTTGAGAAAAATATGTTTTTCAATCAGTTGCGATCAAATCATTAGCATTTTTCCAGAAACTGTTATTATTTAAAGAGACAGAAGTATTGTTATATATTTCCTGGTATATTATCAGTTTTTGAAAAATAATCTTACCTTTTTAAGAAACTGTTTTTTTGGTGATTTTGCATCGTTATAAAACATACATGTATAAAAAATATATAAATGCAATAAAACATTTAAAATGTGCAAATAATATCTATTGTGTTTGGTATTATCCCCCCCTCCCATCCGCGCTCTAATTTGCACCTTCTGTTTTATATTAGTTTAAAACAACTTTAAACAGGTATATATAACAAATCTGTTATTAAATAAACTTTTAAAATTTATTTCAAATACATCATAAAATGTTTCGTCGATTTTATTCTATTTGTCACAGAAAATTATGCATGGTGCATGGTACAAAATTTCTAGAGCCAAGGTACAACATGGGTGCTGTACCTTGGTTATAAAAATACATGGAAAAAAATCATAGTTTTAAATTAAAAGAAAAACTATGATAGGCCTAAAATTAGAGTTAAAGAAAATTATGAGCGAAACAGAACATAAAATATAATTAGAAAATAGCTTTACATTTCAATATTTACTTAGTTTAATTAAATTAAAAATTAAAATTTCAAAATAGGACTGCGGTACAACGCCTTCCCCTAACATTGTTGAAAAACTTGATGGCTTGATTTTTTTTATAGCAGATCTAATCGGAGGAATTTTGACGTCATAACGAATAGTCGTATTTCTACGGTACAAATGTGAATGTACAATGACTCGTAATATTTGTTTTGGCATAGATGTAACATGGAAGTGAATTATAAAGTATACGAAAAAATATATCAGGTTGTAACGAAAGTTTTCCGCCAAAAAAAGTTCTTAATAAAGTTAGAAAAAAACATGAAAGCAGTACCTTTAGTGAGGGTAGTAATCACCACCCGAATCTATGATTTTTTGCCAGGGTTTTGGTAGTTTTTCAAAGCATTCAGCCCAGAAACTTGGGGCCGCGGGTCCAAAAACAGATCAACCTCATTTCGGGCGTCCTGTGCAGAGTTAAAGATAACACCAGCAAGATGTAGCTTCAAGTGTGAAAAAGGTAGTAGTCTGAAGAAGTGATGTCGGGGCTATATGGTGGGTTTGGTAAAAGATCCCATTGAGTCCATACAGGGTCCAGCCGGTGAATGCAGACATATGTGATCTAGCATTATCTTGATGAAACATTATCTCCTTGCGCCGGAACTTATTTTGACATTTTACCTTGATAGCAGCGTCAACACGGACTAGCATCTTGCTGTACACCTTACTGCCCATGGTTTTACCTTTTCCAGAGACTCTTTGTGGATATTACCACGGCAATCCCACCAAACGCAAAGCATTATCTTTTTAGATTAATTTTAACACAATTATTCTAATTGGTAAATAAATCATATTAGATGTAAATTTCCAACTGGGCGAAAAATGTCCGGGCCAGAATTCGAACCAGGGATCTCCCGGCTGAATCCACCAGTGCGCTGCCATCTGAGCTATCCCGGAAGAATCTGGTGGAGCCCTTTCACCCAGCTAACCTTAATGATTATAGCATCTGGTCTGAAACATGGTTCAGCTCAACAGAATAAATCATAGGTAATGGAACCCCAGAAATCGCTGGATGCGTAAATACACTAGATTAATTTTAACACAATTATTCTAATTTGTAAATAAATCATATTAGATGTAAATTTCCAACTGGAAAGTCCCAGTTTCAGCATTTTTGCATCCTATTTCTTTACTTAACTACCTTTAAATTTTCCAGTTATATTTAGTTTAGAAAAACTATGCATAGTTTTGTTTGTATATGTAAACCAACTTGGCATAAAAAGTATTGGGGATTTTACTTAATATGGAGTGAGGTTGGGACATTTCGAAAATTCTTGATAACGGTTAAAATATTCAGGAAAATTCCTTATTTTTCCCCTACAAAAATCGTTTATTTTTTATTTTTTGTGTGATAAATATGTACCACAATTCATATAGTGTGTCTTTGAATAATATTTAAGGTACAAAAAAAAAATAAAATAAAAAAAATTAGTTTCAAGGTCCCTTGTCCACTTAAAAAATGGCGTCCCGCGCAGTGATTACGCGGGACAGGTCTTGGAGGCCCTGAAAATCGGGACACCTAGCAACTACCTCTTTGGCAACAGTGCAAAAAGGCTAAATAAGGTCAATAATTTAAAGTTCTTATAATACATAATTCATAAATTTGTTGCATTTTTTTATACAAAGAATTTAGAATGTTATAGTTTAATAATATAACATAGTTTTATCTGCTTATTTTAAGTTTCTCACGATTACTCAAATTCATAAATGCACAGTTAACCGTATACTATCGACATTTCGGACACTTACGTATATAATTTTACCTATAGAAAATTGAATTTTATTTTTTTTTAAATCAGTTAAATATCGCTGATATTTTGGTGTTCTTTTCATACATATTTCGAAAATGTTGTGTTTCATAACAACTAAGAGATTTAGCAAATTAAAATACATAAAAAACTAACAGAAAGTCCTTAAAGCGTTTATTATCATTTGATAAAATTAATACTATATTTCAATCTTAAAATTTTTAATCATTATTAGTGCTCTGCAGATTAGCAAATTGTGCAAAGAAACATACATTTAACTAAATCTTAGTAGCTTTAAAATTTTTAATCTGTTCTTGTCCTTCTTTTTTTATTCGGTGTCTTTAACAAACAGAAAAAGAACATCACGCATAAACAAATTTACATAAATTCTATTAATTAAAATGATTTTAATAATCCCTTAATGAGCTTTTCTTGACTTTTCTTCCGGTCTTAGACATATGACTTCATCTTGATAAGGAAATATTTCCCCCACTTTTGTACTATGAGATATCTTAATGAACGTTCAGGAGTAAAAATAACTTGTAAGAATAATTAAGAAGATTAAAAGGAAAAAATGTATATAAATAAAATTTAAAAAAAGTGCAGTAAAGAAATTTTTTTCTTTATGGTATCAACTTTTTTCTTTGAAATAATATATTGTATTTAGATAGTCATTAAAAATTCTATCTTTGATTTAAATGCTCCATTGCCTATAGGCAATGCAGCAGATGCAGCAGTATAAGAATTCACAGATGACATTGTTGTTTATGTCGGTATTTAAATTGTTTTCAAGCTCATATTTTAATTTGGAAAAAGCATGATATACCTCGTAATAGAGTGAACATTGCTATGTCATATTTTGACGTATAAGAGAGGTGATGTTTCACTACAACTATTCAAAATTGTCTACATCAAAATAAAGGCATTTAAAGCACTGTATATCCTTCACTTATAACCAATCATGTTGTAAACATTAAAGGATGGATACAAGGAACAAACTTGTAAACAAGGACATGGACATCTGAACAAGAACCCCGAAATTAATCCTTACGGAGTGTGTTTTCCGTGGTCTCCAAAAATAAACTTGGAGGAAGACACACCTTTGATCAGCGTCTTTAAAAGATTACAATGAATTAACGGTTTTCAAATATAATCCACAGTAAAATAAAACTGTAGCACAGTAATTTTACCTTCATCTTCCAATATATAGGAGAGATTTTCCAATAATGAGATGTCTTATGTAAATTTAGAAAATGTATACTATGTAATGTGTCAAAATGTGGTTAATGTGTTTCGAACCAGAAATTTTTGAAGAAATGAAATGAAATATGTACCACATGGAAGACCGAAATTAAATAAATAAAAATTTGTCAAATGAATTTTCTGGTTCGAAACAAGGTTAACTTAGGTCAAATTAATTAATTAGTGGGAAGTTGGCAGCTTAAATGTCTTAGTCATAGCGTATCCAAAATTTGACTTCTTCAGTTAGTCACATAATGACTATTAAACTGCCTCCGTTAGGCGATTTCATTGTGAAGAGCTGTAAACTATTCTTCTTCCCAATTTTTCTTATGACGTCAGTTGAGGGACGCATAAATTGTGCTTTACAGATAATAAATTTGGCCCCACCATTGACCGAGAGGTTCTGCTTTCGAAGCTGGTAGACGGGAGGTGCTGGGTTCGATCCCAATCGCGCCCGTCGGCCTAATCGTTCGGAGTTTTCGTGGTTTTCTTCGAGCCGTGGATCTTCCTTGCGTTAATACGGATTAGGTTCCCTTAGAAAGACCCCCAAGGAGGGCACTCCCCCCGGGCCTATATCCCTCGTGTAGATAATTGGCCGTCAAAAATCAACCCAACCCAACCCAGATAATAAATTTATTCTTTTACATTGTTAATTTTCACTAAATTGCTTTGCAATGATTTGGATACAATTCTTTTTCGCTTCACATGATGCAATATAATTATGAAGTAACGACACATTTTGATTATAAGGCTCTTGTACCAGAAAGACGTGATGATAATTTTTGTATGTCAACTGTTTCGCATGTAAGGAATAAATAACGTGGCAGCTTGGATCGCTGATATACAAGGCAAAAGTCACATTTGTGAATCCTTAAGAGGGTGAGGGGGAGATTTCGACGTAACACCTATGGAATTAAGATCATTTTATAAGGCTTAGAGACAATCTAACTACTTTTTAATCCTTTATGACCCGAATTATGAATAAAAAAATTACCACTTCAATAATTATCTATGTTAATGCCTGAAGATACCAGAAACATCTTATAAAAATAATTTGATTTCTAGATATTTTTTTTTAAATAAAACTGATTTAATAATTTCGTAGTTAGAGGTCTTTTCGTAAAATATTTACAAGACTAATTAGATTAATTAACAAAAATTACTTTCATGGAAATCTCACAATTCTTATAAGAACAATATAAATAAATGTACAGTGAACCTTCTATAACTGAGAAGTGTTTTGAAGTTGCAAATTTTTCGTATTTCATAGGACAAAAGCTACACCTATGTAAAGGATTGAGAAAACAACGAGATTTGAAACTATTTAGATTCGAATGTTTTGCTGTACTTTTTAAATGTGATCCGACAAAAAAATTTGTATAAAAAGTACAGTCTACTTTTATGAGTAGACAAATTAAATAAATTTTATGTTTCATTTTCATTAATGGTACTTGGTATTTCATTAATGGTAATGGTACAGTACCGTCAGAGCGTAAAGGGTTGACCTGAAGAAACCATTAGATTACATGAATTTTAGACAACAAATTTGACAAAAATAAAAAAAATCTGACCCCTAGAAAACACATAACAAGAAAAAGATTCGTTATTTTCACCACAGGAAATGTCTAAGAGGTGTGCAATGCTGCTTGGTAACAGCGGCTCTGAATTAAACAAACAAAGATTTAAAAATTTGAAATTCAGTATAGAAATTATTTCATATTCATTAAATTCATATTCATTAATATTCATTTCATATTCATTCATTTTCCTTAGATTCAATTATTTTTTTCACAAAAAATTAGTATTTATTTTTTTATTATTTTTCTTAGACTAAAACTTTTGTAGAAAAATGCATACGATTTATCTAAAATCTTATTTTGTAAAACAAAATAGGAATTATAAAGAAACATTTAATGATTCATCAGATAAGTACATGCCATAAAGATTCACTCCACATTTAAAATCGATAGCTTAATTACTATTTTCCCTTCTGAAAATACGATTTTGAGTAAAAATGCATCTACAAGATTTGGAAGAAATATTAAAACGCTTCGTCAGACAAGCCTGAATAAAGCCAAATAAAGCCTATAAAATCACAATTTATTTTATTATTGTTAAGCGCACAGAAACGTGTCATTGAAAACATACTATTGGAAAACCTAGAAACGATTTTGGCTAAAAATATGATTTTTTAAATGTTTTAAAACGTACTCACACCCGCACCCCTTGAAATACCATATTGCTGACTAATACCCTCAGATTAGCCCCTTTTTATTCGTGACTTCTTGCTTGATTTTTATACGTAAAAATCACAGTTTTGAGAGAATGAAAGTGTATATTTATTATTGGCTTTACTTTCTTTCAGACTCAAATCTGAAAATTTTTTCTGGCTCTGGTTTAAAATTGAATATTAAACTTCTAGTTTAAGAAATGTCCATTATTCAGCGAATGAACATGCTTTAAACGGACAATGTTTCAATTCAAATCACTGTATGATATTGCTATTATCATCTATGATTACAATAATATTGCACGATACTTTCGAAGAAACATTAAAAAAAAACAACAAGCTGCACAATAATTCTTTAAAACTAAAAATATATTACATCGTGTTATATTACACACTGTTATGCTGTTAAAAATGCAACAATAATTTTCTAAACCCTTACAGATATATTTTACGTTTCATGTACTTTAGCTTTATTATTAATAATAGCAATAATTTAATAATAAAAGTAAAAAAAATAAAATTAATAATAATAATAATAAATGTGAATTTCTTTATTCAAATATTTCAGTTAAGTAAAAAGCTATGTAATACGCGAACATTCTATTTTATCCCACAGCATGACAGTAAGTAACAGTTTTGTTTACATTTATATAATTTTTATTAACATGTATTGTAGAAATTCGTTTTTAATAAACATATACGTTTAAGAGAGTAGTTCTGTACATTTTAGTAGAACTTCTAGTTTTCTAAGATTTCACCAGAAATAATTTTGTAGGAAAGAATCATAAAAAATGAAAACTCGTACTTTTAAATTAAAAGATATATGTATTTTTAGTACCAGAATAATTATTTGAAAATATTTTATGAAAATAAAATGCATAGGTAATGTACGGCGAATATGAAAAGTCAACAAGTCATGCAAAGCCTTCCTAAAAGGACGGCTTGTCGGAACAAAAGTTAGATTCTCAATTACATTTAAAAGTACGATTACAGATTCTATGTCCACCTGTTAACGGATGATGTTTCACCATGAATTTTTTAAAAAACATATCTTAAAAGAAATAGCCAAGTTTAAATAACAAATGTTTTGGGCATAAATATTATTTTTGTACTCGGCAGTATGATTAAAATTTGATATTTTATTGACTTAAATTTTCAGAATTTAGAATCAGGTAATAAAAAAACAACACATCTTTCTATGTGGGGGTGTTAGAAATTTTACATATAGAACATAATTGTAAATACTTTATAACTTGGTTTGAAATACCAAGAACTTACTAGTAACAGGTGAATTAAGTCGTTCAAATCTGCCACCAAGATGATTTCGTTTAAATGAAATACGACTTTATCTATGTAACTCTTCAATCCTTCTACCAGTCTTTGATGCCTTTTACTTAACGGATAATTTTAATTTCATTTTATTTCTTGCTGGGTTTTCCGTTGTCGCGATTCAAGTACGGAAAGTTTAGCCGTGATTTGTGGCGTCGGTCATGATATTCCCATTAACCCTTTCCGGCGTGGGGTAATTCTATTTGTAAATAATAAAATGTTAGTCTGACACTCTAATTTACAAAGGAATTTATTACAAAATACGAACTTAGTTACTTTCACGTACATTATAAAATGAAAAATTTAATTAAATATTGTTGGTGCCAACAAACTTAAAAGTAGGTGTCCTTTATTAAGGACACTGCCCACGAAAGGCTTAAAAAAAATGTGTAATTCAAATTATTTGTGGTCCAATGCTTCAATTTACTCATCAGTATATATTTTATCACGCATTGTAAAGAAATCCATGTCGTTATTTAAAACTTCATAATAATGCGTTGTGTTATCGATATCGTATCAATTTTAAAACATTTATTTAGAATTAAACTGCCGCTATTAAAGCATGGTGATCCAAGTGTAAGCCGAATCAAACTTTGATAAGTTGCACTTTTGTAATTTAAGGGCTGGCAGAAAGAAAGAGTCAGATCCATTTTTGGAATTTTGGGAAATTAAAAAATAAAAACTTTTAAAATTTAAATTTTACAGTTTCGTCAAAAGTATTTTATCCACTTATACAATAGTCCATGCAACAGTGCATGGCTTACCACGAATAACATTCCTGAAAAACCTATTCTGGGCGAATTAGTTGATTTCCGTACACATATGGTTGGAAAATCTAGTTTAAAATGTCAAGTGCAGTGACTCCAGACTTTTAAAACAATAAACTAGTTTCTCGATAGTGCCAAAAATGTATCTAACTCATACTTGCTGTCACTCCTTCCATTTTCCACAAAGGATAATAGAACACAAAATAATATAATTCTTTTGTATGGTTTTTAACTCTTTCCAACAAAGTTGAAAAGTGTTTATACATTTGGTTTTTAACACTTTCCAACAAAGTTGAAAGTGTTTATGAATTCGGTTTGTCTGTCCGTCTGTCTACGCTCTAACTCCTGTAAATATACTCATATTTTCATGCAATTGATAAAGGTTATTTAGGGTCACTAAAGCATGTTTGGTATTGTATATGAAGTATGTAGGATTAATACTTCACTTACAGGGACACTCAAAATTATTCCATTACATTGTGGTACATGGGGAAAAAATCGTTATATTTACAGTATACTGCCGTTGAGTATTAATTGCTAGAGTATACGGTTTAAAATTCGGTATGCGCTTTTAAATTTAATTAATTTTTTGCATATTGCTCGTTATATATAAATTCCATACCTCATATACCAGGCTTCACAAAAGTATTCACGCACCATTCTACTTATTAAAGGAAATTGCTACAGGGGAATTTTAAACTGAAGTAGTTTTGTAACATTATTCTGAATGTGTTGGAAAGTTTTTCAGAATTTATGCTTGACGCATAATTTTTCCTTATTGTTTAATGTATATTGACGCATAATATTTATGTGGAAGATCCGATTTCCAAATTTCTCTTTTTATTAAAAAGGGCTAGTTTTGGTGGTGGTTCTATTATAAATTTCATCAGGATCAAAACCCGCGATACATGTCTCTCTGTTTATTAACTCTTATTATAATTATTATAGTAACGTGCGTAAAGAATGCCCAAAAACTGCGAAACTTCAAAAAAAAAAAAAAAATTAAGACTAGCAGCACGCTACTTTATCTTTTCTTTTAAAAAAATCGTCGCATTGTATATACGTTTTTTAATAATACGTTTTTTAAGGGGTATACCAAAAATTTAAATGTAGGATTGCTTATTGTGCAGCAAACTGAGCGATACTATCAACAATTGAATAACAATAATACTCTGTTGCACCTAACCACAATAAAGTCTGCCAATATGCTTTATAGACTGGGTGGAATATTTTATTGTGGATTAGTACAGCAGAATATATTGTAGCAACCAATTATATCATAATGCAAGAAAAAAGCCGTAGAAATCGCCTTTTATTTTTTCTTTACTTAAAAATTACTTATCACTAGAACGGAATGTATTCTAACAATTACCCTAAGTTAAATTTTATCATCATCATTGTAGATATTAGACATTACGATCTATATGAATTTTTATCTGTCGTTTAAACAACAATTGTAAAATAAATAATAAACTAGTAAATCTGCAGATCAGGAGCCCCAAGGTCATCTTTGCAAGTCATTGTTTCTTAACACTCTTTGCGTAATATTCAGCTTACATAAATGTTTATGAGAATAAAAAATACTTCGTAAAGTTTCAGAAATTAAAAGTGTTAAACAAGTGGTTATACAATGATTTTCTGAAATTCCGATGGGTTGCTTATCCTGGTAACTTTTTAAATTAAAAATTGCATTTCTTCAGGGGGGCAGAGCCGTAGTCTATTTAAATTTACATTCGTAATTTTCTATTAAATGTGCGGATGGTTATAGTATATATTAGATTTTTTTTACGCTGTAATTTATAATTATAAGCAAAAGTTTAAAAAAATTAATAACTTAAAAATTAAAAATAAAATCTTCATGTTAACAGTACGCAGATGATAAATCTTGAAGTGACGCCAAAAATGTAACCCTAAAATCTGCTACATTCGGCGCAAACACAACGGCATGCGATTGAAAAAAAAGAATACCTTTAGGAATACAGTTTTCAATATAAAATATAATGAAATACTACTTTAGAATGCTTAAATATAAACAGATCATTTTCATTTAGAGAAAAAATGCACGGATGAAATCAAAGAATTCGGTCCCTGTTCCACGTGCTTGTTTTGTTTGGGCCGAATGAGGGCATTTAAATCTGAGCGATAACGCGCATCATATTGCAAACTATTTTTACGGGATACTGCATTTCTATCTATCTCTTTCCTCCGTGAATAATAGTTAATTTTATTTTACCCAAGATCATTTTATTCTAACATCTTTTTTTCCGATAAATGACGTCTTATTTACCTGCTATTCGTAATTACTCAAAACATTTCACCTTGTTATATTAAGAAATACTTGAGAGCTTTCTTTTTATTTCCAGCATGACGCCATATTCATTTTTTTATTCATTTTTTTTTTCCTTTTTCACGGGAAAATATTTCAATTGAAAATTGTTTAAGAGAAAATGTTATTCCGAGTTTTGATTTTCTTGGCAACGATTAAAGAAATATTGGTAAATAGTATGGAAAATGTCAATTTATTCTCTATGAAAATAATGAACTTTTGTATTTTTAAACAAAATATTTGAATAAAATTATAAAATATTGCCTACTTTTATTTCTGGGCTAAAATCCATCTATATCTAAAGATACAAATGCATTAATCCATCCGTTTTGACGTTCACTTTACTCAAACATTATACACAAATTTATAATAATATTATTAGGATCAAATACGTTCCTAGGCAACTGATGAAAGAAAAGGAAAAAAAAATGAAATATGTATTATGTCAAATAAGTAAATTGATAAAACAAATTGATTTATATTATTGGAAAAGATGCATAAAGTTCCACCAAAAATTATAAACGTAATTAAAAAAATCTGGCAAATATATTGACGAAATTTCAAACTATTGGGAATAATTTAAAACTCTTTTTTGTAAATTTTAGCATTTATAATTTACCATTTAAATATATTAGTCAAATGAGCCATTTTCTTTCAACAAATGGAAATTTGAAAATATTCTGAGTTGCCATAGAAAAGCATGTTGGCCACAAAAGAAAGTGTTCCATATTTCACAAACAAATGAACGAAATTTAACCAAAATCTATACTGCTAATTCCAGGTACCTCACCAACACGCTTATACTTAATTTCAAGCTTATCGAATGCTTTCTGCGGCAGTTATCGCGGAACAGACAGACTAACAAGCAAACAAACAAACAGAAACCGAAAGCTTTTCGGGTCTCCAAAGTAGGCCTTCACTGACAATTCGGCAATTAAATAACCTCATCCTATATTATTTCTGATGACATCATGTATTTTTATTTGAACATATATAAAACTAACAACGAAAGGCTTTTGACATAGTATACTGACATGTTATTAAAACACGTTATTTTATCAGAATACCAAAGCCTCAGACGGATACCCTGGTGCATTAAAAAATAAAAAACTATACAACAAACTATAATTTAATCAAATTCAAATATAATGTTTACGACTATATTAAAAAAATGAAGGCCTTCATAAAAATCCTTGTTTTCAAAATTTCAATACCTATTAACAGTTGTTGAATGGACGTTTCAAAAATGATTTTTTGCGTCCATTATTTTTTTAACTAGATATTTTCCATAATTATTTATTATTTCTGTTTAATAATCAGGAATTGTGACAATGTCAGTTCTATCTCACTTTATTAATGTTAAGTTCTTTCATTCTCAGCAGGTGTCGATTGTTTAACGCTTGCTCTAACAAATTTTCTAGAAAAGCTTAAAACAGTAAAGAAATCGATTAAATGTGACACCTCTAATTAATATATTTCTTCTTTTTTTTCGTAAAGTAAATGTCAGTCGAATTTAACGCTTCCCTGAAACTTCGTATGAAGTAAATCTTTATTCACAAATGTCATTATATTCAAACTAAAACCTTTCTATGCAACCGGTTAAGTTAAAATTGTTTTGCTGATAATAAAATACGAGTTTGTTATTTATGTCTTTTATATTATGGAAAATTTTGCATTTTGTTGCTCTAAAGTTTTCCAGTCGTCGTATTTATTAGCCCCCGATAATGCTACTTCTTTCGGGCAACAATTAAAATATCGTCCGTAAAATATAATGTTCCGGTACATAAACCTGTCGTAAAACGAAGCAGATGTATCATTGTACGGTTAAATACTGATAATTAAGGATAGACTGACACATATTTTTACGACCAAAAAGGAAACAGAAACCAAATTTCGGCAATCGTCCTATTTTCGACCGAAAACAAAAACCAAAACGTGCAAAAAATTTCTAAATATATTAATACATACATGCATTTACATAATTATTAATTAATTATACGTGTGGCCCAAGTTGACTCTTTGTGCCTCTGAAAAACATTTTTATTTTCATACAAAATAAAATGTAATTGATTCATCATAGACAAAAAAAAAAAAAAAAAAAAAAAAAAAAAAAATTCTAATTATACGAATTTTATCTAATTTAAAAATGTTTTAGATAAGCATACTTCCATTTATCTTTTACATTGATTTTTGTAAATGACCATCTGTTATACTAGAATTTTCTCAAAGAGTATTCGAAACACTTCTGCTGTTTCAAACTAAAAATTTTCTATTACTCTTAAGTCTGCAGCTTTTAATGAACATGTGAATAGCGTCTTCAAAGTTTAGACATATATGCATTGCTTGCATTGGAATTTGCACCCACGTTTTGAGTCAGTCTGATAATTATAAACAGTTTGGAAGGTTCATAGCAATAAATAAAGAGAGCTGATATAGCTCAAATCGATGAGTTATGCTGAAAATTAGTGAGTTATGCTGAAAGAAACGCGATATTAGAGAAATAGGTAGTTTCGGTCGAGTTTCGGTCCAGCCGAATTTTTGGCAGCATTTTCGCCGAAAACGAGACTCCGGAGAAAATCAAATTTCGGGCAGAAAACGAAAACGAAACCAAATTTTCGGTCGATGTCTACTGATATTATGTACTGCAATTTTTTTAACTTCTAGACAACGCACATTTTCGATTTTTACACCGTTGTTAGGGGAAAAAAGTACTTTTAACTGCAATTTGTTTGAAAATTGCATCTATATTATTTTTTTTTTGTAGTTTTAAAGCCATTTCTGAATTCTTACAACTGAAGTACTTCATTTCTGTATAAAGGAAAAGGAAAATAGTAGATTACTATGTCTTTTTGTTGTCATTTTCTCATAAAAACTAAAAATAAAATTGTAATTAAAATACGCGCTAGGCCAAAAATATCTTCTGCTATAAAAAATGTATTTTAAAGTATATATGTGTGATTTTTTTTTTCTCCGCATTTACTTAATTCCTATCAAAAAGCTGAAAGAATGCAATTTTATTAATCCGCGCAAGTAACATTTTCCGAATTTTGAAAAAATATAAATGAAAGATTTCTCATAAAACATGGAGCAATTATAAAGTATATTTAATTTTCCGTATCCATATTAAGGTTAAAAACAAATGCATCACTAGATACCCTATTTTTTTGTCGAGTTTCTTGAATGTCGACATCGCTTTTTTCTGGGTTTGTGTATCATTCCGCAATAGTGAAGTCATATGCATGCATTCTTTTCTATAGATGATGTTTAAGATTGGATCGTAAATGTAGAATTCTTCAGCGGATGCAAATGGCGTATTTTATATAAAATAAAAGCGTGTATTTTAAGTCTTAAAACCGAAATATGTTTTGTACTATCTATATTTATACATATTTGTTTACATCGAGGTGACAGTAAATTCTGGAAAAGCAGAATTTCTGTTTTCTAGTTTGAAACCGTTCAGTAAAGTAGGATTTTATTGGAAATGCTTCATCACCCGTCTCTCTCCTGTATTTGATCAACAGTGCGTACGTACAGGAGATCAGTATGTTATACATAAATTTTTCTAGTATTGCCTGGTCAAATTTCACAAAAAGACTCTATCTATTAGAAATAGGAGCTTAAAATATGGCGCTCGATACTTTGCCAAACTGCAACTGATTGTTACATTTCCGTATGTAACAACGAATCGAATAATTGCACGGAAGAGCACTGTCCCTCTCTTTTATGCTCTCAAAACCCACCCTATCCGTTTGATTGACGCTGCACATAACTTCATCTACACTATAAAAAAAAAAATACGACCAGTTTTCCTGTAGGAATCGGAAAAATAGTTGCCCTTATCGTATCGGAAAAATTTCCGATCCAGCTCGTAATAAAATCCGTAAAATACCGTTTTATTGACTACTTCCTTTTTTTTACGGATTTTATTCCGAGTTGGGTCAGAAGATTTTCCGATACGATAAGGGCAACTATTTTTCCGATTCCTACTGGAAAACTGATCGAATTTTTTTTACAGTGTACATAGCGAACAGGGGCGCTAATGTTTTGGTTCATCATTCATTTTACATGTATTACGAATTTCAATACGAGATCAAGAATAACCTCGATAGAAATCAACATCTTTTTACGAGAATCAATATATCAACTGACCAAATTCATTCTTGCGGAAGAGTTGAACGCCACGGATACAAATGAGAACGTGAGTTTCAAATCTCGTCTTATCTAGAAATTCAAATTTTGGGAAATCGTGTAAAACCGCTGAATGCATCCACTGGTTTTCATAATAAACCAGGCAGAAATACACAATAAAAATCGTTTTTTTGTAGATTGTAGTGTATTTTCGATCCAGGTTCACCAAAAGAATAGATTGATACAGAAAACTCGATTTTTTAAATTTTGAATAAAGCGAGTTTTGTAACTGACATCCTCAAATATAATCTGTTAAAATTTGATTGGTCATTCTTGATAAAATAACCATGGAAGCCTTCAAAATACAAAATCATTTTTTACATGCAAATGTATTAAATACTTTGTTCAACATCGAAGGGAATCACGTTCATAAAATACTATCCAGAGGTATTTGGAAGTAATTAATGTTAGCTAATGTTTAGTTAATGAGTTTTCATACATTTCATTCAGAATCATAGCTACGTAGTGTCATTTATTACTCACATTTTCAAACTAGGTTTTGGTTTGTTACAGTATTGAGCAGTTTGTCTATAGAGTAATAATTTACAGACTGTTAATAAAAAACTGAATTTAGTCCACTTTGGCTCTGAATGCCTCAAATAATTATTTATATATTATCGTGAATAATGGTCACTTTTTTTTATCATCCTGATTTTACAATATATGAAAATTTCGTGAAGCGAATTATTTGCAAAATATATTGCAATGCCTGTTCATTTTTAAATATAATTAAAATGCTACTTGCCGATATGATCCGTAAGTTTAGATTTACAAATTTGAAGGTTCTAAAAATCGATTTTTGCTAAAACATTGATAAGTCGCAATTAAGATTTTTTTCTAAAATTAATTATCAGAAAATATATATTTTGTAGAAACCTAAATTAATCTCTTGAAGCTTCAAATGCGTGAATCGAAAATTACAACTAATTCTGTTAACCCCTTAATTCGCGCTACCGTGATATTCACGAGCTGTATTTTTTATTTAAATTTATTCAGATTGTTTGATTTCCACCAGTTTTATAAAATAGTGTAATTGGCTTTAGTATGGAATCATTTTACCTGTTATTAAATAAGGTGAATATTTCTTTTTCAAAAAAGCGCTGGAAATAAGCAATTTGAATTTTTAAACCGTAATTTAATGCGAGTTAAGGGGTTAAGTAATATTTCAGTTATGTTGTAGACACAAGACTTAGTGCAATCTGTTTGGCCAAAAATAAAAATGAATTTTACATTAGTAATTCTAAACAGCTTAATTATTATACAGGGCTGCCACCGGCGACTATTTTTCTATTCTATTTTCACTACTATTTAAGAAAACAGATTTTGTAATATATTTTTCTTGCAAATGTTCTCGAACATTATGTCAATAATTTTTGTTTTGAGAAAGTGGTAAGACGTAGAATTAAAAAATAGTCGCCCTTGGCAGCCCTGATTATAGTACTTGACCGAATGATTTCTTGTTTGGTATTTGAAAATAAAATTTACAGACGAATTCAAGTACGATTCAAAAATTAGATATTAGTATTGACATTTTAGTCCAGTCAAATTGTCAAAAATAGATGCAAAAATTCTGCTAGAAGATTTTATGTTTTTAAACTGTTTATGGGGATGCTAATAACAAGAATTAATTGTTTCCCAACAAAATATCTCGAGGCTATACTTTGTGGAGCCAAAAAACCACGAAATTTTCAGACTTTTTTCAGTTTTTTGCCTATAACTCGAAAATTATAAACTTTTTGTGTACCATACTCAATTACAAAAAGAAAGAGCATTAAATTCTCTACAAATTTCATTGTAAAAGTCGTTTTCTAAATCCATTATTAAGCGTGCTACAGCTTCCTGAAAATGATACTTTTTTTCTAACTTTGTGAAAAAATCGCAAATACCAACATTTGACACCATTTTTATTTCTTTTATCCTCTTTAATGTAACTTTTTATATTACAGGTATTTGCATGATAGTAATAATGATTAATTACAATGGTAAAACCGTAAAAAATTGACAACATTGTAATTTTTTTTTGTATTTACAACTTAAGGTGAGAACAATAATAGTAGGTATTATGAATGTAGGTAGCATGAATGTAAGTAAAAAAATACTTACAGTAACATCTTTAATGGATTTAGTAACGTCTGGAGCGCTTGCGGGTTGATGAGTTTGGTTCGTCAACCTCAGCTTGAGAAGCAAAGGAGCAGGCTGCATGATCTTCAACAGCTTTGAACTGATTTGAGCTTGTTGCAACATCATCATCCTGACTGCGAAAGTCATCGACGTTGCTGGTTTGGTCGATGGTTTCCCAGGTATCAGCTTCATAATCCTCTTCTTCTGCATAAATAATATCATCCACATTTTCACAATTCACCCCGTTACAGTTTTTGTAAATTGCCAAGCATTTGAGTCCTGATTTTTGGCAAGAGCATGCCTTGGTGCACCCTTTTTTACAGCTACATGAGACAACATGCAGCAAGGATTCAGGTGCTGGGTTTTGGTACATTTGAACTGGCTGAAAAAGACCGTCAGACCTGCGAACCCACCCCCATTCTTCAGGGGGCATGTTGTTTCCTAGCCAAGCTTGTACCTGATGATAACATCTTAGGAAATGATGCTGCGCAGCCTCTTGCGTCGGTGGCAGCCTTGAAAGATGAACTTTGCTTTTTGTGGCTGATTTAGCAAATAACTGGAACCTCAAACTGTTCAATGTCTGCGTGGTATCTACGCATCCACTGTATAGTGCAATAAGGAATTTTTCTCCAGCCTTGATGATTTCTTGACGGGTAGACTCTGGTTTATTAAAAACACATGATACTTCCTCAAGCTGCTTATGTTTTTTTAAAGTGTTACAAAACTTTGACTTTCCTTGCCCAAAAAGAGCAGATGTTGTATCACATCCACTGATTGCATGAGTGAAAAGAACATTGTTGTGATTGTATTTGTAAGAATTGGTTGAAAACCACTTTGTTTCGATGCTTCCTCTTCCTGGTTTTTGGAAAAACAGATTTTTGTGTTGATATCCCAAGCTTGTCATGATCGCGAGAATATCAATATCCTCTCCGACAATTACGATACTTTCAAAGGCTTTGGCTCTTGAAATGGCTAAGGTAACAATCATGACATCAGCGTCTTCTTCTGCCTGGTCAACTTGAATTCTGTTATTTTGAAGCTCTATTTTAAGCAGTGAAATGAAGCGGTTCTTGTTTCTGTCATTGGCTAGAAATTTGTCTTGAGGCACTGTGCTTAACATTTCTGCTGCAACTATGACTTCAGTAGAAGTGTGCATTCTAGATCGACGTGCTCTTTCTGCACTTTTCGTTCCATTCTGTTCTCCCTCAGATGGATATCCATCGAACACAATTGCGACCTGTGATCCAAATTTTTTCTGAATGTAAGAAATATAACTTTTAACAATAAATTTGAAGGAAACATTTTGAGGCCAAGTTACTTTGTGAAGAAGGTACCCTCCGTCAACAACAAAAAACTTATATTTTCCAATAAGGGATAAAAGCACTGTAAAATGAAGATTTTGTGCCCTTTCTCATCCCTTCGTCAGAGAATAAAGACATCGGATAGGGAGCAAGTTCATAAGTTAGTAGATTCTGCACGTCTTCATCACTCTGCTTCATTAAACAAACCCTTTGGAATAGAGTCAATGGATAGACAGAAGTAACTGTAACGTTTCCTAATCTTAAACTACTGACAACAGAAGCTAAAGGTACTACCTTATCCTTTTTCTTGAATTTCACACTCTTGAAATTTTCGCCAACAATTCTTCTGACTCCTGCCTGTCCTACTTCTCCAGCCAAATAGCAGTTAACGTCAGTCTTTCAAACAATTCCACTACTGATGGACATTATGTAATCATTTTCGGGGAAAGGATGATGCACTAGCAACCAATCTCGCAGCTTTTTTTAATCATTACTGTCTCTATCAATGCGGGAACTTCTGGCATCCACATGCTGTTCAGAAACTTCAAAGCCTACTTCACAGTATGCCTCTATATCATCGCATATGTTTTGCATATGAATCATTCCCAGAGTCCATCTTGCTAACACGCTGTCTGTTTATTCCTCGTCCATGCGTTAATCCTCCAGTGCTCTTCATAGTTTTCATTAATGTTTGTTCAATCGCCATATCAGTCCAAGTCCCAGACCAATTCTTATCTGATCGCCGTATGGTGAAATAGCCTTCAGCTGTGAACTTTCAGTATTCGGAAGGATCCAGTGTTTCTTCCAGCTTCAGCATGTCTTGCAAGTACAGATGTTCACACTTGGCATACAAGAAATGTCCCGCAGCATGGAAGTAGGGAAGCATTTTTTGCACAGTTCTCAGGTGGAGGTTCCAGTTTCCTGTTCGTTCTGCTTCGATAAACTGTTTAATGACTGTGACCATCTTTAGATATAGAATCCATAACTTCACTGTGGGGCCTTTATTTTCTAGTAAAGTTACAGCTTTTCCATATTTTTTTACAGCTTCTTGAACGTAATAAATGGTGTCCTGGTATGTCGATTGATCCCAGCATGTTATCATGTCTTCCATAGCAGCTCGTTCGTCTTCTGTCAGTTGAGTGTGATCCCACTCTAGGCCAGACAAAACAAGATGAGATAACAGGTGTGCTCGTATAGCCCTAGCATATGCATGGCCAGACATTATTTTATCTACACTATTCTCAGCATAAATTGTGCTGAACAAATCTTTCAGGCCGCTTCCAGCCATGATAAAACCAACTGATCCCATGAAAGACATGAGGAGATGAAAACCTCCAAGCCTCACTGTCACGTTATTTAATTCTGGCTGTTCATTCGCTATTATGTCTCTTGCTTTCAAATAGAGAGGTTGAACATATGTCACAAAGCATGTCTTCTGGTTGAATTGTCGACATTTTTCAGCAGCGACCAATAGCGAGGTAAAAACGGTATCATAATGTGAAGGAAGGGTGTTAATAAATGGGAGGTACTTTATTTTAGAGCGTTTATACTCTCTGTTGGATGTAACTTGCTCCATGAAACCGTTCCACCCGGGAACGTTTTCAATGTTTGACCATTTCCCATAGAGCCATACTATGTCTGTCGTTGAGGGGACGATTTCATTATTAATGGGAGAAAGTTCTTCCAAATCTTCAATTTTTATATTCTGTAAGCCCCTCATATCTGTTCTGTGAAATGTCTGTAGATCAATTTTTTCAGCTTGACTGACTATTTCAGCTGTAGGGTGATGTTTCACTTTTTGAATTCTTTTCTCGGAATGCAAGGCGTCGTGAGGAGTAACACACATTATACCTCCCATTGCATGGAATGTACCAGTCCCATCCAGAGTGTTGACATTAACGTCCGCATTGTCAAAAATAAATTGGCAGAATGCATCATCTCGTTCTTTTGTTTTCTGAGGCTTCAGAATGGTAGACAATTCAAGAAGGGAAGCATCTTCATAGGACCCTGCAAAGCCAAAAGCGGACATAACTTGGAGCAAATGCTTTGAACCAAACTTTCTGTACAAATATGCGCTGATCCCTGTCATGATTGAAGAAAAGAATGACCTTGGTCGAACTGCACTTATTAGGGCATGTGAAAGAGCAACGCACTTTTTCTTCCATTTCTCAATTGAACCACGTTTGTGTTTCAAAATTATGGTTTCAAAAAGCAATTTTACTGATTCAGGAATAACGGTCTCAGCGTCAGACAGAAAGTTATCAGATGGGGGGTATTGCGTAACATCATACATTTGTGACCTTATATCTTCCACAATTATGTCACAGGCTGTTTTCACAATACGGAGTCGTTCCTGCTGAGGATCTAAATTCCTGTTCGAATACCAGTGATCAGTGAGTATTTTGTGTCCAACATTTTTGAAACAGAGTACTGTTTTCTTTTTTTTGTTTTCAGAAATTAACACAGCATCCCCATATTTATGAATTATACGGGCCTTGACAGTCCGAGAATCAGGAAGTTCCAATGACTGTGGTATTTGATTCATCAACTCATCTAAAGAGAACTGGCATTCCTCAAATTTTGCTTCAATATAAGTAAATATAGCTTCCATAGCTTCGTCAATGGATGTTGCAGGTCGACGCCCTCTTTTCTCTCCACCTGTTACAGATTGATATAGTTTTATGCGACAAAAACTATGATACCATGCATCTGCAGCTACCAAGTCAGGTTCGTGTTGAATACGTTCAATTACTTTCTGGGACCATTCATCCCCACGTTTTTCTGCAGCTTTCAGAAATGTAATTTTCGCTTCTAACTTCATTACTTTATGAATCAAATTTCTTTTTGCGTAGGGCTTTTTTGATTGTTTTTCGTTGAAGTCATCGGGATTACCTTCTCCACATAAGAAGCAATTATCTCGAAACTTGAAAGAAGTGCTCGATCGGAGGTACAAATTAGTCTGTGTAGAATCTTCTTCACCCCGACGAACATATGCTGCTATCATTCACTCATTCACATATTTTTTTCGGCAATCCTCATGTACTCTAACTTCCTTGCCACTTTTCAGAAAATGTTGATGAGTATTATTCTGACGTTGAACGCTACATTCAAAGAGCTTGGCAAGTCCTTTCTGGGTCACAATGCGTGTATCACGATTTGAAGCCGTTTGGCAAACGAAACACAATTTTGGATCGGGATCGCTCATTTTTCACTACTGCACGAGAAGCAGACGCGCAATAAACTGAATAGTAAGATACCAGACCAGTGTAGAGAGGGAAGGGTGAGTCTTTAAGAAAGAACACCTGCGTCGGAAAGTCACGTGACCGCTATCTTCCAACTGCATTCCCTATTATCCCCTGCCACCCCCCCTCCCTTTGTAACTGTCTTTCTGCTAGGGTTGCCGGATATCGTCCTTCTGCTAAGGTTGCCAGATTTATCTCAGAAAAAACGAAGATTTTGATTGACACTAGTTTGTTTTTATTTTATCGCACTGTCGTTCTTTTTTGTACCATGCTAAACTATATTGAATGCGCCAGTAATGTTTTCGTTAACGAATTTCTTTAAAAAGTGGTTATTATTAATTAATCGATCTAATCATTATTCTCTAACTGCATTTGTATTGCATTATTCTGTTAACATTTTAAAACTAATTTTGCAGTCTTATCCAATTATGAATGAAAAAGTAATTGAATTGTAAGAATAAAGATAAATCAGACCATCCTGCAATTTAATAATTAGGAAAATTTTAGCAATGGACACCCTACAAAAATAAATATTTGTATTTAACCTTGTAATCATCACGCCCGATACAATCACGGACAAATTGCCCGTGAATGTATCAGGCTCAACGTTTAATGGTTAAGCATAAAAGGTGATAATAAATCAAACAAAATATCTAAACTTATGATACAGTTAGACTAAATAAAAAATTTTATAATGTAGATATTTATCTATAATAAGGTAGAGTTCACTTGATCTATATCAACAGCAAATGCGCACTTAATATTACACAACTCACCCAAGATTTTTGTATTACTGATCTAAAACAAGCCGTTTTTACATTTGATGCGCATATCCATAACTTATTTTTGGCAAAAGGTGAAATTTTAAAGTAAACTGAAAAAGAATATTTTTTAAACTATCAAAAGTGGGATGAGGTAGAAAAATGGAAGGAAACGTTGTGCGGACACATTTAAACGTACACCTAATACCTAAAAAGCGCTATAGACCTAAAAAATACTAAAAACGTATAACGTACGAGAAAAACGTACTATCTGGCAACCCTACCTTCTGCCTAACCTTCTTGAAAATTTGCCTTCTTACTTATTCATCAATAGGTGCATTTCATTTCCACAGTTAGTGATGAAAATAAATTTTTTTTAGGGATGGGAGGCGAAAAATAGGTCACTTTTTATGAAGTTGAAAAAAATGTGCTATTTTCAAAAAGTTGTAGCGCGCTTAATAATGGTTTAAGAAAAACGTTTTTAGTATGAAATTTGTAGAGAATTTAATTTTCTTTCTTTTTGTAATTAAGTATGGTACACAAAAATTTTATAATTTTCAAGTTATAGGCAAAAAACTGAAAAAAGTCCGAAAATTTCGTGGTTTTTTGGCTCCACAAAGTTTAGCCTCGAGATATTTTGTTGGGAAACAATTAATTCCTGTTATTAGCATCCCCATAAACACTTTAAAAACATAAAATCTTCTAGCAGAATTTTTGCATCTATCGGCCCAATTTTCTGACAATTTGACTGAACTATTTTTCAAGTTTGGAACAATTTTTATTTACAGACAATCATTAAGCAAAATTTAAATATAGCATTGGTTAGTAGACGCTGTTACTAATCGATTGTCACATTTTGATAGGATGATTTGCGGCAGTGGTATTAAGGGTAGTGAGCTTATTTCCAGGATTGTACATTTTGATGTACTTTGTGGTTAAAAAAAAAATGCTGATACTTTAACACCGGAAAAATAATAAACGAAAATATTAAACTTAAACAATGAAATAAATTTTAGACAGGCTTTGTGTTCTTTGTTTATCAATCAAGCGAACTAATTGTCCAATTGAGACGATTAAATGTCGAAATAATTAAACGAAATTTCAATTTTACGAGACTGAATTGTTTTGTGCTTGCCAGCATGTTAAGTTTTTAGGTGTCAGTTATGTGACCAGACTTTTCGTATTGTCTAAAGCTACATCTAAGTTGCATGAAATATTCCTGTTAGATAGTTAATTTCCAAAATATCTGTACTCCTATACGTTTTAAAACTTTTAAGATCGATATTACCAAATACTTAGTGATGAGTAGCTTTCTTAAAGCTTAAATGTCTGTAGTACAATGCATCTACTTTAATATACTCTATATTTTTTCCGGAATACACAACGTGACGATTTAATTTTATTGCTATGTGAGATCCTAGGTAGGATGTTCCTTTAAAATTAAAACGTATGTTATAAAACATCGGTTTTCATCCAACCACCGAAATGAAGCGCCATAGGGCGTTTAAACTACTGGGGATTTATGGAGGGTAATCTCAGGCTACCTAAAACCTGCTGTTGACACCGTGAATTTATATATGCACGTATAAAGTCAATAGCGTCGAGATTACTCTCATTAACAAGTTCGGTAGATGGAAAACAAGCACCCAATCGAGAAATTCTCCTCCACTTGTTACGATCAAAGTTACGTGAGAACCCTTATTGTTTCTGGTAAATTGATTCGTTTTATTCAAATAACGTTTTCCTAAATGCTTAGGAAAAAGGAATTTTCTTGAAGTGTTACAGTGATTTCCTTTACAAAAATATCTTCGGTTGTTATTTACAACAAATTTCGGTGAACTATTACTTATATCGATATTCCTATGTGTAGATTGACATGTCTGTGTACCTTCCAGGTACTTAACTAAATTCTTCATGTTTAGTAACTTACATCAGTCTTGAATAAATGGACTCAGTTCGAAAGCTGCGCCCTCTTTCCCTGTCTTAGTGATACGAGAGTGTTAGAAAATTTAAATGATAATCACCTTTTACTAATGCAATATCATACAAATTTAACCACGATAGTGATCCTTGTTTTAGTTACTGTTTTTTTTTTTTTTTTTTTTTTTTTTTTTTTAACCATTTGGAAAAATAGTTATTGTTCTCTGTCAGGGTAGGAAATCAAAAACATATCTGAAGTGTTTTATTGGTTGAATCCACATTTTATTCGTTTTCTGATTGGTCTATACAGTAATATGTATTTTCCCTTTACTTTCAACAAAGATGGATACTTCTGTTGACTTTATGACAAAAAAGTAATAAAAACTAAAAAAAAAAAAAATTAATAACTCAGAAACAAATTGAGATACAGCTTTGAAACAAATTGCATTTAAAAGTACATTTTTTTTTGTCGACGGTGTAAAAAGTAATATTGTGGGATGTTTAGAAGTTTAAGAATGAAATTTCATTTAAAATGGGTCGTCAGATTTCTTGTAAATCTGACTATGGAAAAGCCTTTTCCCGAACAGCCAATGAAATGCTTGGATAATACGTAAGTTTCAGGTGGATAATACGCAAGTTTCAGGAAATCTGAGTCCCAGGCGATTTTTGTCGCTTGCAATTTTTACGTGTAATAAAACTATTAATGTTTAATTCGTGGCGTACGTAATGTATGATCAACTGCGTGCGTTTTTTAATGTCTTTAATTTTAGTCTTTGAAAAAATCATTTTCCAAATGGTCGATGTAATTTGTTAAATTGCTTTTTTTAAAATTTTTTTTTTTTTTTAATAATGAATCCAAAAAATTGCATTGCTATTTTCTATAATTAGAAATGATAGTATACATCAAGATAATTATTTATCCATTTTGTTTTCGTATTATGAATTATTTAAATTCATCGTGGAAAGGAAATGAATCCGGTGCAATTCAATTTTCTCTAACAGGGTTCAAAATATGCAAGTAAAATACTCTTCATGACTACTATAACAAGCAGGAAAATCGATAACGACTGCTCTCTGATCCTTCTTTTTATATTTGAGAGGTTTATCTGCTGAGCTCCTATATCTAATGTGTAATCCTCTGAGAGAATGGAAAATGGAAGGGCGTGTCATTTGACGTATAATCACTCAAATAATGTCCTCTTTAATGTCATTTCTAATAAACAGAATTAATTATTACTTATTAAACGCTATTAACGTGCAATAAAAACAAGATTGTTTTAAAAAGCGAAAAAGCATGGACTTATTAATAATTGATAGATTTGCTTGTCACATTCAATAGCCAAAAGAAATAAGAAATCTGTAATTTGTGACAAAAGCATCCGATAAGGAAAATAACCCATTGTTATAGCATTTCTAATGTTGTGATTAGAATTATAAAAGATTCTTCATTATTTACTATTATTTTCCTTCGTTGAAAAATTGGTTGTTACATCTATTGTATGTATTAAAAGTTTAGTATGTATAATTGTATTTTAAGTGTTATAAGGTGTACGCAAGTATAAAATATGCTTCTAGGTATGTAAGAGATATTTAAGTATGTAAGATGTATGTAAGTAAGAAGGCCATGGACATATAAGATGTATGAATACAGAATTATCAGTTTAGCCTCCTTTTTCATTCAGAAATTCCGAGTTCATACCGGAAATTCTAAAAGAAGAATTTTTACTTTACGTAATAATTTCAAGTATATCTGTTAAAAATAAATAAATCAACTTCTCCTTTAAGCTTCTCTTATTTTCTTCTCTCTGCACCATTATCTTAAAACAAATTTCAATGAAATGTCAATCTATTCATTGGCCATTGTCAATTATGGATGAAATATTAAGTTATACTCGGAAAACTTCCAATATAATGTCAATATTTTAAAACATTTATAATGCATTGAAACTTTTTCTAATACAATATCAATGTCTACAATACGCTGACTTTATATCGTGAATAGATCTAAATATTATAACTGTAAAAAGTACTACAACTGAAAAACTAGTCGTTGGGGGCCACCGTAATACTTACCCATCGTGGATATACATAATATAAAATATGAAAATAAAACTTGTGATACATGCTAAGCATTGTATCATATTACTTTATTCATAATTTAATTTACTTAGACTCCCTTAATATAATTAATATAATCCCTTAAGCTAATATTACTTTTTGTTGCATTAGAATATCTCAATTTGTTGATTTTCTGTAAGAAAGTAAACACTATAGGTTTACAACGGAAGTCTGGGAATTTGGCGATATATTAGAGATGCCGCCAATTTGGCTTCACTTTTGGCGACTAATTTTGGTCGCTAAATTTGGCGGCATTTATCGTCAGCACAGGATCCCCCCCCCCTATGGTAATCCCTTATAGGTATGGAGATGCATTAAATGCTTCACATTTACGATAAGCCATTATTTGCATCTAATCTTATAGTTCGGCGGTAGTTTTTTGGTTGGCGGGATAATCGTGTAGAACCGAATTGCGTAAAAGAAACATCCTTATAACTCGAAAAATTATAATAATATTAACTAACAGTTTACTGCGCCGGATTAAGCGTCTCATTTCCAATTAAAATATATCTTTGAATTGAAATTTGAATGAAATGCAGGGTCATGTAAAATCGAAGAGTGTGAAAAATAGAATTACAAATATCTCGACAACTAATTACCCGATTGAGTTCATTCATGATGCAAAATTAATGTTTTTTTATTGTCTTTTATATTCACTCCTTCAAATAAACAATTTCGAAAATTTGTGTATGCCTTTTATCAGAACGAATATTTCGAGAGTCCGAAAAAGATAGTTCCGGACAGTCGAAGTTACTGATATTCAATAGGCTTCTTTCCATTGTTACTTCCTACGTACGCAGTGAATTTCAAGTCTCTATCTCAATTTGTTCGGGAGATAGAGCGTTTACAGACACACACACACACATACACACATACAGACGGACGGCAAAATTTTTTTCTAAAAATATGTTTTACGGAATCTCCAGTGTCTGAAACGTGTAAATCCGTCAAAATTTTTTTTTCGATTTTTAAAACGATTACAAGACTTACCCTATACTACGTATGATGGGTAAGTATTAAACATTCTAGAATTAAATTACAGAAATTTCTACTGTTATATCGATCTGTGTTTCTAGAAATTTGGCATGCGACCAGCATAAATTACCAAAGTGATTTTCACTTGCATTTATTGAGGCGCCTACATAAACATTAATTATTATTTTACATAGAGTTTCAATTATACGATAAACCAACCACAACTAATTTCTCCCGAAACAGGCTTTTTCACTGATATTTTAAAGTTAAAAATTATTCCGAAATTGTAGTTAATTCAATGAGGCATTAATGTGTATTTTCAAGATTTGAGAGCATGATTATGTTTTTAGAATTTCTCTTTTACATAATATGCCTATTTAGTTTATAAACAAAATTTGAAAAAGGAATTTGAGAATAGTCTTCTTCATTTTCTTTATTTATTGAGTTTAAAATGCGAGACATCCAACACTCAGGATAAATTTATAATGGTTTTACATTAAATCAATTGGATTGTGCTTCTTTTTCTTTAATTTTTGCTAAACATTTCCACGTAAAATCACATTCAAACGAATTTTTTTAAATAAAAGCAAACACTTAGTTTTGCAATTAAGCAATTGGTTAACAACTTTCTAGTGCTCCCGTTATTTGTCTTTTAATACAAATTCAAACCTTTATTTATCCAATTTCCAATACTTTGGTGTTAATAATATTTGTTTAAATCTGCTGTTCCAAGATTCGAGGCAGAAATTCAAACTTTCTTAGAAAGTTTTATTGATTGTGAAGGTGACATTATTACTTCTAAGAATGTTTCATTCATACAGTTTAACTAGTTTTAGAAAAGCCAGGTGTTTACTAAGTATGTAGGGAATATATTGTTAAATTTCGGAAATTTGAATGTCTAAGAACTTTAATGACGATAAAAATAAAAATTATGGGTTCTAGTTAAATGAGAAGAATAATTGCATATACTTTAAAAGTTTCTAAATTATTTTAAAGATTTCGTATTGTAAGGTAGATGCTTGTATATTAAATAAAACTTATTATACATAAATTAATTATTATTAATATGGCATGATTAACGAAAATATGCGAAATTCTGTAAAATAGAGATAAAGCCAAGTGTTTTCTAAATATATAGGGACTATTGTTAAATTTCAGGAATTTGAATTTCTAAGAACTTAAATGACAATAAAAATACAAATGATGGGTTGTAGTTAATTGCAAAGAATAAGTGCAGATCCTATAAAAGTTTCTGGATGACGCGCGCCGGGCCAGATAGACCCAGAGTGCGTTTGGTTTTTACAATTGTTATCACTATTTTTTTTTTTTTAAGTAATCTTCAAATTATTTTATCGCAGAATTTGTTACAATTGTCTTTGACTATATAAGGTGACGTTTATTATTTGCATTTATTGGTGATAAAGTAAAAACCATTCATGTATGCGCACGTTCTCCCAGGTTAATAACAGTGTTGCCAGATTGGGGACCTTTTTGCCCCCAGATTGTTGATTGTCACCGCTTTTTTTAAATAGAAATATTCGGCTTATTTAAAGAGAGATTAAAAACTCTGAAAAATAAGGTGAATTATACTATTTTTAAAAAGCAGTGACAGTCAACTAATCTGAATTAAAAAAGTCACCAATCTGGCAACCCTGGTTAATAATGAATTGACACGATAAATGAAAATGTGCGACATTCTACAGGGTGTCTCAAAAGGTCGTTTACAAACTTAACATGCTGGTATGTTATAACATGAGGAACAATATTTACATAGGAACTTGTGTTCGACAATGCAAACTGCGACCGCTAGAGGACGATGAGCGCAGGTGTGGAGAGGAAGAAAGAAAGGATATCGAAAGAGATATTAATATGACTTTCATTAAAGAACATGGTTTAATTTGCAGAAGATGTTCAAAATTCGTCGCAATGCATGCTTCACAACGTCGGCTCATGGATTCTCGGACCCGTTCAAAATGGGCAGGTGTGTCACGGACACGTGCTTCGCTTCCACGATCCTGGCGACGAGATCCATGTCCGATGTTACAGGCGTCTTGTACACCATGGACTTCATGTGTTGCATATCGGCCAATTCTGCGTTACTAAACCGATTCATCCTTCTCCTGCAACGTCATCGCCTGAAATTATTACGCTTCCCACTCTCCCGTAAGCCTGCGCTCATCGCCCTCTAACGGTCGCAGTTTGCATTTTCGAACACAAGTTCCTATCTAAATCTAGTTCCTCATGATGCGACAGACCAGCATGTTAAGTTTGTAAACGACCTTTTGAGACACCCTGTATAAAATAGAGATGAAGCCAGGTGTTTACTAAGTATGTAGGGAATATATTGTTAAATTTCGGGAATTTGAATGTCTAAGAATTTGAATGACGATAAAAATACAAATGATGGGTTCTAGTTAAATGCGAAGAATAAGTTCATATCTTTTAAAAGTTTCTAAATTATTTTAAAGATTTTGTATTGTAAGGTACATGTTTGTGTAATGAATAAACTTTATTCTAGATAAATTATATTCTAATAAAAAAAATGACATGATAAAGGACTAGATTCATGACATGATACAGGAATAGACCGGTAAAATAGAGATGAAATCAGATGTTTACTAAGTATGTGGGGAATATATTGTTAAATTTCAGGAATTTGAATGTCTAAGAACTTTAATAACGATAAAAAGTCCTTCCGGCCAGTTCCGGGAGGAAGAGGTAGCTTTCATATTCCTTATTTTAAAAAAGCCAACTTATATTATTCAAACACACGAAGCTCAATTTAGTGGAAACCGAATATAGGAGATTCAATACTAATTTTTATCAATACTAAATCATTATGAATGATAATTTCGCGAAATTAGTCAGCTTTATCCAAGCTGCTTTTATTTAAACTAACTTATATTGGGCTGCCAAATTCGGCGATTTCTTAAAGTGCCTGCCATTTTAAGAGAACATGGTGGATGAGGCTAACCAGTGAACTTGGTCGAGACCTTAGTAATTGCTGTGCCCATGCTCACTCACATCGGAATCGGTTGATATATACGAGTGCTGTCGCAGGCAAAAAATCAGATTTTTCAAAATGTCACCCACATTAGAAATTGAAACTGCTATATCCGAGCCATTTTTTAAGATAAAGACAAACAAAAAATGCTCCTGAATCCTTATAACAAGGTCAAATACTTAAGAAGGAAACCTTTTTCAATTTCTAATTTTTTTGCACCTCATTTTAAATATATATATTTTTTAATTTGATGGCCGCCATTTTGAAACAAGATGGCTGATGAAGCAGGCCAGCGAACTCGGTCGAGATATTGATGTATACTATCCATATGCCTTCTTATATCGAAATAGGCGAATACGTGTGTTATCGCGTGACAAATACAAGATCGTTTCAAAGTGTTAGCCATGCTAGAAATTCAAAGTGCTATAATTCAACATTTTTTTAAGATATAAACAAAAGAACAAATTTTCAGAAACAAAAACTGCTCCAGAATCTGTGTATCAAGGCCAAACACATAAAAAAAATCTTTTTCATTTTCCAATTTTTTAATACCTTAAATTAATTTTTTTTACATGGCAACACTTTTGAAACAAGATGGCGAATGAAGCTGGCCAACGAACTCGGTCGAGACATTGGTATGTACTATGTACAGAGACAGACCAAGTTACATCCAAATCGGTTCATAAATACGCCTGTTATCGCGTGACAAAAATCAGGTCGTTTTAAAATGTCAGCCACAATAGAAATTCAAAATGCTATAGCTCAGCCATTTTTAAAGATATAGACGAAACAAAAACTGCTCCCAAATCTTTTTATCAATGTCAAACACATAAGAAAAAAATGTTGTTTCAATTTTCAGTTTTTTGGTACCACATTTCAAATTTAAATTTTTCTTAAAAATTTAAATGGCCGCCATTTTTAAACAAGATGGCGGATGAAACTGGCCAACGAACTCGATCGAGACATTGGTATGTACTATGTATAAACGAAGTTACATCCAAATCGGTTCATAAATACGCCTTTCATCGCGTGTCAAAATTCAGGACGTTTCAAAATGTCAGCCTTGCCAGAAATTCAAAATACTATAACTCAGCCATTTTTTAAGATATAGACGAAACAAAAACTGCTCTGGAGTCTTTGTATAAAGGTCAAATACATAAGAAAAAAATATTTTTCCATTTTCAATATTTTGGTACCACATTTCAAATTTTAAATTTTTTAAAAATTTTTAAATGGCCGCCATTTTGAAACAAAATGGCGGATGAAGCTGGCCAACGAACTCGGTCGAGACATTGGTATGTACTATGTACACACCGAATTACATCTAAATCGGTTCATAAATACGAGAGTTACAATATGACAAAGGTGATATATATATATATCAATTTGGAACGGAGGGTGATTTCGGGGTCTGGGAGTCATGATCGATGAAAATATACCAAAATTTTTTGAAATCGCTTTCCTCCGAACGGCTGCAATAGGTAGCTTTTAGGTAGCTTTCTTTACAAAAAGCTACCTATTGCAGCCGTTCGGAGGAAAGCGATTTCAAAAAATTTTGGTATATTTTCATCGATCATGACCCCCAGACCCCGAAACCAGTCTCCGTTCAAAATTGATATATATATATATCAATATATATATATATATATATCACCTATGTCACACTGTAACTCTCGTATTTATGAACCGATTTGGATGTAATTCGGTGTGTACATAGTACATACCAATGTCTCGACCGAGTTCGTTGGCCAGCTTCATCCGCTATTTTGTTTCAAAATGGCGGCCATTTAAAATTTTTTTAAAAATTTAAAATTTGAAATGTGGTACCAAAAAATTGAAAATGGAAAAATATTTTTTCTTATATATTTGACCTTCATACGAAGACTCCGTAGCAGTTTTTGTTTCGTCTATATCTTAAAAAATGGCTGAGTTATAGCATTTTGAATTTCTAGCGAAGCTAACATTTTGAAACGTCCTGAATTTTGTCACGCGATAAAAGGCGTATTTATGAACCGATATGGATGTAACTTCGTTTATACATAGTACAGGCCAATGTCTCGAACGAGTTCGTTGGCCAGCTTCATCCGCCATCTTGTTTAAAAATGGCGGCCCTTTAAAATTTTAAGAAAAATTTAAATTTGAAATGTGGTAGCAAAAAATTGAAAATTGAAAAAATATTTTTTTCTTATGTGTTTGACCTTGATAAAAAGATTCGGGAGCAGTTTTTGGTTCGTCTATATCTTAAAAAATTGCTGAGTTATAGCATTTTGAATTTCTAGCGTGGCTGACATTTTGAAACGTCCTGATTTTTGCCACGTGATAACAGACGTATTTATGAACCGATTTGGATGTACCTTGGTGTGTGCATAGTACATACAAATAACTCAACCGAGTTCGTTTACCAGCTTCATTCGCCATCTTGTTTCAAAATGGTGGCCATTTAAAAAAAATTAAAAAAAATAAATTTAAAATGAGATACCAAAAAATTGGAAAATGAAAAAGATTTTTTTTTTTTTTGTGTTTGACCTTAATACAAAGATTCCGGAACAGGTTTTGTTTCGTCTACATCTAAAAAAATGGCTGAGTTATAACATTTTGAATTTCTATTGTGGCTGACATTTTAAAACGACCTGATATTTGTCACGCGATAACAGGCGTGACAAATTTGATGAACCGATTTGAATGTAACTTGGTCTGTACATAGTACATACCAATGTCTCGACCGAGTTCGTTGGCCAGCTTCATTCGCCATCTTGTTTCAAAAGGGTTGCCATTTTTTAAAAAAAAATGTAATTTAAAATTTAAAATGAGGTATTAAACAATTGGAAAATGAAAAAGATTTTTTTTATGTGTTTGGCCTTGATACAAAGATTCTGGAGCAGTTTTTGTTTCTGAAAATTTGTTCTTTTGTTTATATCTTAAAAAGTGGTTGAATTATAGCACTTTGAATTTCTATCATGGCTAACACTTTGAAACGATCTTGTATTTGTCACGCGATACCACACTTATTCGCCTATTTCGATGGAAGAAGGCATGTGGATAGTATACATCAATATCTCGACCAAGTTCGCTGGCCAGCTTCATCAGCCATCTTGTTTCAAAATGGCGGCCATTAAATTAAAAAAAAATTATATTTAAAGTGAGGTGCAAAAAAATTAGAAATTGAAAAAGGTTTCTTTCTGAAGTATTTGACCTTGATATAAGGATTCAGGAGCATTTTTTGTTTATCTTTATCTTAAAAAATGGCTCAGATATAGCAGTTTCAATTTCTAAAGTGGGTGACATTTTGAAAAATCTGATTTTTTGCCTGCGACAGCACTCGTATATATCAACCGATTCCGATATGAGTGAGCATGTGCACAGCAATTACTAAGGTCTCGACCAAGTTCACTGGTTAGCCTCATCTACCATGTTGTCTTAAAATGGCAGGCATTTTAAGAAATCGCTGAATTTGGCAGCCAAATATAAGTGACTTTAAATAAAAGCAGCTTGGATAAAGCTGACTAATTTCGCGAAATTCTCATTTATAATGATTTAGTATTGATAAAATTAGTATTGAATCTCCTACATTCGGTTTCCACTTAATTGAGCTTCGTGTGTTTGAATAATATAAGTTGGCTTTTTAAAAATAAGGACTATGAAAGCTACCTCTTCCTCCCGGCACTGGCCGGAAGGACTTTTTGTAATGAAAGCTACTTAAAATACAAATGATGGGTTTTACAAGGAGAGGGCCAACCTTGTTAATCACAGATTTTGATTATTTTAATATATGTTGTAGGGTAGAGACCCCTTAGTCTCAGGTTCAACGGATTTTATACAAAGTTCGTTAGTTCTTGATAAACCGGGGGGTCTAATATCAGCATACGATTTAAATACTTACTTTGTAAGAGTACGGATAGGTCGGGCGTAGCTCCGTTGGTGCGGCGTTTGCTGGCTGATCCGCTGGCTCGGGTTCGATTCCCGAAAGCACCACACGATTTGTTTTTCTTATATTTTGTTTTATAAATATACTTGTTATTATAACTTACTAATCTCATTGTCAATTAAAATTTATAATATTGTATTTCAATTATAATTTTAACATATTTAATTTTTTTCACTTTTAACTAAATAGTTGTATAAAACATCATAAAACTGTTAATTTTTTTAAAATCACTTTTAAAATGTATTTCATATATTCTTTATCGATGCAATGATATTGAACAATTGTGTCAATTCGTGATTTTAAGGAAATATCATTTATGCATTGCTTTAACAAGGGAAATCAATACGATGATACTATTACTCTGTTTTTAAAGTAATAAGCATAATTATATTAAAAATTAGCATCGGAATTAAATTACAACGGATTTTTTGCATATAACAGATTTTTAATTGCATCAAATATTTTGTTTTCCCCCTTATCTTCTTTCTGCTTTTATTTTTATTTTATTTGAATATGTTTTATTTTATTTGAATATGTTTTAATTTATCATAACTAGATGTCACCACAACAGGTTTGTAACGATTTTGGAATTTTTATTATTCAATAATAGATCCAATTTGTTTTTAAATCTCTTTAAAGAATGAGAAATAATAGTTCAAAATAAAAAATGATAAATTAAAATTTATATTTGTTAACATTATAATTAATGTACGATATTAAAATTTTTAATTGAGATCATTAAATTATAATTACCAGTATATTTATAGAACAAAAAATGAAAAAGACAAAATATGTAGCGCGTTCGGGTTTCGAACCCGGGCCCGCGGATCAGCCAACAAACGCCGTACCAACTGAGCTACGCCCAACCTGCTCTTTTTGTTACAAAGTAATTATTTCAATTGTGTACTAATATTAGACCTGCCGGTTTCTCAAGAACTAACGAGCGTTGTATAAAATCCGTTGAACCTGAGACTAAGGGGTCTCTACCCTACAACATATATTAAAATAATAAAAATCTGTGATTAACAAGGTTGGCCCTCTCCTTGTTAGTTAAATGCGAAAAATAAGTGCATATCCTTTAAAAGTTTCTTTTTTTTTTAATATTTCGTATTGTAAGTTATATGTTTGTATAATAAATAAAACTTATTCTATTTAAATTAATTATAAAAAATAAATTGACATGATAAAGGAAAATATGCGAAATTCTGTAAAATAGAGATAAAGCCAGGTGTTTACTAAGTATGTAGGGAATATATTCTTAAATTTTGTGAACTTGAATGTTTCGGAACTTTAATGATGATAAAAATACAAAGAGTGCCTTCTAGTTAAATGCGAAGAATAAGTTCATATCCTAACCCGAGATTACACGCGCAGGTTACGACATACCCAGGTTGCGCACGATTATTACATTTCTTACTATTTTTCGAAAAGTAATCTTCAAATTATTTGATCGCAGAATGTGTGAGAAATATTAACGACTGAACAACAAGATGATTTTTACTTGAATTTATTGGTGACAAAGTATAAATCGTACGTATCCGGGATACACGCGAGCATTCCCGGTTTAAAAGTTTTTAAATTATTTAAATGATTTCGTATTGTAAGACATATGTTTCTGTAATAAATAAAAAGTATTCTAGATAAATTAATTATTAATAATAAATTGGCATGATAAATGAAAATATGCAAATTCGGTAAAATAGATATTCAAAGGTAAATTCAACGCAATACTGACTATATCGTCGGTACCATGTCAAACCATTCAATATAAAAACAGTGTTGCTAGTGTGCTACTTTTTTAAAATTCAGATTTCTTAATTGGCTCCACTTTTCTGAAATGGTAAAATTCTCCTTGTTTTCACCTTAATTAATATGTCATTAAATAAGGCGAATTTTACTATTTCAAAAAAGTGGTGCCAATCACGAATTCTGAATATGATAAATGTAGCTCACTAGCAACACTGTTTTCATATTGGTTAGTTACACATGGTACCGAAGATGTTACTGATATGTATGAAAAGCTTATTTAACCCTTTCCGGGGCAAGGTACTTGTATTCGTAAAATGTTGAAGTAATTGAATGACACCAGTATGTACAGGGAAATTTATTTGTAAACACGAAAAAGTATATTTTCGCGTACTTAATAAAAGTGAAATTTCCATTAAAAAAAATTCGGGTGCCAATGTGGCAATTAGGGATTAAAATTATGTGATGCCATAGTGGCATCACCGCCCTTCAAGGGGTTAAATTTTCTAATTTGGATAACTTTAATTTTCTTATCCTTTCTATGAAAATCGGGCACGTGTAATTAAAATATTGTAATACTTAACTAATGATATTACTAGAACCTTAAGCAGTTTTATAAAATTGAGTTTATAATATTTACGATTTAAGTAAGATGTTGTTTATAGTCCTGATGCCATTATCAAAAGATTTCAAACAAAAATAAGCTTAAGTTTGCAATATTTAAACAGTTCAAATAACAAGTTTAAAAAAAAAAACTTCAAACAATATGTAACGAATCAATCTAATAATTAAATATTGTTTCTCTCTTGGCAATAAATTACATAAAACAAGAAAATAACGTTTTAATCCAAGCACGATACATATAAAAATACACTTAAAACTCAATCCAAAACTATACATTTAATTTCTAACAATTTAAATAAATGACAACTTAGGCCACACGTCAAATACAGCTTTCAACTCTTGTGGTTCATCGTTCAGATAAAAGAAATATAAATAAACACACAAAATTGGTAAACTTTCTAATTCTCAAATATCTGTGAACATGTTGCAGTTGCTTTTTTAACTTACGTATAACTCTATCTATTCTTTACAGGTCTCGGTCGAATTTCAATTATAAATGATTCACAAAAGATTTACTACAGCCAAAGTTGCTAATGATGTAAATTTTGCTACTTATTTTCTTCAAAAATACTGATGTTTTCGTTCTTGTTTCACTTAAATTTCCATAATTATCATTCAGTTATAAACATAATCTCATAATGCCGCTCAGCGTCTGAGAAATTTTAATTACGACTGAAAACTCTGTTTTATGCATATTTAAATACTGTATGTAAAATTTCGAAACCATTATGGGATCATTTGCAAAAGTAGTAAACAAGATAAAATGTTACAGACGTGGAAATAAAAAGTAAACACTCCTTACTAACTGTGCAATGAATTATTGTAGAAGAAAGATACTCGTACCAAACGATTGGAAATAAAGTCTACTTTTAAATGATATATATAAAATTTCTTTAGGGGATGATCTACATATTAAAATAAACACAAACTTTGTATTTTTCAATAGCAATATCCAAGTTTGACACAATAAATAGATTCTACACACTTCAATTAGCCTAAAAAGATTTTTTTATGAAATTCATAAGATTAGTTTCCGAGAAATTAATTATTTTAAAATGAGTATATTTTAGGGGCTGTATCCAAATTAAAGCTCGGTACTGGATTGTTGAAATGCTACAGAATGACTATGTCACTTCTATCAATGTATTATTTCTGGCCAATAGTACCATTTCACTGGCTTAATATGTTTCGACTATTGACAGCCGAAATGGTTCAATAAAATGAGTAAATTGCATCATAGACGACCCCTTAAACCATCATTTTGACGTTTCTTAATCATAATTCAAAACTACTAGGAATAAAAATTTGAAATTGAGAATTTTCAGAAAGCAGGACATAATGATATAAATCTACCAAGAAATTGCATGTTGCAGTTCATTTTTTTTTATATTATTATCATAATTGCTATTATAAAAATTTTAAGTCACAAATTCAATGTAGTTATGTTTGGGTTTTTTAGTAGTATAAGCACACAAAAAATGATCTCATTAGAAGTATAATTTTAGGAGATATTAATAAGAATATGAACATCTAATTTAACATTAGAAACTCTAAATTTTGAATGTTAATAGTTCAAAAAACTTTCTTTTAAATAAAATTTCCTTTTTATGCATTATTTTAACCGAAAATTTAAAATATATTTTCAAAATTGTATATTGCCATTAAAAATAAATTGGTGTTAATTTTATTTATAGATGGCCCTCTAAGCAAATTTTATATACATTATTTAAAAGTAGACTTTATTTCCAATCGTTTGGTATCAGTAACTTTCTTCTATTATAATTAGTTGCGGAGTTGGTGGGGGTGTTTACTTTTTTTTTTCAATACTCTACCTTTAACTCGGAAGCCCATCAAGCAATTCACACTATCTAGCACTTTTTAAATGCTACTTTATGAATCCTGACATAAGCTGCTATTGTAGATAATAATAGCTAATACAAATACACTATGTGGCCATTAATGAACGGACACATTCTATTTTAGACATTTTGTCGAATATTTAAAGATATTTTGGTAGGATTTATCTGGAACTTCAGGATTATGAAGAATATTTTCGACTTCATATTTATCAACAGCGATTTGATCAGAAGGGCAATTAGGGGGTCAACAAAAAATGAAAGTAAAAGATTAATGTTTTGGATCACCCTGCAAAATGAAATGCACGAAAGGATGTATCGCTATAGCTTACGAATATATGGATATTGTACAATATATGTATTCATTTATGGAATAATAGAACGTATATTCCTGGAGAGATATCGATTTATTTTTAAAGTTCAAAAACATGTTGCATGTTTTTTGTTTATATCATGCGGGGTTTTTTACCAAATTTAACGCCAGTTTCAGAAAATTTGACAAAATGCAGTAGAAATAATATGGTGTAATTGGAATGTAAATATATTCAATATCTGATAAAATATGAACAGTTGATTGAAATATTTTTTATCTGCGCATGTGCGCACGATAAAAACTATTTTTTTTTTCATGATTTCACAGCTATGGAGCAACTCATAAAAAAAGCCATTCAAATATCGTAAAAATTCACAAATATAGCGGCAATAGACTGTGCCGATTTTTAGTTGTTCTCTAAAAACAGCTAAATGATAAGGAGTTTTCCATAAATTGTGGTTTTCAGTGATCAGTTTTTACTTTTTTTTATTTTCCTTTTTTATAGATGTTTTAGATCTTCTTGGAAAATTACCAGTACGAGCCTATTCCAAGAAAAAAAGAAGTATCGAAATCTAAGCATTTCTTCTAATCGTTGACATATTCGACAACAATATTCGTTGACATTCATTAAATACAAACTCCTTTGTTGAAAGCCAGATAATAAAAAATGACAATTTGTGGAAAATCGCTTATCATTCAGCAGCTTTTAGAGAGCAATTAAAAATTCGCCCACTATATTGCCGATACCTTTCTGAATTTTCACGATATTTGACTAGCTTTTTTTTTATGAGTTGCTCCATAGAGTTGGCTGTCAAATCATGAAAATTTTTTTTATAGTATGCTCATACGCAGATAAAAAATATTTCATTCAACTGCTCATATTTCGTCAAATATTTAATATATTTACCTTCCAATTACACCATATTAATTCTACTACATTTTGTCAAATGTTCTGAAACTGGCGTTAAATTGGGTACAAAACCCTGCATGATATAAACAAAAAAGATTCAAAAAATTTTCGAAATTTTTAAAGAAATGGATATATTTCCATGAATATGCGTTCTATTCTTCCACAAATGAATACATATATTGTAAAATATCCATATACTCGTAAGCTATAGCGGTAGATCATTTCGTGCATTTTATTTCACTGGGTGATCCCAAACCTTATTATTTATCTTTGATTTTTTGTTGCCCCCTCTAATTGTCCTTCTGATCAAATCGCCATTGATAAATATGAAGTCGAACATATTCTTCATAATCGTGAAGTTCCAGAAAAATCCGACAAATACATTATTAAATATTCGGCAAAATGTCTAAAATTGAAAGTCATTAAATGACATATAGCGTATGGTTGTGAAAAATAGTGACCTTTTGCATAATAGTTTGAATTTGCTGACAACATGCTTTTACGCATAGGTATTTATAGAATCAAATTCTTAAAAATAGAAAATGTAAGTGATTTTATTAATGTTGAACTATGTGTACACTGAATAAGGGAATTGTTGTTACATTCTATAAGATGCTGGTAAATTACCATAGTAGGTTTTTTTTATCACAAGCTCTTTGTTTTAAATATCGCTCCACCAGTGGCTGAGAGGTACTTCTCTCGAAGCTGGTAGACAGGAGGTGCTGGGTTTGAAACCCAATCACACCCGTCGGCCTAACCATTCGGAGTTTTCGTGGTTTTCTTCGAACCTTGGGAAACCTTGCGTACATACGGCTTACGATTTCTTAGAAAGACCACCATGGAGGGCGCTCCCCCTTGGGCATATATCCCTCGAGTAGATAATCGGCCGTCAAAAATCAACCCAACCCAACCCAATCCTTTTAAATGCCATTTAATATACTATAACATCTAATCTTATTAGACAATAAACATAAATATTTTTCTATAAGGGAAGGAAGGATAAAATGGCCACTCAAGGTTTGATGCATTTTTATGATACATTTTTAATCAGTAAAGTTCTAGTAGGAAATAATATTATTAAAAATCAATAGATAAGAAGTCAAAATTTGACTTCTTATCTGCTGATTTTTGAAAACCTTCATCACTAGTAATTGGCTGTAAATTAGATAAACGGCTGTACGATAGATCAACGGCAAAGACCTTATGAGACTCCTACTGATATGCAATAGAATCAGAGAATTAAAAAAATTCATATGTTTAAGATAAGTTTATAATTTTTTGGAATCAATAAAAAGTGTGCTACTCACAAAAATATGTTAGATATTTTAAGGACTTCTCTATGCTCACTATAATTCTTAAAATTTTAAATGTGTTTATCGATTATCAGTAATATATTTTGTAAGAAGTGTAATAAAAAGAACTAAAAAAACACGCTTGAACATATGTTTTTTTTTCAATCAGTGGAATTCAGTGCCCTACAAATTATACAAGAAATACAAGGTGGCCATAATTAAACTGACAGTACTCAGAGTGTTTTGTCGGGGACGAAGGGAAAAATAGTTCCAAAAGTCACCACTAGGGAATATGTGGCGCTGTGTAACGGAAAAGAGAGTATTATTGCAGTATTGAACTTGAATTAAATCGTTAATTGTGCTAAATAAGAGGTAATTTTATTTCAGTATTGATTCTGCAATTTTTAAACCCTTTTTTCTGTTACACAACGCCACCTATTCCCCTTGCAGTGACTTTTGGAACTATTTTTTTTTCGCGGAATCCTTCGTCCTCCATCTTGTTTAATCTTCTTACAAAATTTGGCGTCATTCTCTCAATTATTTCGCGCTACAGAACACTGAGTACTGTACAGTTTAATTATGGCCACCTTCTTTATTAATGACCTTTTCTTTTAAGTATTTGATAAAAGAAATATAATTTATTTACCTCTTCATCTTAACCCTTATATACTCGCACAGACTTATGTAAAACTTCCCATTTGGTGTATTTTGTGCTGCACATATTTCTAAGTTTCTAGAAAAATAAATTGATGTTTTATAAGATTAACTGCGAGTGAAAAACAGTTCACTTGTAGCATAATGTTGTATAAAGGAAAAAACAATTAATGTAGGAAGTTGTCAAAATACTTTCGAGCAATGAGCATTTTTTTTTCTATGCCTATTTAAATTTACGAAATCCAGTGGTGTGAAAAATACATCAGCGCACGTAATTTGAGATGTAAGCTTTACAAAAAGAGCATAGATGTCAAATATTAGTGTTTTGAATACGGCAGTTTTCCAATATTAGTACTTGCCTTACTAAATCGCAGAATTCTGCTATTACATAATGAGAAGATTACTTTTCGAAAATAGTAGTATTTAAAATCTGTAATCCTTGCCGCCTTTTTATCAAAGCCCATTTTCATATTCGCCATCGTGTTTGATGACATTTTCTTCTTGATCTGTTGTTGGCAATTAGAATATAGCTTGGTATTTTTATTGACTATGTTGTTTGTTTTTTGAATAAACGGCAAGTTTGTGTGGCAACGGATAAATAATTCTATGTAATTTTTGCCTACATATATGTGACTAGCGGCAAGAATGCGTTTGCAATAAAAACAATAGCAATTCGGAAAAGAAAACAGTGGATTTATGTAGTTTTTAAATTATTAATTAAATTTAGTAACAGTTTCTAATCTGATTGCGGTCATCTTTATTAAAAAAAAAATCCGTATGAAACAGCGTGAAATAGGAAATGTTATATGCTCTTTGACATGTATAATTCTACTTTCCATTAATAATAATAGTAATAATAAAGCCAGAGCACACGTTATATTCTTACACGAAGTCCCGGAATAAACAAATCAACATCCTTCTTTTTCTTGGTTTAAAGAAGAATTCTGATATGTGCTTTTGAATGTATGCACATAATGCCAGTTTTGAACATATCAATTCTCGTGAGCCGGAAGCAATTTTTAACTATGAATTGTGGTTGCATAAAAGTTAATTTGACAAATTTATAGACTGTTATTTCATTTAAGATCAAAATGGAGAAAATTAATGCAGTAATATTCTCTTAAGGATGTTGAATGTATTAGTCTTTAGTTTTAAATATATAGATATACTAAATCTATTTCTGCCAAAAAACGTCATACTAAAATAGATAAAGTATATTTTATTGAAATTAGTTTAAAAAATTTAGTGCTGTATTGGGCAAACAACAGTTTTTTAAAATGACATTTTACCAAAATCCTCTTAAATTAAAGGATTTAATATGCGTCTTATAAAATAATAGTAATAATAATAATAATAACAATAATAATAATAATAATAATAGTAATAAACCCAGCGTATGTTTTTTCGGAAAATCGAAAACACACAAAACTAAAATTCGTTCGGCATACTTGGAATAAATATCCTTTGTCGAAATATTGTCGCATGAACATTAAATTACAAATAACTCAGAAAAGAAGAGTGTGTAATTGATAACAATCATGCCTTTGTACTTATACTTTTATATCATACCTTTGTTATTATACCTATTTTACGTAACAGAAATCGAAATTTTCATTCAGTTTTTGACTATTGTACATTTTTCTCTTTCTGACTGCTTATTCATATGTTTGACATGCAACAAGTTTCAACTGACGACGATTCATAGTGTATGTAAAACATTCTCTCGTTTAAACCACATGCATACTATACAATCGATACATTAACAGCAGCATTTGAAAATTTTATCCTGTAATTAACACGAAAAATACTATAATTAGTTTGGCATGGTAGACAGGTTGCAATTATCTAAAGCATTCTGGACTTCAAGAACCATACATCACTTGAATCCTGATCAACAAAATCAACAGATTATTTACAACTTAATTTATTTTGTGTAATCATTTGATTTTTAAACACGGTACTTTTACTCTTTCTGCCTAGTTATAAAAGTATTTTGCATCGGGCACGTTTCAGCGGACATTGATATAATATATGTACAAAATTCGTCTATTTAACGCACACTTAATGTACAGTCGAAACATCAACACCAGCATTTGATATATTTATCGAGTTCTTAATACGAAAATTAATATAATTACTTTGGAATGGCAGACTAGTTGCAATTATCTAATGCGCTCTTAAATAAAAAAATTCTTAAAAGATTTTTTTTTCCGGTGTAACTGTTATATTTTTTGCTCAAGTAAGCAAATTAAACAGAAATGTAAAGAGTAACTCTACGACTGTTACAAAAAAAAAGAGCATTACAACAGTTACCAGTGCGGTTCATTGGTCCCATACGAAAATATATCGAATTAGTAAAACATATATTTCCTATTGATAGATAATGAATATACTGATGAATAATACAACATGATTTATGACAAATAGAAGGAAAACATATTGTAATGATTAGGCACTAATTGTTATAATTTCCCATTATTATGTACACTATAGAAATAGACAAAATATGAAATCGTATCCAATGTGCCAGTGTCTATAGTTGGCTGGTTAATGTGATTTGGGGAAAGCTAAGACCACTTTCCTCAATTGGGAAGTTAAACTCAACTAGGGCTTCAACAAAGGAAATGCAGGCGGTTCCGCGATACCAACCTCCAAGTCGGAAAGGCACTTTACTCATATCGTCAATGTCAATTATCATTGCACCGGTAATCGGAAGAAAAAGACACATGTTTCATTCGGGTCGTCAACTAAATTTGCTTTCATTCTGTCACTCAACTCAGCACCTCTGGGAAATTTGTTACCAAACTTTTTGTTAGATTAAACAAAACAGTTGAAATCCCATTTACAGATGCAATATTTGCTTCTGATGTTTCACAATCCATGTAAATTCATAGCTGCCAACCTTGCACTAATCTTCCGTAATGACTGGATTAATATGACCCACGTTAACCGCATTTCGCAACAGAAAATTTATTTCATGAATGCTTATTCATTTAATTCTAGGTTTCTACGTGGAACACATTTAATTTCATTTCTTAAAATTTTTTCTGGTTCGAAACCTATTAAACCAGGGTCAAATTAACGCAAGCATTACGGAGGATTAGTGTGAAGTTGGCACCTATGTAAATTACAAGAAAACATTTTTGTGGTACGACCCGAGTCAGAAAACTCCATAAAGAAATCTGGTAATATCGCTGCATTTTTTTATAACATTCATTTTAAATAAATTTATATGAATTCCACCAAAATATCTCACACAAATTTCGTTTTATGAAAACAGCAAATAAATAAGCCTCGATGTAAAACTTTCTTTCATAATATGTCGCTATTTGATGCAGTTTTATTAAAAAAGTAAAGTAATAAATAAATAAATAAACAAACAATAGTTAGAAATTTTTTTCTTAATCTTCCTAAAAAATATATTCAAATAAATCTACACATAAAGCAGACTCTAAAGAAAGAGAAAATTGAATCTAAACTTAAACAAGAATTTTTATTAGTAAGATTCTTATGCAAACTATCACAAATATGAGTATTAAAAGCGTAAAAGCAGATGTTTGAAGTATCGTATGTTTTCTATAACATCGAGTTTCCACTGTTTTTAAAAGCGTCTGTTTTAACACTGAAAATTTACTTTAACAGCAAATAATGCACGCAATTTCAATACTTTCATTACATACACGCATTTTATTAACTTAAGGAAGAAATTCTATCCTTTCATTTAAAAATCCTTTCACGGTCTTTATTGATTGATTCTCATGAGAATCTTCATATTCCAAGACAAACACGTCCCCTCTAAAACGAAGCCTGCGTCAAGCAAGATTTTTAAAGAGATGAAAGTTTACTTCCCGTGAAAAAGAACTAAAAGATAATGCAGATTTCTACATCTGCATATCTTTTTTTTTTTTTTTTTTTTTTTTTTTTTTTTTAAGCATCTATGGAAGAGCTTAGTAAAAGATTTCTGACTTCATTACTAAAACTTTCTTTCACAAAATTTCTTGAACTTTAAATGGACGATCTCTTTGTTTGCTGAAAGAGACAGAAAATATACAAGATAAATTCATGAAAATATTATTTCAGTCTCGAAAAAAAAAAGAAATCCTTTTAAAGCAAAGTCCATAGTTTAATAATTCATAACATACATGAATTGAAATTAATAAGGACAGACAGAGTATTGATCAGTTTTAACTTCACAGAAATTTCCCCGGAAGGTTTTTTTTTTTTTTTTTTTTTTTTTTTTTTTGTAATTCCGGGGGAGGATATATGGATTTCTAGGGTGCATTTGCAGTTTTAGACTATATATTACCACAGTGATTACGTCCTGCACTGTAAAAAATTCCGAGCCGTATTCCTGTAGGAATCGGAAAAATAGTTGCCCTTATCGTATCGGAAAAATTTCCGACCCAGCTCGGAATAAAATCCGTAAAAAAAAAGGAAACATTCATTAAAACGGTACTTTTCGGATTATATTCCAATTTTACGGATTTTATTCCGATTTTACTGATTTTATTCCGAGCTGGGTCGTAAATTTTTCCGGTACGATAAGGGCAACTATTTTTCCGATTCCTACAGGAAAACTGGTCGAATTTTTTTTTACAGTGTATAATTTTAACGAAATAAACTATAAAAAAATCTAAAAATAGATTAAAAAATTCTTAACTTTAAATCATTGGTTTGAAATAAATAAAATAAATTCAGAAAATGACAGACAGTGTTACTTCAATATTTGCTAGGACATTCAAAAATAAATAAATAATATTGTAGTAAAAACGAAAAATGAACCCCGAAGTACTTTTTAATTGTGGCCTACGGAATCGTTATCATATAGTAGCATTTCTTTAAGTAATCACAAAACTAATAAAAATTAAAAAGAAAGGAGATACAGTCGACTCTCTGTTTAACGTCGCTCTACTGAAGGACGATCTCTATTTAAGGACGATATTTTGTGGCCCCAGTTCCTTTAAGTAAAAAAATCTCTATTTAAAGACGAAATCGTTTCTATTTAACGACGATTTTTACGTAATTTTTTTCCCGATCCCTTTAAACATGTTAAACTAAGGAACTTCCTCTGATAGAAAAACAAGTTTTCTTGCAATTCAGATGAGAACAAATAAAGGAGAAGGATGTAATGAAATTTACCCATGTGACGAAGACGTTTTAACAACCGACTGCAGAAATTTAAATCAAATTTATGAAGACATCGCAAATAAAAATGCAACTTTAGATGCAAAAGATGGTGATGAAGCTGATGATTCAGAAAGCGAGACAAAACCTCCTCCTTACTCAGATGCGAATTCTGCACTATGGATATTCTTCGCCATTACATTGATCATCAAATATGGAAGATGACTCATTCGACCTTCTTGAAAAGCTTGAAGCAAGGGTACTTAAAACTAGACCACCATTGAAACAATCTGCTTTTTTTGATTTTTTAAAAACTTCATTTGTTTAATTAAATGTATTATAAATATTTTTATTTTACTTTAAGAAACATTGTATACTGTAATATTGTTCTTGTATACAATATAATTAATGCAATTTGTATTTTTGTATGAAAGAAAACATAAAATAAATTTAAATAAATAAATAAAACATTTCTAAGCATGCCAATATATTGAGAAATGTATTGATTGTCCTAAGCCTGTAATCTGTGAAGGGAAATGTTTTTCAAATATTATTTTTCCACAAATTCTGCTTAAGGACGATCTCTATTTAAGGACGATTTTTCGAGGTTTCTTGAAAGTCGTTAAACAGAGAGCCAACTGTAGTTTAAAATGTAACACTTTCTTCCATGGAGTTACTCTCTATTAAAAGAAATATATCGAAACGCATGTCAACAACTATACAGTCTTTTGTACAGAGTTAATAGGTATGCACGTATGGTGTTCGTGTACTTCGCTATAAATTAGACAAATTCGGCGATGCCCATATCTTCAAGTGGAATGTTTCATCATTACCTTGATAGATATTAAAAACATGTATACAAGTTACATTTAATACTAAAAACATTTAACTTTTCATTTTTGTACTGCTAAATATGCATTTATTCCGTGTGTGCACCGAAAAGGAATCGTGTCATTTATGATAAAAGTACTTTTTTATACAAAGGAAACCGTTTTGTAGCAATTGTTGCGTTGAAGAAGATCCGTGCATCTGAACGAGAGAGAATACATCTCTAAACTTTAATGTAAGCATAATCCAATATATTTTACATAATTGACATACAATGATTATCTCAGAATATACAGCTGTATGAAAATCAGTCAATTAGTTTGAATCAGAATGTAGTTCTTCTTAAAAATGAAAACTCAAAATTTAAATATTCACAGGATGAAAAATCATCGATATGTCAGCGTGGTTTTTGCTAAAATTAAATTTCATGGTAAATGTATGAGTCTGCTTTCTTCTCCTCTTTTAATGTTTCAGAGAAATTGCCGTAAAATAACATGCATATATTTAGAAGGAGTTTTGACTGATCAGAACTACAAGTATAAATAGGTTAGCAGTTGGGAGAAACGCTACAGAGAGCGCGTAGCTTTCTAAAGATGAGATATCGGCATGGTAAGAATGAAAAGTAAAGCTTTTATGATTACTTTATAGAAGAAGACTAATTTAAAGTTGAAGGTGTCAATTTGATTAACTTACAAGGAAGTTGTGTAAGGTGAGAACGCTAGATTTGCTTGTTACCCGTTGATTGTCACACATAATGCTCTATTTTTAATTTCAGTGTTTCTTTAAATATTCCATATTTTAAATATATAATTTGTAATTACATGATGTTATTTAAGATCCAGTAAACTTTTAATTGGAAGACTAGGTACATATGAAGTAAATTTTCTAATATTCACAAGGTAAATATTCACAGGATGCAAAGTCCTCGATATGTCAGCGTGGTTTAAAAATTCTAATCTAGTCTTAATAACCTACTTAATAGATTGAAATTTAGTATAGCTTTTAACTGCTGAAAGTTTATTTTGTACATTAAATATGGGAATAATATATTATTAGGTATGGAGTAATCAGCATAAAGATAATTAAAAATATATTGTGTATTTATTGATTATAAGCACACAGGTGATAAATAATATTTTCAAGTGGTAAGTCGTTTTGAAAAAAAATACTTTTTAATGCACTTTTTTGAAAACTGCATCTCCATTTATTTTTGAGATGTTAATTTTTTTTTGTAGTTTTTAGCGACATTTGTTTAATTTTGGCAACTCAAGTACTCCATTTCTGTAGAAAGTAAAAAAAAAATAGCAATTATATCTTTTTGTTGCCATTTTCCGACAAAAATTGAAAAAAAAAATGTACTTAAAATACAGGCTATTTTGATAATATAGAAATGAATAATTTCTGATAAAACGTGGAGATATTATAAACTAAATTTAATTTTAAGTATCTATATTAATATTACAAACAAATGAAAGCATATGAATCATGAGATAGCCGCTTTCTTTGGTCGAGTTTTTTGAATGACGATACCTCTTTTTTTCACTGTAGAGAAAAAAAAATCCGTTTTTCTGGTTAAAAACGGAAATTTTTCTGTAATTTATGGAGACAAATTTCCGTAAAAAATGGAAATAATACTGGCGTCTAGATTGCCAGTAGAATCACCGTTTTTTAGTCCAGTTTTTTTTTTTTTTTTTTACCCTGTTGGATTTGTGTATCATTCAACGATAGCAACGTCCTATTCATACTTTATTGTAGATGTTGTTTAATACTGGATCGCAAATGAGGAATTATTTAGAGTATGTGGATTACGTCATTTTATATAAAATAAAATCGCGTGTTTTATGTCTTAAAACTGAACTATAGTAGAGTTCTGATTATCCGAGTCCCGCTTAACCAAGTTGCCGCTTTAACCGAGTTATTTTCTTCTTATGGACTGGATTTTTTTTTTTTTTTAAATGGCCATTTATTCCCACATTCTGACCAGAAAATCAGAGTTCTAACTTTTTTCGGCTGCTCTTTCATCTTCATCTAACACTTCATTTATAATGGCTGTTTCAAAATAATAGAAGCCATCTGTCCATCAGAAGAAAAGGATTCATCCCAAAAGTATAACTTCAATTAACTCGGATAATCGAGACTCTTCTGTACCTATATTTATATACATATATTTTATTTTCCTCGGGGGCGGCACTAAATTCTGAAAAAGCAGAATTCCTATTCTCTAGTCTTTATAGTTTGCTTTACTTTTATTATTAATGAAAGAAAAAATTCATATTTAAAATAATCGTTTATAAGGAAGAGTATTTCTGAAAAAACAAGTGGCATTTATTCGCTCTTTTATTCTTTTTTCCCGTGCTCGATTTAAAGCCGTTTATTGAAATCGCGTGTATAAGTGCTAGTGTTTATAAAAGAATGTCCGATTTAAATCAATACACAATAAATTGTTATTCAGAAGTGTATACAGGCTTTGCCGCAAATGCATTACTGTTCTGACCTCCCAAGAGAAAATTTCAATTTACTCTGTTTGGTGGAATTATTTGGTTTATTCTTTTGGGAATTTGGAAAGAATTCAAAGCATGTCTGCAGCTCTGATTAAAGTAATGGGATACAATTATTTTAGACAAGTGCCTTTTTACTCATTGTTGCTTTCTTAAGCAAATCTAGATAACCTGCATTTAAAAACCCATATAAATACAATTTTATGGGAAGTAATTTAAAACAGCGGTAGTTATCTGTCACTGCCGCTCAAAATCATTTAACGACTTTTACGTCGATCGAGAGGTCTTCTATGCCCTTGCATTTTAGTAGGCTGCTGTAAGGTTTTATATGTTAAATATTTCCTTTTGTAAGTAACAATACGTATGTTAATATTCTTTGCACTTTTTATTGTTATATAGGCTTTGCTAGAAACAATTACTGTTTTCGCATCCCCGGAGAAAATTTTCGATTTTACAACTGCTTGTTGAAATTATCTGGCTTACTCTTTTGGGAATAAATGGAGGATTTAAATCATCTCTGCAGCTGTGATTAAGGTAAAGGGATACAATTGAATTACACAAGTGCCTTTCGTAAATAATTGATTTTGTAAAAAAAAAAAAAATAAATCAAGGTACGACATATCGCAATGTTAACAGAAATACAATTTATGGGAGGTAATTTAGAAAACGATACAATTTTGACACCGTTGATCACGTATTTTTAGAAACATTTTCGACGACACAATAGAGACACACTTTCGAAAATATTTGCAGTTTAGAATTCTAGAGTGGTTTTATAATTTAAATATCTAATTGCACAATTAAAAATACGTTTGTTAATAATAAATCAAAATACTAGTCTGATTATTTTACAGGAGATTGTTTAAATGCTAATTATAAGCAGTATAAAATAAAACATGAATATTACTAAAACATATAATCCCAAATAGTGAAACAAACAGAAACAGATTTAAATGAATTTATAAATATTAATAATATATAATGACATTAAAAAATATAAACTGAAGTAAAAATTATATGGAAGAGAAACTTTACTTTATTCCATAAATGAATAAAACTCGAAAAAAGTTTCCGATGTAATTTATTAGCACTTTCCTTCCGCAGGAAAAATTTATTCCAGATTTTATTTTATCATGAAGGGAAATGGTAATTCATTGATACCGAGATTATAAGAACTTATTTTCTAATATTATGTCGCAAAATATGTTTTTCTCATGTTAAGTTTATTATTTACAACAGGCCAGTCCAACCTTTCACAAAGCAGGGGCCCATGTAAGCTCTTTGAAATCAATGAAGGGCGCCATTATTAACATGGCTTAAAACATGCAAGAAAATCATTTCACAGTATTAGTAGCTATACACATATGCAAATGCATCTCGCAGTAGAAGACACAAGGCCCCCTATGGATATGAAGCCCCATGTAAATTCAAACCTTCAAAATGACTGTAAATCGTAGTAAATTTCAAATTATAGATTTTTCTGCAAGCTGCTATCTCAAAAATTTTTGAATTGGAAGGAAAAAGAAAATTATAGCTCGGAGACAATGTTAGGTTGGTTTTTTTTTTCTTGGTGTGAGGGGGGGGGGGGGGGGGTGGGACTCAAAAATACTCCTTGATTTATTTTGAAGGTAAAAATTTGCCGTTATAAAAAAGGCAGAAACAAAGACCGGCATGATATAATGACCAATGCATGGATGATTCAAAAAAGATATCCTGGAAGAGCTTTCAATGATGGAAATCTTTTCGCACGATTTTATAGATATTTTTAAAAAACAAAATTATTAAAATTACCTAAAATTTCAAAGATCTGGGGGGAGAAAATGACAGCCCTTTTTTCCGTCGTATAAAACAGCCAATGGGCCAGTGAAACAACGTCAATAAAAATAACAAAAATTGGATTTTCATGCACTAACGAAGGCGTGGAAGCGCTTATTTTTCTACATTTTACTTCTTAACATATCATAACGTTATTGGCAACTTTTACCAATTCCCATCGTCATAATTTCCACAAAATAATTTATAAAGAATAACTAACTATAAATTAGTAAACAAAAAGCAATAACACATGATTAATTTTTTTAAGTACGTTTTAATTTTTGATGCATTAAATACAATTGCAGATGTTTTTAAAACATCTCTCAAGCAAATTTACAGCTTTTCTTCGTTGATAAAATTTTTGTTGGCCTTAAATTCTGATTTATTTGATACGAAATTGTAGAACTGCTTCATAAAAATGCGTTAAACCATTTGCACCTATGTAGGTTATCTACAAATTATGTTTTCGTTCTAGTTCTTCAGTTATCAACTTGTTCAGTTATCAGTAGCTTCAGTTATCAACCCTCTTCAAAACATAACTCCTTATCACCCTGATTACAACTTTTACTCTGTCCAATATAAGTGATAGTGGTGTGTCTCCGTACCAGTAGTGGACGCCCTCGAGAAATGCATCAAGTTGATGCGAAATTAAAAAATAAACACAATAAATTAATTCTGCAGACTCATTTTTTATCATATTAAAGCGAAAAGTGTAAAAAAGATATTAAACGTAGGCACAAAAATTAACTTACCTTATTCCAACTACGAGAAGTCATGATAAGATGGATAAAGAGTCGCATTGTTCCAGTTGAAATTACCTCGTTCCTAGACTGATGGCTTAAAATCTCGGTAGTTAGAGGTGTTAACATCAGAGGGCCGTAATATGAGTAAATTTGCAAGGAGCGCGAAAATCTGCGCGACATTTAAACCATATTCTTTTAAGTTCAAATTTAAAATTGTACATTAATGGTAAGATGTTTACAATTGATTCTGTTATGATAGCATTTTTTTAAAAGTAAAATTGTTCTTGAAATCACCACATAAATATGCTTTAAGTAAAAGTTATCTATCATATACATTAATATCTATTTTGTATTTTTTTTCATAGTATTTGACATTAATATCATAACACAACCGTATTTGGTAAATCAATAATAGTTGTATTCTTTACAATGGGCTCCAATATTACGGCAATAATTCTTTCATTGGAAATACTCCCAAATAAGTATCAAAAATTAAATATTGGCTTTGCAATGGAAAATTTTGTACTAGTAAGTACAATTTTGTATTGGCTTTTACATTTTAAATTGTTTGATCGAATTTGAAATATCTGATATCATCGTCATTACAAAAACAATGATTATAAATCGTGAAACAATGTAACCATAGACAAAGTGTGGAATAGTGTTTTTATTACTCATTAATTTAGTTGTGTCGCCTTATAATAAAGTTAGATAGCAATAAAGTTAAATTAATAAAAACCTATAAATTTATATCGTTTTATGTTACGCAAGATTATATGGTAGAAAAAATAAAAATTTCATAATACTATGTATATGCGTATATTCAATAGTTTGTGACTGTAAATATATATCGTTAGAGAATTTTTGATAAGTTTGGACCTCACTTCCCTCCCCCCCACCCGTACGATATCATACGTTATCATTCATCAACACCACCTCCCTTAATGATAACTCTGACCCTCAGTGTTTCACCTCAAAATTTTTATTCCTTTTTTTTTTTCTTATACGTTGTCAGTGATATACAGATATCATTATACATATATTATTCGGACAATTTGCTGATTCAAATGAAAAGAAGTCAATAAAATATAACTATTATACATTAAATAAATTTAAACCAAATCACACCTAAAAGAGATAGTTACTATTTTAAAGTATTTAATAATAGTTTTCTGTTACATAATGCTATCAATATTAATATTGTCTTCTTGCACTTGCCTTTTGAAGGAAAAGGGAGAAAGCAAAACTTCTTCGGGACAAAACAGGTGAACAAAAATCGTCCTCTTTTCTTTTATTAGTAAACAGAACATGTATAATTCCATACTTATTTTGCACCTGCTTTATGGCAGAACAAAAGTAATGCCGAATGCTGGGGTATTCCACATTTTGGAATGAAAGGATTTTATAATCATTTAATGGTTTTAATAATAACTTTGTATTTTCATAAAAATGGACAAATAACTAAAAAAAGGGATAAAAACTATTTATGTAAACAAAAAAAAAGGAAAAAGAAATAAAACATTTTTATTGAATTAAAAATGATACGATATGAAAGAAAAAAGGTTAAAATAAGGTTATTGTATATTTTCATTCGTGTTTATATCCTATTTTCGTAGATTAAGGAACATTTGTCTTTATTTATAATGTAAAAGAGAATGAGGAAAGAAATTCCAAATGGAAGTTATAACCATGGCTGCGAAGTCGGAGTCGGAGTCAGGCTCATTTTAGAGCGAAAGAGTCGGAGTCGCAGTGGGATCTGTTAAAATTCCCGGAGTCGGAATCGTACATTTTACAAGCAGGGCTGCGTTGTGGAGTCGGAGTCAGGTCCATTATTGAGCGAAAGAGTCCTAGTCGGAGTAGGATCTGTTAAAATTCCCGGAATCGGAGTCGTCCATATTTTCCTCCGACTCCGCACACAGCAAAAAAAAAAAAAAAAAAAAAAAAAAAAAACCCACTGTAGATTTGCCAGAAGTTTGTGCTGTTATTTTTCATGTTTATGAAGTCAAGAAATCAAAGAAAGCTGCAGCACATTCAACTGTTCGAGTTTGAGCGCGAGATGAACAGTACTTTGTGCTTTCAAAATGTCATTTTTTTTTTTTTTTTTTTACAGTGCAGCCCTGGTTATAGCATTATTTCTAAAACTTCAAGTTACAAAATAAAGTTGTTTCCACAAAAGTTTCTTGTTTCTGATTTTCCGTACTAGCGTTTTACCTTTCAATAGGCGCGGAGTGGTGTAAATCCTTTTTGTTCGGACTATCAAATATTCTTAACGAAACCCCTAATTTTTTTCCATTATATTTGTCATACCATATTTTTAAATTACGATTGAAACTGTCTTTGGTATTTAGATTTTATTGAAAATGTGGAATAAAACGGAGATGTAAAAATAAAAATAAAAATGTAAAAATTCTTTATTAATGAGACTAAAGACGCTCATCAAGATATGAAATGTTGTTAACGTGTAATGTATTTAGAATGTATGAAATGACAGAATGTAAAATGTAAGTATAAATAAATATAATGACACTTAAAATTGCCATTTTATCATATTTGCTAATAACATCATTACCAATAGCAGAAAATGGTACGAAAATGTGTTTTCACTTTTACCGACAATGATGATGCGAATGAAGACTGTTAATTATAATCAAACTCTGTCTGTATTTACATTTAATATTCCAGAAAATGTTTTGCCTAAAATATACATAAGCTTTATTATTTTGGCTTTTACAATTTAATATTTAAAACATTAAAGTAAAGAAATTCATAACTTATTCTTTGATTTATCCTAGATTATAGACATTTTCAGTTACATCGATAGGTTCGTTTTTCAATAATTTATACTTATTTCATTTACCATTCAAGAACATTTTAAAAACAAATTCAAGAAAAATTCACTATTTTTGAGCACTAAATTTAAATATGTAATAAATTCAAAATATTTCTACTGAATTGCTAAATCTTTGGTTTCCATTTTAATGTGCCAATGACAAAATAAACCAAATACATTTATTAAAAATATTTCTTTGAATTCAGACGATACGTTTCTTTTTCCATGCATATGCATCAATCAAAGTTAAGATTATAATTTATTTTTTATGTTTTGTGAACTGCATATATCAATTTGATTGGTTAAATAAACAATAATTTCTTTAAGATTTAGATCCTTTTTTTTCACGTTTAACATATAAATAAAAAAAGAATAGCATTTAGAAGCATTTAGAAAGAATAGCATTATATGGTGCTCCTCAGAATTTCAGTAGCTTAGTATTAAATTAATATAGGGTAACTCTAGGTTAGATAGCCAAGGTTTTTAAATATTGAAATAAAAATTCTTACAATGCAAATACAAGAAATATTTATGCATATTTAAATATATTATACATATACTCATAATATTTTGGTATCAAATAATTAAATATTGAAAACAAAAAGTGGAAAACAAAATTAAAATTAAAATGGCAGATGGCCATATCTCATTAAAGTCGAGGAGAGATGCCCATCCAATACAAAAAAGAAAAAGGGAAGTTAAATAGCAAAAAATAAATAAATAAATAAATAAATAAATAAATAAATAAATAAAATAACACATAGCAATTTGTAAAGATGCAGTTATATGATGGAAAATGAGTGAATAAAACTCGAATAAACAAAATTTTAAGTATAATTTCAATGCTTCACACTTTTCGTAAATTCTTACCACATTTTTGGCAAAGGTCTTGATAAATTGTACACGTTTCATGGAATTATTTCCAGGTACCTTATGAATTGTATCCAGACATCCTTTTTGGTTGTGATATTATATTGTTCTGCACAACCAACACAGTGATCCTAATCCAATTCTATTCACTCGGAATTTGTAGAATCTGATAATTTTAAATGTATTTCATATTCTTCGTTGCTGGAAATGTCGTGTTTTTTTCTCGCGTTAATTTTAGGTTTATTGCGTTAATTTAGCTTATTTATCAACTTTATCAGTTTCTGGAATGAAAGTTTCTGACGTTTTTCAGTATTTTCTCAAACAAATACATCGTTAGATCTTATTATATTATTTTTTAAAATATTTATATTAGTTAAAATTTAAACAATTATATCAATTAATATAATTATAAACATAAACGTTATATATTTATTTTAAATTTAATTAAATTTAGATAAAATCCTCACTCCATATAATTTTGAAATATTGATTAAATGTGGCCATCTCTCTTCGATTTCATGTTGCCATCTCTCCTGAAATTGAAGGACTGAGGTTCGCTCAATTTTAAGCATCACTAGTCATTGTACGTCTTTGTTTTAGGCTTAGAAGTAAAGATTAGATTATATACGTACCTTTAAAGTACATGTAGTAAAATATATAAACCAGTATAAGATTATATTTAGCCTGAACCAGCGCACCCCCCCCCTCACAGAACAAGAAAAATAACTATGTAAACATTAAAACTTTAACAAAAACTAGGAAAAGATAGGCTGCGGCCTCATCGGCAGAGGGTAATGTTTCAAAAGCAGCCGAGCATTCGATAAAATATGCATTAGTGGCAGTGGGTTTCGGCAGAACAGTGATAGCAAAATCAAATGTTAAAGATTCGATGGCTATTATCACATGCTCCCCCTCCGTATATATATATATGTGTATATATATAACGTGCGTACTACAAAACATTCAGATACCTAAATAAAAGAAAATATTCAAGCACTAAATTAAATAAACATTAAAATTACGCTTACTATTTATATTCGAAAAACACAACGGCACGTCGCAATGAATAAACTCGTTGAACTATTTCCTACGAACAAAGTTTATGTTGCAATCTATGAACAAGTTTCGGAAATATTTAGACTGGCCATCTATCCTAGAGTTACCCTGCTACTACATAAATCGTAAAAAATGACTGTTGTAACAAGACTTAGAAATCATGCTGAGATCGCAGCTTTGTGTAAAAGATACAACGCGTGCAGCTTTTAGAACTATCCAAGATTAAATCTTACTCATGATACCTGTAATCAGTATTAAAAATAGACTGACCTCCAAACGATATAAGATTATACAACTGGTCTTTGAATGTAATTAAAAGAAATTAACATAAAACATGAAATTTAAAAGATTCGTACGTTCAACAATTGTTCATGAAATTTTGCATATCTTAACATCAAGTATGATTTGCAAATAAAGAATTATATTTTTTACTTAAGTCCACCGTTTTAATAAAAAAAGAATTCACAGATTTTTCTGAAAAAAATGCGTTTTAGTAAATCATGTTCCCGGACCTATTTGTAATGCATTGGCGGTATCGATTTTTCACACTGTCTATTAAGTTGTTGAACACAGGCATGGGAAACAACGCCAGTACATGGATACATGATTGTTCCTTCTCATTTACGACTTTGTAGTAAGACTTACGTCAGTTACCTATATGCTGAGGTACGTAGTCACACAGATTCTGTTTCTTGGCTCGCCATTCCATTCGTTGCAAACTTTGATCCTCCAGATATTCATCAAGAAACCTAGCTCGGTAAGATTGAGCCTTATCAGCCATTAATATGAGTTATTCTCCTCGAGCACCAAAATATGGTGTGACATACGGAATACGGATCATGTTCCGATATCTCACAGCAGTTAGAGTGCCTCTACGATACGTGTGCAGGTTTGTCTTACCACCCAGAGAGATTCTAGTCCAATTCGCTCTTTTTCTCTTTCAAGAATGAGACATTGCTATTGCCTTGTTGTCTCCAGTTCAGCACACGATCTGAATCACTGTCTAAAGCAACTAAGAACTCGTATATAAAGAGTACAAAAGTCCATTGTTATCTGGTCCAAGTAACGTGCTTTCTAGCCCAATGTGAACGGACATTTCCCTGTGGTGGATTATGAGTGGCACACTCACAACGGGTCGTTTTGCATAGTGTTCAGTGTTAGACCGGGAGGCGTCAACACAAACCATCACCTCATTGAGTAGACGGCTGAAATTCCAGTATTAGTTAAATCACGATTCGCATATTAAAATGCAGCGGTTCTGCCAAGTCATATCTTGGGCGAAAACACCTGCAAACCCGATTTTAGTGGTTGACTGGTTAGTTTACTATTGTGTTTTCCTGCTTCAAGTCCTCCATGTTTTCATAACTTTGGGTGCAAGAAAACATAATGATAACCACTAAAATCGAGTCTGCATGTGGTTTCCACCAAAGTATGACTCGGCAGGGGCGCGCCGACCCAGTGTGCAAAGTGTGCACCGCACACAGGCGCCAAATATTTTAATCGAAGCTGAAAATTTTCAAAAACTTTTATCCAATTTAAATTTATTAAAGCGGTATTTAAATCGAAAGTACGTCATTTTGAGTTCATTTGTACTTTTAAAATATATGAAATTTGCAGATGCTTGTCTGCGGCGTAGCTTTAGGGGTGGGGTGGAGGGGAAAGTCTCAAACAGAAAGGCACAACGGTGTCGAAAGGTAACGGTCGAAAGGTCACAGTCGTAAGGCACCACGGAAGGCTTAAGGGTGCAGTCAATCGCCTAAAATAAATTAAAAAAAGTTAGAAACATAAAAAATTCGGAAGGGCGACCGCGAATGTCCCTTTTGATATCCCTACTCTAGATCAGGCCTGTTCAGCTTTTTAGAAAGCAGGGACGCACTACAGCTGGTGGCAAATATGGAAGGCTCGATTATTCAAATAATTGAAAATATATAACACTTTTATCTTATTGTAGTATTGGTAGTGATACACATACTGACGATATAAAAACGGGTAAATATTATATTGCAGAATAGTAAAGCAACATAAGCCTCCAGGTTATGCACGGTACCCATGTAAAGGTAAATTTCCGAAAAAAGCACAAATCAATCATAGCAATCGGCTACATTATAACAAAAACAATAAATAAATAAAACAGGATGTAGCTCAAAATGCAATGAATGTAAAAAAAGAAATGAAAAACCCCACTCGATTCCAAACAAATTTAAAAGTCACGCCTATCATTGTATGCAACGCATAAAAACGATCCCATGAGCATGTAAGAAAGTTTCATGTCATTTACAGTCGGGAAACATGTTTTTTGAGAACAACCTCAAAATGAATTATATTTTATTGAAATTTTAATTGTATATTTTATAGATTTGCTTCGAACAAAGAATAATCGGAAAAAAGCGAGTTTCACTCGCGTACAGAGAGTTCATACAATAAATTTAGTAAATACTAACTGCAATCTTAGAAAATATAGTCGTTAAACGAATAATAAGACTTTGCAAAAACTTGGAATTATTTTATTAAATATTTTTCAATAGTTGCCTTCAATAATTGAATTCAATTGAAATGAAAAACGCTGACTATTTATCATTGTGATCCGTCTTACCTAAAACAAAGACCTTGTACAAAGTTTAATCTTGCCATTGTGCCAAGTGCGCTTTGAAAGGAGGTCGCGAAGTTGCATGGGCACTTTGGTCTGTGCCACATTTTTTTGATAGGTTTTTTATTAATATCTTGCCCCCAGTAGCAGAAAGTTATGGTTGTGTCTGCGGGATGAAAATTGTCTGAGGGAGTAGCATGTTACATTTTCTTATGTACAAACATTATGAGTGTTAAAATAGACAGCGTTCTTACTGATTAATACCAGGGGTGATTCTGAGTAAAAAAAAAAAAAAAATAAATCTGAAATTCGCAGCAAAATTTTCGAAAGGTTACAACAGAGGTGGGGGGGCAAGGAGCGAAAATCCACTACCGGCACTAATTATGTGTTTTCTTGCACACTTTTGATGAAATTTGGGTTTTTTCGCGATCTTTTGACGAAATATTCGTTTATCTCGATCGTGTGACGAAATTTGCCATTTTTCGCGATCTTATGAGGAAATTCCTCGTTTTTTTCGCGATCTTTTGACGAAATTTGCCGTTTTTTTCGCGATCCTTTGACAAAAATGAGCTTTTTTCGCGATCCTTTACGAACTTCGTGTTTTTTTCTCGATTCTTTGACGAACTTCGTGTTTTTTCCTCGATTCTTTGACGAACTTCGTGTTTTTTCTGAGATTCTGTGACAGAAATTTGCGTTTTTTCGGCACCTCTGGGACGAAATTAACGTTTTTCCCGGGATCTTTTGACGAAATTCGCGTTTTTACAGCGATCCTTTGGCAGAAATTTGCGCTTTTTGCGATTTTTTGACGAAATTACGCAAATTTAATTCCGAACTTTTGACACAAATTTTCCTTTTTTCGCGATCCTTTGACATAAATTTTCCTTTTTTCGGGATCCTTGGACAGTAATCTACGTTTTTCGTGATCTTTTGACAGAAATTTGCGCTTTTCCCCGATCGTTTTACAGAAATTTGCGTTTTTTCGCGATCGTTTTACAAAAGTGCGTTTTTTCGAGATCGTTTTACAAAAATTTGCGTTTTTTCGCGATCGTTTTACAGAAATTTGCATTTTTTCCGCGATTGTCTGATTAAATTGGTGTTTTTTCCTCTATCCTTTGATGAAATTCAAGTTTCTTCCGCGATTTTGTGACAGAAATTTGCGTTTTTCTTGCGCCCCTGGAACGAAATCCACGTTTTTTCGGGATTTTTGGATAAAATTCAAGTTTGTACAGCGATCTTTTGGCAGAAATTTACGTTTTTCGAGATCTTCAGACGAAATTCCTCCTTCTTTCCGCAATCCTTTGACATAAATTTGCGTTTGCTCGCGATCCTTTGACATACATTTGCGTTTTTTCGCGATCGTTTGACTAAATTTGCGTTTTTCCCACAATCGTTTGGCTAAATTCGCATTCTTTCCGAGATCCTTTTACTAAATTCGCATTCTTTCCGCGATCCTTTTACTAAATTCATGTTTTTTCCGCGATCCTGTGACAGAAATTTGCATTTTTTCTACAACCCTGGGACGAGATTCATGTTTTTTTTCCGGTCTCTTTTGACGAAATTCGCGTTTTTATAGCGACCCTTTGGCTATAAATTACCGATTTTTGTATGCGAACGATTGTCGAAATTGATATTTTTCGGTGACCATTTGTCGAATTCGCGATATTTCTTGTCAGAATTTTCGTACTGTTTTTTTTTTTAAGGAAATACTTTTTTTTTTTTTCAAGTTGGCAAATTTATCTGCAAGGTCCAAAATGAATCTGCGACGCACGTCGCGCGTCTCGAACTTTCTGCTACCGGGATCTTGCCTAATTATCGACATTTCTTGCATGATTTTGCGTCGATAGGCACATCGAACTCCTCTTTCAACCTCAACTCCCCCGCTGAGCGCCCGCCAGATAAAGTTTATGTGTAACGAAAAACTGCGATTTTCTGAAAAACTATATGACCTAGGATAATTGCTATAGTTTTAATGCAAAATCTAAATAAATTCCAACTATTACTAATTTTTCCGTAATTTTATTTTCAGTAGATTCGGAAATAGGAGGGGGGACATAATTTTGCCATACATTTTCGACAAATTTCTGAAAATATAATAATATCTAAGAGTAAAACAAATATATTTTTGAGTTCTGTGTTAAAAGCTTTTTCAAATGATACCCATCCCCCCTTTGATGATTTTTAAATAAACCTTAAATTTGTATGATTTTATATCTTTAACTCGATTTTTTCTGAAATACGTACCCACTCACTATCACTGTGTGAAAGTGGGGGAGAAGCTGCCAATTGTTCAGGTTTGTTATGTAATTTGTCTTCATGGTTTTTGGAAAATTGTATGTGGTAATAATGAAAAAATTTAAAACTTTAAAATGACCTCTACTTACTGATGAAAAAATGAGTTAAGAGGAGAGGAGTCAGTGCTTAGTAAAGTACAGGCCAAAAGCTTTAAAACGATATGTCACATGAAAAAATTTATTTTATCGCCCCCACTGGGGAATGCTCTCTAATAATCTGGGGTCAAACATAGACCTCACCAATCCAAGGCCCGTGAAGAATTTCACCTTCGGACAAGCATTCAAATGAGCTGCTCAAATCTTGCTGCAGCTTAATTAGGAGCTCAGTTAGAAAATCAATCCCCAGGGGGATCTGAGTGAGAGGGGTAGAAAGGTTCATGATACAAAAGAGTGGTTCGAGGGTTTTCTGATGATATATCACATGAGGGTTTAGCAGGCGTTCTGCGTACGCACTGCAAAATCTTGCAAAAATACAAATCTCGAATCTTTTAGTTCCACATTCCTACACCAGGAGGAACTCTATTCTTAACAAAACTGTTTCTGAACGAAATTCTGTCAAACAACCTACCCATAGTCAGTATATATTAGTCATTAGCCATATATTAGTCAAGGGGGGGGGACTTAAGCAAGAATTTAAGTTATTTGCTGAAATTACTATTCGAAAATAGTGGTAAGTACACTTTTGAAATTTTTATATTAAAAGTAATATTTATCCCAGAGCTCCGTCAAAAGTCCTCATCTAAAACGGTAGAAAATGGTACGGTTTTAAATATTCGATCCCCCCTCCCCCCAGCAAACAAAAATTATCGCCTGCCTCTCCCCCCCCCCTGAAATTTGATGCCCCCTACTTTTTTAAATCTTTATTTTGTGTTATAAACTATTTGAAAGTTCCAAATCGATCAGTTCGTCAGTTTTTTTTTTTTTTTTAATTTTAACAAATTCGCGTTTCAACAAAGCATTTCTTTTCCTTTTTAAAAATAGAATTTTTTATAAAAACTTGCGGATGGATTTTTATAAAATTTAGGTATTATTAAACAGCGTTTAAAGATAGGGCTAGATGCATAACTTTAAAATATCTAAATGGTGTATTTTTAAAAATTTGATGGCGTTCCAAAGCATTATACTATAAAAATCAATTGTGGTTTCGAAAGACTGGCTTTTAAATTTAGAGTTTGAAAGGAATCATCCAATTAATTAAATAATAATTAATATTTAAGTTTGTAATTGAGCGACAGTGAAGAAATTTACATATCTGAAATCAGCGAAACACTCTGCATCTGGATGAATAAAAATTAAATCTGTAAATTAATATTTTGAAAATTTTACATTCGTTCGAAAATGTCCACTATTGAAAGACGTCGGTTGTCTGCAATGAACACCTGGCGTCCATGGGAGAGATTTCGAATCTTTCTTTAGAAGGAAATAAAAAGATTTTTTTATAAATCCATTTTTCGTGGATTTTTTGACTTCCTGAAACCGTACCGGAATAATTTTAAGAATTTCTGAAAGAGGGATTTTTTTTTTTTTTTTTTTTTTTTTTTTTGCGTCTGGCAGGGGCGCCATTTGAGGTGGGCTGGAAAGGGGCAATACCTCCCCCCCTACCCCCAAGGAATTTGATTTTTCAGAAAATTTACCAACCATCAATTGTCAGATTCAAACAAAAATTAAAATATTGCTCAAAAGCTAAAATAATTTATCAGATTTAATTGCAATAAAAATATATTCATTAAATAAATACTTTATGGATAGAAATTAATAATTATCAAAAAAATTTCCTATTCGAACTTTCTTAAGGTCAGACATATATCGTACTTTGGCTAATTTTAAAAATACATGAGAGATATTTTCTTTTATCAATTGCTTCTCAGCTGTGTGCATCTTGATCATAGGAAAACTAGGCCCCTCATGGCTAGAAATTCAGGGATAGTTTTTTCAAATAGTTTTTTTTGTGGAGGGAGGGGTTGATGGGGCGAGTATAATAAGGATAAATAAATAGTAAATAAAGTAAATAAGGATATAAGTTCTTAATTATCCTACTTTTTTTACTTTTTTGGATTATTAGTGTCACATTATATTTACTGCAATCATTGCAATGTTAACAAATTATTTAATTGTGTATTTGCTTTATTAAATCATATTATATATGGTACACTCTCAAAATTCTTCAACTCCTAGGAATGGAGTCGACAAAACAATTTCTTCAACCCAAAAACCGACAGACTTCCACCAAATCCCAAAATAAAAGAAAATTACTCCATATTTTAACACGTTTACTTTTTATGTAGAAAAATGAAGATATATATATATATATATATAGTATTCATTAATGTTCAAATATGTAGCTTTTTCATCTGAAAAATATTCAGGATTTCTTTGAAAAATAGTATTAACAATAACCCACCTCAAAATAGTGAAAACGCAATCCGAAACAATTAACGCTTTACCTTAACTTTACTTGCAGAAAATCACTAATGAAAATTTTCTTATCACTATAGATCACAAAAGTTACATATTTCGTGACCTATTCATGACGTTTGTGAGCTGATTATCTCATGAATGATTGAATTTCATGATTCTTTTTTCGCGAACATCTGACGAAATTTGCGATTTTTTCCGCGACCGTTTCACTGAATTCATGATTTTTTTTCCTGAAACTGTTATCGAAATTGGTTTGTTTCTTACGACCATTTTCGAAATTCACAAAATTTTTCCGCGATCACTGACGAAATTCCATAGTTGTTTCTGCGATCTTTTGACAAAATTCGCGATTCTTTTTCACGATCATTAGTTGAATTTTCTACCACCGACTAATAATATTTGCAATTTTTTTGCACGATAGTTAGACGAAATTTTGTATTTTATATCACGATCGTTTTACTAAATTTTCGTGATTTTTGTGCAATCTTTTGACGAAATTCGCTATTTTTTCCGCAATCCTTTTACAAAATTCAAGATATTATAGTTTGTGCAATCATTTGACGAAATCTGCATTTCTTTTCGCGATCTCTGATGAGCAATATTTTCCACGGTCGTTTGCAGAAATTAGAGATTTTTTCCACGACGATTTGGGGATTTTCTTTCTCAAAATTTGCAAAATTCGCGATTTTTTTCTGTGAATTTTCGATTTTGAGAATTCGAAAGAAAAAAAAATTGTAGACTTTCACGAAAATTTAAAAAAATTGCATAATAACCACATGTCAGTGAAAGAAGTTAGGGAAGCAAAATCGCGCAGAGCTTTTTTTATTGTGCGGGATTTTTAAATTTTCTGTGAGATTTGTGCAGTTCTGCACGTTCCCTGTTCCTCAAAGAAAAATTTTTCTTGTCCTTCGCCAGGAAACTCTTGAAATGGCTCCCCTGTAGTAAAACATGAAAAAAAAAAAAAAAAAAAAAAAGAAATCTAAAGGGAATAGAAAAAAGTTCCATTTTAGACAGGTCTCTGCCTTAGCAAGTATAATTGTATGATGTTTGTTTCATCGAAATTTGATTTTTTCCCCCTTTCAGAAAGAATTCTTTTATAGACAGGTTTCGTTTTCACAAGTTTTACTTTAATGCATCTCTTTTCAGAGCTATATTATATAGTGGATGGTTTAACAGTCTTTGAGGATACCCCTAAAAACGGAACCTATAATAGAATCCTGTCTAAAAAGAAAATTTTCATGTTCAATATATTCAAATTTTACCTGCTAAGACGGAAACCTATTCAAAACGAAATATTTCACTGGTTCTTGAGTTTCCGTATTCAAAGTTTTTATTGTTTTTTAACGCATGATTCAGTTTACGTTTCTCGTTCGGAGGCGGGGGGGGGGGGGGGTGTTAGACGCCTGTATCCTACCCTTAGCTATATAACTTCCCACAAAAAATCTTTGCCCCCCCCCACCCCCCATGAAAGTTCTGAAATGGCGCCCCTGGCGTCTGGCTGTGCAATTTTCGAGTTGTCCAGGCCCAGTAGAAATTAAGGTACAGTACTTTTTAAAAAGCCCCAGTACATTTATCGCCCTAGCAGCTCTGTAATTCTATTAACCCCTCCCCTCTCTTCGAGTTTTTGAAGAAGTTGTCTACGGTTTGAAAAAAAATCTATGTTCTTATTGAATTATGAATACTTTTTATTCTTTTAATTTGGGCTTTTTAATTAATTTCTCAACTAATTATTAGAGATTTAAAATTCTGAAACATAGGTGCACGGTGCACCAGGAGAGGCTTTCGACTATCCTCACAAAAAGTTTGAGCCTCGTATGTGCCATAGATTCTGCTAGCCATCGCACACAGACAGAGCGAAACTTTGTTTTATTAGTATATATATTTTTAATTTAGAACTTCGATTCATTGCACGAAAATTGAGAATTCGAAAAATAAAAAAAACTCTCACAGAGAAGGAAGGGTTAACAGTGTGGCAAGGTAAAGTTTCGCTTAGCTTCTTAACCATGTAAACGCAAAATGTGCATTTTTCATAACAGTTGTTATATAGCCAGCATATGGGTTCTGTATTGGCTAATATAAAATCAAATGTTCCGGGACTGGAACATTTTCGAATGCACCCCTAATTATGATCTACGTGTGGTAATTGTTTAAGACGCATCTTAATTGATGTTACATTACTTTAAAAGAGATAAAAGTACTATAAACGCGTTCCGGTGTATTACAAACATAATTTGAGAAAATATTTTTCTACTTTTATGTGTATTTACCGTATTACGACCACCCTTTTCTTTGTGTCATAGTCCTACCATTGATTAATTCAACACAGCTCTATTTCCAAATTAAGGTTTATTTGAACTGTTTTAAGTATAAATATAAATAAAGATCACATCTTAAAAATTCCGGGAGTGATGGAGATAAAAGAAGCTGATTTACTTAGAAGGTATGCCATTGTGGGGAGAGGGAGAAAACAGCTGAAGCACCCACGTTTTAGGGATGTCTGTTATTTGCATAACTGACAACGTTCCTTATTTTTAATCCAAAAAACAATATTTTTAATCAGAAATTTAATTTAATAAATGAAATAAAAAGGAACCCTGTACAAACTAGACACGTTTCATTAAATAAATTTTCTGGTTCCGAATTCGTTTCTTTGATTTGGAGAAAATCCCCGGAAAGTTAGCTTGGCAGCTATGCATTTATACTCCTTGAAAAAAAAATTATGAAGTTGTTGTTTTTTTCGGGGTTGAGGGGGGCTTAGGAATATGGGGCGCCAATTGAAGTTCTGCACACAGGCGCCGGATACTGCTGGCGCGCCCCTGTGACTCGGCAGACCAGTTGAATTTTAATATACTAATCAAGTTCTGTCTAATCCTGGAATTTCAGCCTACAACTCGATGAGGTGATAGTCTGTGTATCCACCTCAAGGTCTATATTGTGAAGACGTCTGAGCAATGCAGTAGCACATATTGTAATTCCTGTTGCGATACGATGATCTTAAATGAGTTGACACTCATTAGGGTTCTTGCTCCTTTGGGTCGAAGGAACTAGAAAGCTATTTTGGGCAGGTATTGTAACCCGTGAGCGGCCTGGAACAAGTCTTCTAGATTCTGAATTTTGGGATTGAAATTGATCCCAGAATCTTTAGACTGCATTACAGGACGCATTAATATGCCTAGTTTGTGATCATACATTTCCATTCATCCGATTGCCCGCATCTTAATGAATCGGGTAAACGACATCTCCTAGATATCTCCAACGTGTTTAGTACCTACAATTGAAAATCTACACCTATAAAAAAAAAAAAAAAAAAAACACAAATTACAAAATTGGGGTATTCACAGTTTCATCCGACGGAAGTATAAGCATCCAATTCTTAAAATAAAATAGTGAGTATAATTGTTTATAAAGTGTTATTGCTTATTATAATTTATATAAATCATACTTTGTATCTTTATTTTCATTCTTTAAATGGTGAGCGTCAAAAAACTGGTTGTACGGGTTGTTTCTAAATGACTATCGGGGTTTTCACGCTTTATAGAATTTATTACATAAAACTTAAAATTATTATTAATACATAAAATGAAAAAACAACTCAAACTATTTTACCTACAAGCTTACAAATGTTCAATGTGAGCACTTTTCATCACACGGCACACATCAAGTCGATAGCTCAGTTCTTTCCAAACGTTGATTAGCAAAGAAGTTCTGTTCAGACGCTCATCCGATCTGACGCCATGTGATTTCTACCTGTGGGGGTTCATAAAGGATTGTGTGTATGTGCCTTCACTACCAGCTGACCACTGCAGCTGTTGCAACAATGGCCCCACAAACACTAATCAACGCTTGGGAAGAACTGAGCTATCGACTTGATGTGTGCCATGTGACGAAAGGTGCTCACATTGAACCCTTGTAAGCTTGTAGGTAAAACTGTTTGAGTTGTCCTTTGATTTTATGTATTAATTGTAACTTTAAGTTTTATGTAATAAATACTACCAAACGTTAAAACTCCGATATTCATTTAGAAACACCCCGTACTTTAACTTTCGGAGATATAGTGTACAATATGAAATAGCGCAAAGTAAACGATTTAAAGAAAACTGATGCAGTAATGTTCTTTCATGATCTGTCGAAAGAATCGGCTTGCGTTTTAAATATATAGACTTATGAAATAATCATATTTAAAAAATAAATACAAAAATATATTTTCAATGATTTATGACTTTCATGATTCTAGGAAATAAAAAGAAAAAAATGTATTTTCCAGATCAATATTCATTAAATCCTATTGAAAATTTGAATAAATAGAAATATAAAAAAATTTCTAAAATAAATAAATCAGTAAATTCGACACTTAAAGTATAAAGAGATTATGTTTTGTAAAAAGTTTTCTTTCCCGTGATTGAGTTTTTTATAAAATAAATAGAGGTCGTAAAAAATATCAAAACCATCACTATGTATGTTTTAAACATAAACACATTTTACGCATTTCATTAGGAGTAATGCATATAAATAATCTTTTTTACACTTTTCCTAAATATGAATAATAACCCATAAAATAAAAAAAATAAATGCATTAATAAAAAACATGATTTTTATCTATCAACTTGTTTTTCATCTCAATGTACATAAACCGCCATAATTTTTTGTCCATGTTTACCAAATTTTTTGTATTAAAAAAAAAAAAAATCCTCATTTCTTAGCCTTTTTTTACACATAAAAAATCTATTTTAAAAATGTCGTATAAGAAAATAGATTAAAAGAAAATGAAAATGTTATTAAAAGAATTTAAAAAAAATTAAGATTACTATCAGCAAAGTTTTTTTAATATCTGACATATTTTCTGTTTTCTTGGATAAAAAATAATTTAATTACACAAAAATGAAAGAAGTTTTTAATTGAAAACAGTACATATTATTTTTCTAATTTATTCAAATTATTTTGAGTCATTAACGTTTATTAGGGGAAAATGATTAATTAGATGAATAAAATGTCTTTCATTGATTTTCTTAACTTTTTGTGAATTCATTATGTCCTGAAATATATATTTCACACATAGATGTTTAAAAATTAAATATTTAAACGTAATTTTTTATTTAACAGTTACCAGCCGCATATACGTTTCTTGTACAATAATTTCTAAATTTTTAATGTTCCGCAAAGTGGAGTTACTTGGGACTCTGCAGACTCGTTTGAACCTACAACAAAAGAAAAATTTTAAATCAATCCTGGGTCTACTTACTGTGTTGGGAGCATTGATCTCATCGAACATTGTGGAATTTTTTGTTGTATAGCCCTTCACTGTGTTGATGGTATTAACGTGATTCATCGAATATTGTTGAATTACTTCAATACACTTAACTCATTAGAAGCAGGTCTGATTTGGAACAATTTGTGTTGTATGTTGTGTTGAGAGCATTAATATGATTGTTCGAGTATTGTTGAATTTCACCAATACTCTTCATTCAATAAAAGAAGGACTGATTTTTTGTTGTTGTTGTTGTTGTTGTTGAATGTAAACTCGCCTCTTTGTTGAGAGTATTAACATGAACATCGAATATTATTGAATTATGTCAATACTCTTAACTCATTAGAAGCAGGAATGACTTGAAACAATTTTTGTTGTGTGTAAACCCTCCTCTATGTTGAGAGTATGAACGTGATTCATCGAATATTTTTGAATTACGTCAATACACTTAACTCATTAGAAGCAGGACTGATTTGAAATAATTTGTGTTGTTTGTAAACCTACAATTGTGTTGAAAGCATTAATACGATTGTTCGAGTATTGTTGAAGCGCGTTAAAACTATCAACTCATTAGAAGCAAGACTGATTTGAAACGTTTTTTATTGTATGTAAACCCAAGGGGCTCAACTGTTACGGTTTACGGCAAAAACTTTACGTTAACAAGCATAGAATAATTTAACAATGTGATTTTCTAAATTACCTAAAATAATTGAAATGCGCGAATTGTCATTTGGAAAGTCTGGTTTTTAAGTAACTTGTAGTATAAATGTGTAGCACACAAAATATGAATTATGCAAGTGTTATGACGTTTAATCATTTAAATTATTAGTTTTTAAAGTAAATAGATGTATAAATTCCATATGCATTTAATATCTATTTTAATTAATAAAAACTTTCTGTGCAATAGTTAAACACTTTTAGCTTCTTCACGCCCTTCGTCACATATGTGGACGTTTAGTTTTTTACATTTATAGTTACTGTCAATAATAAAAAGGACAAAAATTTGATAACTCATTCATCACAGAATCCCATAACAAGTGAAGTAAATATTTTATGATTTGGCTTAATTGATCATGGTATTTCCAATGTGCAGTTACAGATATAAAAAAAGCGTAAAGTAATTTTTTTGGAAATCAATGTTGCTGAATTATTTGAAATCGTTAATCTAATATATAAAAATGAAAATTTGTCTGTCTGTCTGTAATGCTATACAAATCCACAGTTGGGAAGCCAGAATTGTGAAATGTTATGTACATGTGTATTAAAACATGGCCGAGGCAACTAAAGTAATGCGGAATCGAAATAATTTATAGTTAACTTTTAATTAATAAAAATCCACCAATTTAACAGCAATTTCCTATCAAATTTAAACATTTTTCGTTTTAGCAGCTACCAGCAATTAAAAATTCGCAATAAAATCCTTTTTTTTTTAAGTTCAACCCGTTATCGCGCGATTTCTTTAACCAATCTGAGATATACATATTACGTACGCCACGCTGCAATACTAAAAATCTGTAGCAGTTATTACGACAATTCTTTTACCTCACATGCAAATAATTAGAGATTATTTAATTGCGCTTAATTATTACATTTTTTTTTTAAATAAAGGCAAACATTTTATCACAAACAGCAACAAAACTTTTTATTCCATTTATTCCCTTATTCCAAAGATATCGTTTTATCGACTAATGCCATAGTAATATGATAAATTCAATTTTAGTGAAAAAAATGCGCAGTTGTAGAAAAATATTTTACTAAATCGAATAGTTATTTTTAATTTTGGTTTAGAATTAAATTCATGAACTCCCGTGCATAGAACGGGTTAAACAGCTAGTATTTGATAAAAAATAATATCTAATATTAAATTATATTAAGTTTTAGAAATTTGTAGAAATGTAAGAAAGAAATTTACTGGTAGTCTTTTATTTAATAAGATATCATTTCTCTCATAAATTACCATTAACGCTCAGTGCACTGTTAAAATTTTTTCAGCATTCTGGCAGGTCATTCGACCGTTTTTTGAAAAAACGATTTCATAACCATAATTTAATTATATTCTGACCATAAAATGGCCAATAATATGGTCAGAATAGTGTTAAAATTTCGGTTGTGTAACCGTTTCCGGAAAAACGGTCAAATGACCTGCCAGAATGCTGCAAATTTTTAACAGTGTGGTCACAAATATGGACTTTTTTTGTGTGAATTTTTAATATTTTCCCTTTCTTGTGAATTTTTATTGTTTTTCCCATTTTGTTTTCGTTTTGAATTCCTATTAATATAAAATGAGTAAGTTTTAAAAAAGTCATTTTTTTTCCCACGCCATAAAAAATTGCCCCTGAAGAGATAAAGAGAGAGATTCTTAAAAAGATAGCAAAAGCAACACCACGTAATTTTTGAGAATAATGTTTTTCTTGTATCTTTTCAGAGTTATGCATATAAATAATCTTTTTTGTGTAACTTAGAAACCTTAATAATAACACGTAAAAAGCAAAATAAATGCAGTTGAAGCAACACCAAAAACTGGCGATAAATTTCCTACATTTTTTTTAAGGTTTTGAAAATTTTTATAGTTTAAAATTTATAAATGTTTTTGATTGCCGCCTTTAACGTTTAACATACGAGTAATTAAAATATCTTTAAAATATTTTTATAAAGTTATGATTTATAAACTACTTTAAAAATTGCGAATGCGAAAAATGTCGCTGAAAATGTCCAGATTTTAGGTCGTTTGTATTGTAAATGCTTAACACGCGACGTATGAACTACAACTGATGCATATATTATGACATTTATACATTAAGGTATTTTAAAGTCAAATTCACGAAGAAATCCTTTGTCTTCATGAGAAATCTTTTTTTTTTTATCCTTTATTTTCTCTCTTTTGAATGGTATATTACTTTCGTTTCTGCGATAACAAGAAATTAAAAAAAAATTAAGTTATTCAGATTGTTTACATCATACATAAACGTTACATACATAAGCTTTAAACTCAATTCTCTAAAAATGTTGCTTTTTGAACTTCGATGTGCCTTTTTATAGAAATGATTTTATAGTTTTTTTTATTATTATTTGAAAGTGGTTTTAATCCGAGATATTTTAAATTTTTGTTTATAAAGTTGAATTTACTTTATTAGAAATTATTCACATAGTGTATGCAAAAAAATTCAAATGAATATCTTTGTTAGACTTGAAAAAAGGTGCATCAATTTAACGTGGTAGGTATAGGGACTTCCAACTGTACCTAAATTAATAAAATTCATAATAAAATTAGAAAATGATTACTTTTCTAAAAATTCCCTTTGCATTAATTATGCGTTTTTAAAGAAAAGTTTTCGTCAAAAGATGTCAAAAGCTTTGTCACGTAATCCTTCAAATTAAAGATATTTTGTGTGTTTTTTTTTCTAGGCTATGCATATAAATAATCTCTTTTACAATTTTTATAAATCTTAATTATATCCCATAAAATGCAAGATAAATATATTCATAAAGATCATTTTTTTTAAATCTTTCAACTTTTTTTCTTTTATTTCATTACGTCATTATAAAACAAACCATAATTTTTTACCCATATTTAACTGACATTCTTTATGAAAAAGAATTCAGCAATTATTAACATTTTTCTTATATAAAAATCGCATTTAAGAAAAAAGATGTGTTATTAAAATATTATTAATAGAATAAAAAAATGTGCAATAATATTTGTGACATTAAAGTTTTTTAATATGAGATATTTTTTTATCAGAATATAAGGTAATTTCATTAAGCGAAAAAAAAGAATCTTTTAATTAAAAACTACATACATTATTTTTCTAAATTAATCAAATTATTTTGATGCATTAACGTTTATTTACAAAGCCAGTAAATGAGTTGAAAAGAGACAAATTCCTTTTTCAATAGTTCATTATAACTTTATTTTGAAAACTTCACCCATAATTATTTTAAATTTAAAAAATAAATTTAATTATTGTTTCGTAGTTACTGCGTTCTCTTACATTAATGTTTTAAAATTTAGACAATTATATCATTTTTTAAACACTTTTAAAAAATCCAATCTAATGAAAATAATTGGAAATAACTGGAACTTTTCAAATTCAGCTGTCAATGAGTTTTTTTACATATGGAGCACATGAAGTACAAATGGTAATCGCAAGATAGTAGCTATGTATATTAACCTCCTGGTATCCGAGACAACAATTTATGAAATAATCCTCTTCATAAATTGAATATTTTCGGGTAGATGTCAGGATATTAATACTTATATATTATGATATTTAATATGAATAAAATGGATTAATAAAATGAGATTTTACTGACTTTCTTATGATTTTCCTATTTATTATTGCTTTTAATTAATATTATTTTAAAACTACATTTGGTTCAAATCCATTTCTGTGTATCGCATTATAATAACAAAGTTCTAAATGTTTCAGTTCTATAAATAAATGATTTTTTAAACTTCATAGTTTTTTATGTTTAATGCAAAACAGATAAATATCTTTTAAGTTCATTTGATGGAAGAAACTTGGAAGTGATGGGCATAAAAGAAAAGTCTTTTATTGAACTATATTTTTTACTATTTTAAACAACTACATATAAAACATTTTATCTGTGTTCTGTTTAATTTAAACTGGTTTAATTCGTATTATTGTACTTCCAATTTGTAAAAGTAATTGAACAAAGCATAGTTGCAAGCTTTTGGATAAAATATAATCGACATCTGGATTCCACTCTCAGACGGTGGAAATTATGCTGTGTTATAAAAATAATAATGTTCTCATTTATATAGCTGTAACATTTTACAAAAATGCTTCCAAAGCATTTACTGAATTGTCATTGCACACGTTTTGAAATTGAGAAACACGTGAAGTCAGTACATAATTACAACTTTCGTCACTGTAAAAAATGTATCTTTTTTTCATGGATAATTCAAGAGTTATCGTTAAGCCGGCATGAGTTCACGGAATTTTTGTGAAAACATACAAGACTTTCCAATTAATTTTAGCTTGGAATGAAGGATTTTCGATTATTTTAGAAAAATGGACAAATTTGCGCGGTTTCAACGAAATTGGCGGTATATTTCAGAATTTTAGTCGACTTTTAACTTAGATTTAAGATTTGTATTTATAATTTGAAGTAAAATTAATGAGTTAAAATGGAAAATGTACGATCATTATTAACCCGTAAAATATGTATCTACTGACGGTGTTTGAAAGTGTAGTATGGAGTTAAGGCAAGCGTCGAGTTAGTCATTTTGAAATTTCATTCCACTTACAGTCAGTCATAAAAATTATAATAACATAAAATGGAATATTTCTAAATCACCTTCTTATTCTCCTTATTTTTCTTTTTAGCACCCGATATGCTATTTCTTTCGGCCAGCAATTAAAGTGTAGTCCCTAAAAAATAACATTCCATTACAGAAGCCAGCCGTAAAATAAAGTAGATGTATCATTATACAGTTAAATACTAATAATCGCGATTGCAATTTTTTAAACTTCTAAGCATCGCGCATTTTCAATTTTTATACCGTTGTGTAGGGATAAAAAGTACTTTTAAATGCAATTTGTTGGAAAATTGCAGTTATATTTATTTTTGAGACATTAATTTTTTTGTTGTTTTTAAGGGGACAAGGGAGCTTAAAATATTTTTTTTTTTGTAAATTTCAAATTTCACCTTAAATATTATTCAAGGGTCCATTATATGCATTATAGCCTGCATTTATAAAAAAAAAATTTAAAAAAAATTATTTTTGAGAAAAAAAATGGAATTTAGAATCTTGGAATGGAATTGAATAGAACTTAGAAATTTTCGAAATGCCGCTTGCACATTCCATATCAATGAAAATCCCCAATATTTTTTTTTATAAAAGTTTGTTTTATATATATAAATAGAATGGAGCATCGAATTTTATATATTTAAATTTAAAGGTAAAAAAAAAAAATCAAATTTTTTGAAATTTTTTCGAAAAAATTTCCAAATTTCCAAATTTTTCAATTTATTTTTTTATTTTTTGTAAATTTCATCTTAAATATTATTCAAGGGTACATTATAGGCATTATGGCATGCATTTATCACAAAAAAAAATTAAAAAAATGTTATTTTTGAGAAAAAAATGGAATTTTACGCGTCGTCTTAGAAATCTTCGAAATGCCCCTGCGCGTTCCATATCAATTAAAATCCCCAATATTTTTTATAAAAAATTAATTTATATATATAAATAAAATAGAGTACCGAATTTTATTTATTTGAATTTAAACGTAAAAAAAAAAAATTAAAATTTTGAAATTTTTTCGAAAAAATTTCAAAATTTTTCAATTCTTTTTATTTTTTGTAAATTTCATCTTAAATATTACTCAAAGGTACATTATATGCATTATGGCATGCATTTATTGCAAAAAAAAAATATATTTATTTTTATGAAAAAAATGGAATTTTACGCGTCGTCTTAGAAATCTTCGAAATGCCCCCTGCACATTCCATATCAATGAAAACCCCCAATATTTTTAATAAAAGTTTGAGTTATATATATAAATAAAATAGAGCATCGAATTTTATATATTTGAATTTAAAAGTTTAAAAAAAATGAAAAATTTTGAAATTTTTTCGAAAAAATTTCAAAATTTATTTTTTATTTTTTTTAATCTTTAAATTCAACTATATAAAATTCGATGCTCTATTTTATTTATATATATAAACCAAACTTTAAAAAAAATATTGGGGATTTTCATTGATATGGAATGCGCAGGGGACATTTCAAAAGATTTCTAAGTAAAATTCCATTTTTTTTTTTTTTTTTTTTTTTTTTTTTTTTTTTTTTTGTGATAAATGCATGCCATAATGCATACAATGTTCCCTTGAATAATAATTAGGTGAAATTTAGAAAAAATAAAAAAAAAATATTTTTAAGGATTTTAAGGTCCCTTGTCCCCTTAACGTATTTTTTTTTTTAATTTTGGCAATTGAAGTACTCCATTTCTGTAGAAAATAAAGGAAAAATAGATGGAAAATAGTAGATTGTTAGATATCTTTTGGTTGCCATTTTCTCATAAGATATGAAAAACTTGTATTTAAAACACGTAAAAAATATTAATATGTGATTTCTGATAAAACATGCAGCTATTATAAACTATATTAAATTTTATGTATCCATATTAATGTTACAAACATATGAACCATTAGACCTTTTTTTTTTTCTTTGGTCGCGTTTCTTGAATGACGACATCGCTTTTTTTACTTTATTTGTGTATTATTCTGCTATACTGACGTCATAAACATATTTTTCTGTACATGCTGTTTAAGACTGGATCGTACATAGGAATTCTTCAGTGGATGTGAATGACGTCATTTTACATAAAATAAAATCGTGTGTTTTTAGTCTTCAAACTGAATTATGCTTTGTACTATCTATCTATCTATATAAATATATATATTTGTTTTTCAACGGAGGCGACACTAAATTCTGAAAAAGCAGAATTCCTGTTTTCTAGTCTTTACTTTCCTTTTAGTCCTTCTTCTACTTTTTTTTTTTTTTTTTTTTTGTAAAACTATTTTTATATGATTTGTATTCACTAAACAAATATTCAATCAACAAATGTTTTACACTATTTATATGATTCCGAGGGGTTTAAATGCCACATTTTGCATTATTAAACCATTTTTTGCTAATACTGACATTTGGTTTCTTTATTTTCTTTTAATTATTTGTAGATTTTTTTGTTGTTAAAAGCAATGCACCACTTATGAAAGAACTACCTATTAGCTAAACTATGTTAAAAAAACACGTTTTCTACTAGAAAAGATAAATCCAAAACTCAGAACTTTAAAAAATCTATAGAAGTTCCATTTTTTAACTATCTTCTATATTCAACAAATACTAGATGGCCTAATTAATTAACTGGAGTTTCAAAATCTTCAAAATATCTTCAAATTTACAATTTTTCTATACTGTATTCTAAAAATATAGCGAAGAAATACAGCTTGAAGCAAAAAAAAAAAAATTACATTAAACTAAAAAATTGCGCCAACTGAATAGAAATTATTCATATTCTGAAAAAAGAAATGAAGGGCTGAAATTAAATTCATTTTTCTATTGAAAAGAACTCAACATTCCAATTCATTAGTTAAAATAAAAAAAAAACATACAAATTAAAAATTCTCATTCATTAGTTTTTCTGCAGATTTATTCTTCAACAATCTATTCGCCATTCACATTACAATTCGTAATTTAATGGAAAAGAAAGAAAAAGATCTCTTGCTGAAGAAAAAGAGAAATAGCAAAGAAATCACATACAGGGGAAATTATTGATTCGCATGCTAGTCTATTTGCTGTATTTATTTTGAGGAAATATCTGTATTTCCGCTTTCGTTATGAAGACAATGATTTTCGCAAAATTCACTAATGAAAGATGGGATGGTTTGCTTCGAAGTATTTTTATTTTTTAGGGAAAAGGAATGATCAATGATAGAAAAGCAAAATGAAATACTCAATTCCGTGAATAGTAATACAAATGTATGAACTACTATTTTTGATTTATGTCTTATATTTAATGAATGGCAAATTGATTAATTAATTAAGTCAAACTATCCTCGCTTCACTCTTATTGTTTCATTATTTTTCTTCTCTGTTCTCTGAAACAAGAAGTAGTTTTTATGGTTGCTTCAAAGTATTTTTATCATTCAGAGAAAACGAAGGATCTTCTATCAAAACGCAAAACTGGATGCTTCATACAAAACTAACATACAACAATATAAATACAGTCGGACCTTGTTATCACGACACCCGGTTTTCACGTCACTCCGCTTATCACGTCAGTTTTTCAAAGTCCCGATTTTCTGCACATGATTTGAATGTAAATAACTCCGGATTTTACGTCATTGTCTGATTTTCAACTCCAGATATCCCGACGGTTTTAGAAAATTTCCATTTTTCATAAGCCATCTTAAGAGTACAGAAATTAAGCGGTAAGAAATGTCTTAGCTAAACTATTCATAAAAGTGTCTAAAATATCCATTGAGATAAATGAGAAATTTTACTTCAATCATTTGCCTGAATAAATAAACTCACACACTATGAATGGCCCACTTAAGCTCCAGATTGACGTATCGGTCTACTCACGGACTTTTTGATCTGGTCAGGCGGCGATTTCTTGTGGTTACACGGGGTTTTTCATCCGACTAAAACCGAAGCATTGCATTGAAAAGATCAGACATTATCTAACATCCATTTCTGAAACAACGAATATTGATTAGAATTTATTGTATAATATTGAAAAAAGAATTGTAGGAAGCACATCTAGGAATAAGCAAACCTTAATTCATCAATATTTCAATAAAAAAGCAAGTCATCATAAATCTGATTTTTATTCTTTTAGTATTTATTTTGTTTAATAATAATGTTTTATTGCTTAAAACTGCAAGAACAGTTTATGAACTTAAAATTGCCTTTAATTAATTTAAAATACAGATTTTTATAAACATATTTTTCTCCAACTCCGGTTATCGCGACACTCAGCTTATGATGACATGTTTTTCTGGTCATAAGAGTGTCTTCAAAACGAGGTGCGACTGGATATCTGATATACAATTAATAGTAAATTAATTAATAGTAATTAATAGTAATTAATAGTAATTAATAGTAGATTAATTAAGATCTGAAGTTTCAAACTCGTTGAAGTATTCTCGAATTTGCGATTTATTTTTCTACCTATTTCAGAAATAAGATGATTTTTATTTTATTTGCTTCTTATTTTGCAGAGACAATTAAGAATTTTTTATCCGAGCAGGTTTCCTAACAGTATTGTCTTTGAGGGTGTTCCAGGATATCCTGGAGGTACAGAACGAACTTGTGTCCCAAACCAAGAAGCAGGGCTGCTGAACGAGTCAGTGAAAATGGTTTTTATCTCATTTACTGGTTAAAAAATAAAACGAAATCAAAACACTAAATTTTGAAAACGATTTTACAACTCTGCTTCAGCAAAATAACACCAGGTATTGAAGAAGGTGAAATTTAGAAAAATGACGACTCACACCAGTGATATTAAAGTAATACTACATGAATTTACTTACATTAAATCTATGTTAATAAAAATTAAATTTAAAAAATCAAAAAACCCCGACTGCGTAAAAAACGAACTAATTAATTACTGCTCACCAGTGTGAAACTATTTTTTATATTACTTACCTATTTTTTTATTTACTTGTATTGATGACTTTTAAGTTGTGTTTAATTGCTAGTTCCTACCTATAAACACTGTTTTGATGAGGCCTACAGATGTCTATGATGGCTAGAGTTGCAGTAAAGCTAGAGATCCTACGCACCTTCCAGGTTGTGTAATATTTAGAGATTCTGACTGTAAAATAGCCAATGAAACATTGTCTTCATTTTGAAAGGCCTATCCAATAATACGTCAGTCAATAGGGTGCGTAATTTTTTCTTCGTTGTTACCGCCATTTTGAATTTATAAAAACAAAACCTAGCCTATAACCATCGGACGGTTAAGACGAATCGATACAGACCTCATTCATTAAAATCCATCCAGCCGTAGGGATATTTCGAGGGTATAAAGAAATCCAATTACCCAGATAAGCGTGAAACACATGATCGTTCTTGGCAGCCGGGTAAAAAAAAAAAAAAATCATGTCCATGAGTAACACTGACGTCATATTGATGGCGACAACATCTAATGTATAAAATTTGCTTTTACATATATTTTTCCTTTTAACCTTAAAAAAAAAAATATGTTCTTTCAAATTCAGTTTGAAAAAACTGTATTTCAATTTTCTGATTTTTTTTTTTAGAAATAATTTTTAAGCAAGAACCTTTTTTTTTTAATCTACTAGGGAGCTCTGCCCCCTACGAGCTACGCTCGCCAACCCCCGTTCAGGCACACCAAAATCCAAAAAGCACGCTAATTTGATTGGCTTTAAAAATATTGAATTAAAAAATAAATAAATAAATAAACAATAGCGATCTCTCTGTAAACGGGTTTCCATTCGTTTTCCTTGGATTGGGGATTTTTAAGACCAAATCTGCTACTGTTAAGAGATACAATGGCGGTTTTCGTATTTAATTAAAAAATTAGTTAAACGTTTGAAAATAAGCTAATGTAAAATGAATTAAGTAAACAGCGTCATTGTCTCCCGGTATTTCTCAACAGCGCTATAAGATACTTCTTTTAAATAATTCATTTTAAATGTATCGTTTTAAATCTGAGGTAATTTACACCAAAGTTTTATTTCTCTTATTAATATTCACGTGAAAATACTTTTGTTGTTAGAAGGAAATATTATTAACGCTGTCTTCGAATTCACAATAATAGTTGAAAAGATTATCTCAAAATATCTCGCGCAAATATATTTTTCAATTTAAATTGTTTTGCTATATTTTTTGCCATTTTAAATATGACGTAATTTCCTCAAATTACAAGTTTTAACGCATAATAATGATTTTTTTTTATTTTAAGATTTTGTTTCTCTTTTAAAATTCAAGTGCAAATATGGTTCGTCGCAGATGTCATGTACGTCCCATATTGGCGCAATTTTTTTCTGACGCCAATTTCATACACGCAACGGGTACTTAACTGGTGCTAAAGTGTTGTTATTTTGCTCGATATGGTAACCCGGATGTTGTTGTTTATGCTATTAATGTTTTCGCCAAATTGGCGTCGGAAAAAAATTGCGCCAAAATGCGCGTATATGACATCTGTGCCTATGGTTCTTATGACGTAATTTTCCTGCTTTTAACATGTAATCATTTAATTATAATTTTAAAGTTTTTTTTTACTGTTTGTAATAGTCACGTGTAAATAAATTTTTAATTTGAAGTAAACATTATTGTTTGCGCTGTTTATGCAACTGGCAACAGTTTAAATTAATCATTTTCTAAAATTTGTAAAAAATATCTCTCGAAATGCTGAAAATTTGAATTTAAAATTGAAATAAAACATCAAAAAATGAGTCAAATAAGAAAACTAAATGCAATCTGCACATCGGGAACTTATAACGTATAAAATGATCTAAAAATGATTAAATTCTCATGTATAGTTTTTGCTCCAATAAAACTTTTTTAATGGAATGATTTTGTCCAACTTTAGCATTAAATATCTCTTAAAATAATTCTTCGATTTGAAAACTGTCTACATCAGCGTGTTTATCAAACATTTCTCTATAATACCACCGATTTTCATATTTTGTATGCAACAGTTTTTTTAATATTAACGATGAAAGGCCATGCTTAAGCATTCAAATTGGATGTGATCTACCCGGAATATCTACGCAGATTTTCATTGGTCCATTTCCAAATCAAAACTTTTTTTTATATATAGAAGGATCTGTATCGCGTTTATCCCGCTTACTAAAGTTTAACCCGTTTGAACTTAAAATTCTATAAACAGTTTAGCATTTGCTCTCGGTTAATTTTCCATAACAAAATTAGAAATCATCGATAACTAAGTAAAATAATAAATTAATGTAAATAAAACACAAATTTTAGAGCTGTGATCGAATTATCCGCTTTAAATCCTGAAAATTATCAGAATCCAAAAAGCTGCTGCAACGAACTTTAACGATTTTTTATTTATTAACTTCTGCATACAACTAATACAAAAGTATATTTTTAAATAAATTTCATAATTTATTGGAACACGTAAATGGATATTTTTCAAATAAAAATGATAGTGTTATATAAGTTTAGTGTTGTTAGTTGGCAATCTGAAAAATATATTAAACATATTAATCTTGCAGGCTTTACCCGGTACGCTGATCGCTTCCTCTAAACAAACCTTGAAGCAAACAAAATATGTCTATGAATTTTATCTTGTGTTTTAAATCACTTTCAACCTCTGCATGACATCTCCTTCCGTATTGCTGAAAATATACGGACGTCATTTAGTCCAGGCAATAGAGACCGTATAGGGACTCTACTTAGCAAAATAATAGTAGTACTGGAAATCGGCTTTCTAGATGTTTTTTGGGTCGCTGAATCCGAATTTGTAACTTCCCACCAAAATTTCCCCCGGCAACCCCCCCCCCCAAATTTTGGTAAAAGACCCCCCAAAAAAGGTTTTTACTAAAAAATTCCATTTTTTTTATTGTTTTAGAGAAAAAGTATATAAAAATTCAGAAAGTAGATAAAATTTCCAACAAATTAGATATATGACATTATGACTTAGGATGAAGGGGAAGGGGGGGTTCTGCCTCGGAACATGCGCGCAGTGCTGCGTAAACTAAGTTGCGCAATTCCACTTAACCACTCACACGTTTACATTAGCCCTCCCATCTTCCCTCCGAACTTTCTCTATAAGGTTTACTTTAAGTTTTTTGGGTCGCTGAATCCGAATTTTTAACATACCCCCAAAAATTTTCCCCCCGAAAACACCCGCAAATAGTTGTTTTTAACTTAAATTTCTTATTGTTTTAGGGGAAAAGCATTACGAAATTCAGAAACTAGACAAAATTTGCAACAAATAGGATACATGACATTATGACGTAGGCTAAACGGGGAGATAGGATGCTGCCTCGGAACATTCCCCGCGCGCTTTTCTCAAAAACAAAATTTTTTCAAAAAATCAATTTTTGGGGGGGTTGCCGGGTGAAATTTTGGTGGAAAGTTACAAATTCGGATTCAGCGACCCAAAAAACGTAAAGTGAGTTGAAATCCAGAACTAGTATTAATTTTGCCAGATAAAATCCCCTATTGCCTGGACTTCATAATTTAGTGCACGTAGCGCCGCAGTGCATGTTCAGAGGCAGCCCTCACCCTCCCCGTTCATCCTAATTCATAATGTCGTATATCGTATTTGTTGCAAATTTTGTCTAGTTTCTGAATTTCGTAATGCTTTTCCCCTAAAAAAAATAAGAAATTTAAGTTAAAAACAACTATTGGGGGGGGGGAATTTTGGGGGTAAGTTAAAAATTCGGATTCAGCGACCCAAAAAACTTAAAGTAAACCTTATAGAGAAAGTTCGGAGGGGATATGGGAGGGCGAATGTAAACGTGTGAGTGGTTAAGTGGAATTGTGCATCTTAGTTTATGCAGCACCGCGCGCATGTTCCGAGGCAGATCCCCCCTTCCCCTTCATCCTAAGTCATAATGTCATATATCTAATTTGTTGTAAATTTTGTCTACTTTCTGAATTTCTAGATACTTTTTCTCTAAAACAATAAAAAAAATGGTTTTTTTAATAAAAACCTTTTTTTGGGGGCCTTTTTACCAAAATTTGGGGATGTTGCCGGGGAAATTTTAGTTGGAAGTTACAAATTCGGATTCAGCGACCCAAAAAACATCTAGAAAGCCGATTTTCAGTACTACCGTTAATTTTGCTAGGTAAAATTCCCTATTGCCTGAACTAATTGTGCTATAATATTTTCTAATGTCTCAGGTTAAATTTGAGGTTTTAAGGACAAACTCTTTCAGTTAATGATTTAGAGCGGGATTTTGTAAAGAACAATATACAATAGGCTAAAACCATTCCCGAGAAAAAATATGACTAACAATGCAAGTTTCATCAAAATGACATGGTTAATCTTTCATAGTCGGTTTCATCTGTTTACAGAACTTTCCCCTATAATCGTATAACTAATCAAGGTAGAATAATATGCAATATACTTCGCAATAATTTGCAATATATCTTTGAACAATTATAAAATTCGACCAATAGCACATTTTAAAAATCTTTCATAATCAGCTTAAATTGATTAAAGAACTTTAATACATAATTCTATAACTGAGCAAAATAGAACAGTATATTATGTGCCAATACCTTCCCTGAGAAATTGTCTAACTAACAGTGCCCCATGAAAATCCATTCTGCAGACCTCAAGTAATAAACAACCGTAACAAGATTTTTATTTGCATTATATATATATATATATATATATATACACTCATGTTCAAAATTAAGGTCACATACATAAAATCTGTGAAAACTGATGAACTATTCACTGTGTTGCCACGAAATTTGGCACAGAGGTATATTACAATAGGAGAAAGAATATAGCAACATAGCAATATGGAAAAATTTTTAATTATAAACTAAGATACAGGGTATACCAAAAAGTGTTAAATAAGGAATCAAAGGTAAAACATTTATCTCGGGAAAAGACTGTCTAATATGGAGTGTGACCGCCGTGCACTGCTATACAAGCCTCAAAATGAGCTCTCATACTGTTTATGAGGGTGTCAATGAATGTTTGTGCCAACAAAGCCCATTCTTCCAAAAGCGCGGCTCTTGATTTTTGGCGGGCCCTGGGAGGAGGGGTTACATTGTGCAATGGCTTTTCCTACACCATCCCAAACATGTTCAATAGGATTGAGGTCCGGAGACCTCGAGGTCTAATTCATACTTCGAATATTTTCTTCTTCATGAAACTCATCAAAAATGTGAGCTCTGTGTGACTTCGCATTATCGTCCATAAACAAGAAGCCCGGACCTACAGCACTCCGGAACAACCTCACATAGGCTTCAAGGACCAATTCTCTATAATGATGTGCGTTGACAGTACCCACATCGAAGATGTGCAGTGGTGTACGGCTTCCCAACATTATGCCGCGCCAGACAAGGATTCCTTTGCAACCAAATCTGTCGATTTCTTTTACATAGGAGGGATGATAGCGAACAAAAATTCCTGTAACAGACGCTGTTACAGAAATTTTTGTTGTTGCCGTTACATAAGAAGTTCTAGTAATCCCAGTTTCCTAGAAAAACTTTAGTAACTTTACAGATTTTTTTTTACAGTGCTGATGAATTCTTATGTTGTCTTTCATTAATTCAATTTGAAAACCAAGAAAGTGTCTGAAATTTTCAAAAATCGTAATTTCAAATTCAGTTTGCAACTGGCTAAGAAGTGTTTGAATACTGGTGGTCACCCTTACTGGTGGCAGCAATCAATCCGCCGTCAACATATACAGCAATAATGACTAGATTTTCACCAACATACCTCAGATATGCACAAGGGTCATAACTACTAACTCTAAATCCAACAATTGTTAAAATATCTGTTAGTCTTTGATTCCAGCATCTAGGTGCCTGTTTGAGACCATATAGATTTGGAATCAATCTGCAAACACGTCCAGATATATTATTATAACCTTCTGGTTGCTCCATGTATATCAATTCATCAAATGTTCCCTTTAAAAATGCAGTCTTTCAATCAAATTGTGCTATTTTTAATTTCTTAAAATAAATAAACCAAAATAGAAAACGTACAGTATCATACCTTATAACCGGACTAAAAGTCTCTTCATAGTTCACTCCATATTGTTGCTCAAATCCTATAATCACCAAACGTGCTTTAAAGCGTTCAATTTCATGTTCAAACCCATGTAGCAGTCAACGGTTGCATCGTGTTTTCACGTTTCCCAAGTTCCCAAGTGCCGTTCTTTTGATGAGAATTCATCTCATCTTCCATAGCTTCAATCCATTTTTGTTTCTCTGGTACTTCCATAGCTTCCTGGTATGACTGAGGTTCACTTGCTTTTTGACAAAGAAGGAAATAGCATATAGGTGGTTGTATTGTTCTCCGATCTCTCAACTGGTATCTTACTGGTTCTTGTTCCAACTGGGTATCTTTGTCTTCCTTTTCTATTAGTTCCACTTCTTGCTCTCCTTGGCTCCAATCTATCAATGTATTTGGCACTGAAACTTCATGAAATTCAACATCTCTACTTATTTTTATTCGAATTTCACCTGTATACACTCTATAATTTCCAGTGACTTCTTCATAGCCCACAAAAATTCCCCGTATACTTGTTTTACCAAACTTCTTGTCAACACGTCTTTGCTTAGACATTTGTACAATACATTGACCTCCAAAAATTCTCAAGTGCTTTAATGAATATTCCCTTCCATGCCATGCTTCATAAGGTGTTTTACTTTTCTCACGACTCTACCAGTACGATTTAAGATATATGCAGAACAGTTCACTGCTTCAGCCCAGAAGCGTTTTGACAATCCCTTTGTAAACAGCATTGTTCTCGCCATTTCTATCAATATTCTATGCTCACATTGAGCACGTCCATTTTGTTGAGTTGTATACGCAGCTGATTTTTGATCTTCCAATTTCAATTCCATTTGTCATTAGGCAATCTATGAAATCTTGATCTGCATACTCTCCTCCATTATCTGACATAACTGCCTTGACTGTATTTCCAGTTTGAGTTTTAACATATGCTAAGAACTGTTGCAATTTATCTTTCACTTCCCTTTTATGTTGCATAAAGTATACTTTACGGTACTGGGTATAATCATCTTTGAATGTAACAAAATATTTAGAAGCTTGAAAATATGCTTCTTGCACTGGACCACAGACGGCACTGACAATTAGTTCACCATCTTTGCTGGCTTTGGGCATTTCCCGAAAATTTGTTCTCTGGAACTTTCCAATTGCACAACTATCACAATATTCAGTCTCATCAGTTTGAGATATTTCAATTCCTCTGATGACCAAATCTTTCATGCCATATTTAAAGAGAATTTTCTTTGTGATTTGTTACCATAAGGCTACTTTTTTCATTTTCCAAAACATCTATGTCTAAAAAGTACATATCTCCATATCGATGTCCTTCAACAATAAGTTTATTCTTTTTCATAAATTTCCATTTATTTCCTTCAATAGTTTGTAATAAACATTTTTCCGCTGCTGATTTTACAGAAAATATATTTGCCTTCATTTCAGGAACCTACATAACATCACAAAAATGATGTTCATTTCCATCTAGATTTGAATGAATTCTGATATTACCAATACTTTTGGCTAAAATTTTTCTGCCATCACCAAGTTCAAACATAACTTTTCTTCTAATTCTTTATATGTTTCAAAATATTCAGGTTTCCAACGCACATGTTGAGTACATCTAGAATCAACTATCCACTTTGATCTTCCTGATTCATTTGACTGAAATGTATTTACAAAGGCAAAACCGTGACCATCTTCCTTATTCTTATCAGAATCTCTATTATTTTGTTGATTCTTTAAACAATTATGCCTCAGATGCAGCCCTCCACAAGTCCAACATCGCATTTTTGGTTTCCTTTTGTCATACTTGCCTTTTTCATTATTGAAATTAACATTTTCGATACTCCTGGTTTTGGAAAAGTTCTTATTTGACTGTCGTTTTTCCATTACCAATGCTGATTCACGATTTATATTCATATCAACAATACCTAATCTAGTATCTTCAATCGCCAGTCTAGATGTTAATTTCGACAATGTACGATCATCTAAAGGGGTTAAGTCCCAAGCACTATGAAACTGACGATACTGCGATGGTAATGTATTCGAAATAGTTGTCATCACTAGTGAATCTGATAGTGGTTCTCCAAGTTCACGTAAACGTCGAGCAAAATATTCGATTTTGCTAATATGTGTAACTATCATCATCAGTAATATAACGATACTCTCGGAATTTAGTTTGAAGTAAATAAAAGAGTTCGCTGATCTTTGCTCATACACATCCAATAATTTAACCCACATTTCTATAGCATTTTCTTAGTTCATAATTAAAGCTAGGGGCTTTTTATCCACCATTGTCGCAAAAATTTTTTTGTCGTTTTGTTTGCTTTCTTCAATTTTTTTCATTTCAGCATCGTAATTATTGCTACCAGCTGTCGGTTGTACATGCATTCCATTAACCACTTCTAACGCATCACGAGCATCTAAAGTTGCATGTACTTGAAATTTCCACTGTGTTTAATTATTTGAGTCTACTAGCTTTTCTATTTTCACTCTGTCCCTTTCCATTTTTGTCAGGAAAATCGAAAATAAAGTCCAGAAAACAGTTCAAGGAGGCGCTTACTTCGTTAGGCTTGGCGATCGCCGTATAACTCAAAAACAAAACGCAAACACAAGTTAAATTAAAACTATCGAATTCTTTCCAACGGAAAACCTCACACGCAGGCCGTAAATGTGACTCGGGCCGATAACCCGTAGTAAAATTATACAATGTGACGAAAGAAAGAATTTATTAAGTTACGTTTTAACAGCAAAATTACAATACGAACATTTACTCACTGGTCTCGCCGGTAACTGCGAAAAGTAAACACAGTGAGAAAAATACATCGAGCACAGCGCGATCTATGGGAGATAAGGAAAAGTACAATTTTATTTTAACAAAAAAGATCAATAAAAATAAAAACTGATGTATAATTATGTTTGTGATGTTGTTTTTTTAAACTAAATTTATTTATTATTCTGATAAATTCATAGCAATTTCTTCTTTTTTTTCTAGGTAAGTTTCGTTGAATTCTTGGTCTTCCTGTCATTTACCAATTTCTACACAGGTACTATTTACAATACTTCAAGAATTATATATTGTTTTTTTTTCTGTATAAAATTGTTTAATAATAATTTCAGTTTGACAATTCTACCTTTGTATTGTACAAGGTAACATTTATATTTATCCATAACGTTATTTTAAAGTTCGTATCGTTTCTTATATTTAAGCACGTCATACATTTTTCTTTGATATAGTTGTTGAGTATATTTAATACTCACATTTGAGGGATTCATATTAAAGAATGGACGAACCTCACCAGCTGGGACTTCAGGAAAAATGCTTTCCAAAATTTGTAAAAAAATTTGACAAGCTCCTTTAGGCCAGTTTTGCCACAGAAAACAGAGCTTCTTCAGCAAGCATATGGTGATTAAGATGGCAGCGCCAGAGTGAACCAAACCACTCGATCCACTCTTGCGCTAGTAACTTGATATCAAAGTTGCGTTTGACCACCTGTTAAACAGGCTGTAGCACTTGTATAGTTTCTAAATTAATAAAATTCATTGCACGCCAATAGATGGCATGACATACAATGCTTTGGCAATTCAAATTCAATTTTTACAAAAATGTTGGACAGACAACTTTGGTTCTCAACGCCTCATTTGAAAGTAGAATTTTTAAATATTGTTATAACAAGTAAAATTGTAGAATACCCCTTTAATGGCGGGACACTGTACTTCTCCTTTCACCTGGCGAATTTGCATAGATTTTTAATTAATAAAGTTCATTATACACTAATAATTTAATGCATTGGGCACTTTAAACTAATTCTTAACCTCTTGCGGACGAGCTACCGGTATTCGTGCCACGTAAAGTGCTCAGCCAGTAAAATTTTATTCTAGCCAGTAAAATTTTATTGCAAATTTTTCCTTATTTAATCCGTGCATTTTCCCGATTCAATTAGACAAAAATTTCTGTTTAAAAAAAACCGGTGATTAAAGATTAAAAATTCTGTAAAAGACACTCGTCCCGAAGGGGTTAACAAAAAAGTGAGGTAGTCCACTTTGGTTCGAAAAGCCTGGTTTGTAAGTAGATTTTTTTACAGTGTTCTAATACACAAAATAGAAGAATACACATTTAATGGAGTGACACTGTACTTTCCCTACCCCTCCTAGTTCACTAAAAAGTATTTTTAAAAAGTTTTGGGTTTATGTTTTGGGTTTATTTATGTATTTTTCGGTGTAGAGATTGTTTATAACGACATTCATATTTGAAAAACTGAGTTACGTTTTTAAAAATATTCAACAACTCTTCTGTTTGGGCAATCAACTAAAATTATTCAGAAAAATTAAAAAAGAAACTTTTTGAACAACTTAACAAGCAATAGCTTTTAGCGGTATTAATTACACCAACCAAAAACTCTTTTATCATTTCAGTATTCGATTCTATTAACTATAAAGAATCATATTTAGAAATAAACACATATAAATAATTTTTCAAAACTTTTTTTCGAATGTAAAAACGGATGAATACTATTTATTTCTTCTTCGAAAAAGACTTTATAATGACTCCTTTATTAAATGTAAAATATGGAAAAAAATCTTTAAGTCTATGCATCTTACTTTATCTTAAAATTCACAAATTTTTTGGTTCTCATATTTCACATTTATGTAAAATAAGGAAGAGATTTTATCATATGGTACTTAAAGAAGCTGTAATAAATCGAATTTTACCCTTCTCTTAAAGAAAAACATTTATTCCGGGTTTTTTTTTACCTTTTTTCAATATCATACTTTAACAGAGAAGAAGCTAAAATCCTATTACCATTATAATTCATCCCATTATTAGAAATTACCATAATCCTCTTTCTGCATTAAAGAAATAAAGATATGCATCTTATCTTTCCCAAGCCTTAATTTATTACTAGATGAAAGTAATGGAGAATAATAATGTGCTGAAATATACTTCAAAGATAAAGAAATTTGTGTTTTTTATGTAACTCAATAACGTTATTTTTGGTGAAATAAGACAGTAAATTTTTAATTCAACAGTGTGTTAGTTACAAATAAATTGTAATTGTATTAAATTTCGAAACAATTTTAATTACAAATGTTATTTTAAAATGAATAGAATTGTCTCGGAATATTGAACGTGTTATTAAAAAAGAAGATTAAGGATTATACAGGGTGTTTATAAAGTCCCGGACCCATTTTGATGTTTAATAACTCATAAAATAATAAAGATAGATTAAAATTAATAACATAAATGGTCAGATAGACTCAAAAAGTTTCATGACCCTTGTCAATGAACTTCCACGGGTGCCCCCTTCGTCGCACGGAGAATATCAAGTCGATAGTCAATTTCACGCCAGGTAGCGGCAAGCATGTCGGCATCCACAGAGGCTATTGGGGTTGTAATTCTGGTTTTTAAGTCATCAATGTTCGACACTCTCCTCCTGTAAACATTGTACTTTACAAATCCCCAAAGGAAAAAGTCCAGTGGCGTTATATCAGGTGATCTGGGTGGCCAAGGAATTGGACCTCCTCGCCCAATCCATCTTCCCCCAATCCATCCTGCTTTCTCTTGTGGTGTATGCATTCTCCTTAATAACCGCTCGAATAAAACATCACATACAAAAGTAACTTAGAACAAACACATCAAAAGTAAACATAACATTATAATAGTTGCCAAAAACGAAAGAGAGAAAAATGCAATTAATAAGCAGACGATATTTAAAAAAGTACAGATATTTAGACTGGAAAATGAAATAATCTGAAATTAACCACACGCGCAGACGATATTTACAAAAGTAAAGATATTCAAACCTGAAAAGGAAAATATATGAGTTATTCCATCAATAAATGCCATAAGTTTGTTTATATCATCATTATTTTATGAGTTATTAAACATCAAAATGGGTCCGGGACTTTATAAACACCCTGTATATGTATTGCAGTTCTTTAAACTACTAACATATTTTTTTTTCAGTTTGAATAAAAGATTCGAATTTCGTGATAGTAATTAATAAAGAAAAAATCTAAAATGAAATACAAACACAGAATATTAGAAATACTGAAATAGAGTAGATCCTGTTGGGTCGTTGTCCTTAATGTATGCTTATAAATCGAAAAATAAATTGAAACTGCAACAATAAACGTACGTCCTGTGGCAACAGCAAACTCACACCCTGTTACGTCACATGTACATAATTGTCAAGCTTTCGATTTTTATAATACCAATATTATTATGCAGAAATCCTTGTTTTATACAATCGCATAATTTCTGCAATTAAATAAAGTGAACATTTTTGTAAGAATTTTACTGGTATAAAAAAATTGGGAGGTTGGAAACTATGCGTATGTTTGATTAATTTCCAAATTCACTGCTTTTGTCAACTCATATTGTACTGCGATGATTTACATAATACGATTTTATCTTTGATAACTTTTATTTCCCAGTCCTTTCGAAGTTCAGTAAATAAATGCAATTTTTTTGAACAGGAACAAATAATGAATATTTCATTTATTTAACTATTTCTTTGAGAGTTTCCCGACAGAAAAAAGTCATGGGAATTTATTGATCGTCATTCTTAATTTGTACACAGAATTAAATTTATTGCCTAAAAAGGCAAAAAGTGGTTTAAACACTTAAAAGTTACCGGGATAAAAAAAATCTAAACTTAGTTTACAAGTTTGGTGAATAATGCGCTCTCTGGAATTATTTTTCTAAAAAAAAATCTTCTTCTAGCGACCATGGAAAAACGGAATTTTCTTCAAAGAAATTGGTCGCTCATGGAGGGAGTTCAAAAGGAATGGTCTCTGAATGGAAGTAAAATTAGTATTGAGCCTATGGGAATAAATTTCGTTCCATGACAAAATGGTCGTTCAGGTAGTTGGTCGTTTAATGGAGGTGGTCGCACAGGGAGGTTTTACTGTATTTGAGTAAAGAATGGATTCTGATGAATCAAGCATTTCTGGTGATAATTAGAATACCCTGAATCCAACAGTGATTCTGAAGATAGTAAATATTATGACGGTTTAGATTCAGACGATGAAAATGATTACACCAGTGATTGAGCGGTACTGTTACCTAGTCATATATGGCATTGATTTGTATGGTGTAAAATAAACATAAGGGCGCACAATTCCAGTATGATTGTATTTCTGCAAATGTAAATATGTTATATAACATCTTTTCCTTCACTTGAAACAAATAACTAATTGCTTATTTTATTTAGAAACCTTATAATTATTCAATTTCTGCAATAAAAAATAGGTAGTTTTTTAATGGTTTTCATAAATATTAAGCTATCCTTAAGTGTTTAAACAGCCGAATTCTTTTATAGCCATGTTTTACTTTTATTTATTTTATAAGAATTTATTTTATTTGTTTTCTAAATTCACTCCCTCATATTTTATTTCGTATAATCATATGTAAATCAATAATTCCGTCTGCATTTATATTTCTGTTTTTTCTCTTTACTTTTCCCTTAAGAATTATTTCCGCTTCCTAAATTATCATAAATCCCGGAGATAATTCGACATTTTTTGAATGGATGTGGATTTCTTCTATTTATATTAATATAAAAGCCGATCGTGAAAATTTTCATTAACAAGATGGTATACTGCGAATATCGGATTGAAACTTATTGTTAGTTAAAGTTTAAAGAGAAAATTTCAATAGAAAATCAAGGAATACATTTGATATTTTGTCGCTCACAAATAATACTATATTACTCCATAAAGAATAATAAAGTGAATTTTCTTCCAGCTTGGATAGGTGCGTGATATTTTTCAATAAATGTTGAAAATGCTTTCAATAACATTACGAATTTGAATTGTTTTTCTTTTAAAAGAAAATATTTAAATCGCTTATGAGAATTCTTATATGTGTTGAATGGCTCCAAATGTTTTCAACAAATTTGAAACAAGTCGCAAATTGTATGTCACACGTGGCAAATGAGGTGCGTTCGTATTATATCAAGTTTTAATAACTTTCAGATCCTAGTGCAATAGCTGTTGCACTCTCATGCAAAAATGCATAAATACAAATTTTATTAAGAATATATATATTAAATTCAGTAATACGGAAATAATGTAACTTCATCATAAATAGGACATAATCATCATGACAAACTAGAATCATCCCCTACCGTGATTTAATAGAATGAAGAAAACTTTTATTATCTTCTTTTTATGTTTTGATACAATTATCATAAAATTTGGAATGACTCCACACAATTCTGGAACGATTATACATATTAAATTTTAAACCACTCGGTTGGGTAGTTTTTACGCTCTTATATGCGGACAGACAAATAGACAGATGACGACTATAGGTGCTAAAACTAAAAAGGTAAACTCTGTGACTATACAATTCATGAAGAATCTAGGCCGACAGTGCCCATCCCTGTTTTCTTGTCCCTGGGCCCTGAAGTGCTACGCAGCATACGTCCCTGCCGGGTGGTCAGCATAACGCGGAACTATCGGTGTTTAGTTCCCATGTAAGCTTGGTACTCATTTTATTATCCCGAAGGGATGAAAGGCTGAGTGAAACTTGCCCAGTCGGGAGTCGAACTCTCGAACTGCAGCGCGGCAGTCAGATACCACTACGCCAATGGGCTACCTATAGGTGCTACGTATTTATATAATTACGAATGCACCTCAAAACGTTCTTTTAAATGAAATCATTTTAGTGCGATGCCTGTATCTTTATATTTGTTGCAGTTAATGAACTGCAAATGAATAACTTTTAAATTCAGATGCCTGTTTTTTGACATTTGAATATAAATGTTTTCCTTCGAATTTATTTATTATTTTTGTTATAAAAAGAAAAATCTCATTTCACATACGTATTTATATGCACTTAAGTATGTTCACATATGAATCCACCCATCCTTACTATCCCAAAGAATAAGAACGGAAAATCATGCATTAGGTATACATTGTTCCTACAGTAACAGAATATTATTAAGGCCTTTAATTTTTAACATGAATTCCGTTATCTGGCTATCCATGCTCTAACTCGCTTGAATGTAGTTTGATTGTCATGAAATTTATACCGGGTGTCCCAAAAAGGACTGACTGATTTTAAAATTCAATAACTTCCAAACGGCTACAGATATTTAAAAAAATCTTGCAGGAGGGTTATGCATAAAGTCAAAAGTTTTTTTTTACAGTGATTTTCGATTTTAGTTCGAATTACAAACAATAGATGGCACTGCGATCAATAGAGGCTAAATTCAGGCTCGATTTTTGGTACTTCGTGGCCCGGATAATACATTTCCATCTTCTTTTTCTGCATGGAACAACAGAAAGGACCAAAAATCGAGACTGTATTTAGCGACTGTTGCTTACAGCGCCATCTATTGTTTGTAATTCGAACTAAAATCGAAAATCACTGTAATAAAACTTTTGGCTTTATGCATAACCCTCCTGCAAGTATTTTTTTAATATCTGTCACTGTTTGGAAGTTATTGAATTTTAAAATCAGTCAGTCCTTTTTGGGACACCCGGTAGATATTATGGGGTATCACTATGATATGTTCGGTATTGCAGATGATGTGTATAGCACTTAAGGTTCATTTACAGAGGCATTCAAAAGAATTCCGTTACATTACCATCTGTGGGAAATAATCGTTTGCGGTGTATTTTAATGATATTAATGTAATTTTAAACATACTGATAATTATATATATATCACTGTGGTGTTCTACACGGCCGTTACTGCAGAATAGGGTGTGTGTAGAACATATCGTTCATTTACAGGAACACACAAAAGAATTTGGCTACAGAAGAAATTGAATTTTTGGCATCTATGAACAATAATTTGTGGAAATGCGTTTTCAGTTGTGGTACGCATTTTTAAGTTTAACTATTTTTTTAAATATTACTTGGTGTAGATAAATTCTATAGATCGTATACAGAGCTGCACAAAATTTCTCAAGTTCATTTCCGTTTATTCACGGAAATTGCTGAATGGAAATTTTCAACTGTAATATTAGTTTCAATGAAGTAATTTTCAGCATACTATGTAGCATACATACAAATCCATATATCATATACAGGTCTGCACCTCCCTCCCCCCCAAAAAAACCCGTAAATTTTTCCGATTATTGATTGTAAAAGCAGAAATTGGGTTTTTAAATGCATTATGAGTTTTTTAAATTGTGGATTTAGACATCACCTTTCACCTTAATAAACTATGAAGTTTTGTTACAGTATTCTGAATGTGTTGGAAAGTGTTACATAATCTATGCTGGATGCATGATTTTCAGCTCTTGTTTTATACAATGAAATGAGATACTTAAATAATGAATTTAAAAAAACACTTAATCCAGTAAAAAATCATTTTTGGTCATTGTCAGTCTTTGTAAATCAACGATAAGCGCTACGCACTCCATAATCTTTAGAAAATATGTTGCATTGCACATCAGTGATCCTTTTGAGTTATGTTTGATGTAGTATTGCCAAAGAACGTAGAGGAACGTCCTCTACGTTCTTTGGTATTGCACCCAAGTGATCCTTTTGCTTTAATTATGTTTAATGTTGTACTGCGTCCCAGTGATCATTTTGTTTTAATTATGTTTGATGTGTCGTTATATCATTACAATGGATAGCAAATGATTTTTCCAAAATATCTTAATGTAAGTGAATTCTTTTGTTCGTCCCTGTAAACGAAGTATAAATGCTACATATTCTATACTCCTCAGAAAATATGTTGCAGTCTACCCCAGTGATGCATATCGATCTCATTACAATTGAAATATCGTAACTTTAATAAAATGCACAGCAAACGAATTTCCCCATAGACCGTAATGTGACAGAATTACTTTGTGTGTACCTGTAAAAAAAAACTTGCTACACACTTCATTTTCATTATAACAAATTCCATGGTAAACCTCAATTACATATATAAATTACATGGCAATCCGATTATATTTACTTAGAGCAGTGATTCCCCATCCTTTTATAGGCCACGCCCCACCAAATCCTCTGTAAAGTCACTACCCCCTCCCCCTTAATCTGTAAATTATGTCTCTTTTTATTTAAAAAAGCGAACTTAATCACACGGTGGAAGCGTAATAGAGCCGTAACAATAACTATTCATTTCACATTTTTTACTTATCAAAGAGGTCAATCTTCGGTCACAAATATGTATTTAACATAATTTTATATATGCAATGAGATTATACGTCTTCGCCTTTGTACCAAACAGAGTTTTGTTGTACTTTTTCAACTTACCTCGATGTTAAAGAAAAGTGTTATACGGTCTGCATTTTTATCTTCACAAAATATCTTGAAGAGAAACTTACATTTAACGTTAAAATTGGTAATATTCACACAGTTTATAATTCATTTTTCTAACTTATTAAGAGTTGGTGAAAAAGCTTTGGACACTAAATTTGCTTTCTATGGATAACACAATACACAAGAAGCATTTCAATATTATCATCTTTATTAAATTTGAGTAGCCATCATTCTCTATCACAACACATTTTTCTGATTTTTCTTGCCCAATATGATTATTTGTCTGCCACGTATTATCTGATTTTAAAATTTAAAATGTATATGTCATCATGTAAATTTATTTATTTTGTAGAATGCCTGATATTTATATGCTATTTGAGATTTATAAAGTAGGCAGTACCTTGTTCAGATATTTCATATATTTTTTAGGTTACATATGTTCCAGACAGTCAAATTTATACATACTTTTAAGTAGTTTCTCGTGTAAAAAAACTTCGTGTGACATATAGAAGAGCGAAATAGAAGTAGAAAGCTCATTCAGTAAATAATCGAAAGCGTTCGAAAATTGTAAAATTCAGTCTTAGAAAAATTATAATGAGATTTAATGTTACAAAACGATGTCAAAATATTTAAAAAAAATATTAGTATAATTATTCTGGTGTTAAATCTATTTTAAACTTTTCATTAGGAATATTTAAAAAATGCAATAACAAAAACTGATTGTTTAAATTTTTCCTGTATTCCATTTATTTTTCGCCTGCAACATTACATAAAAAAAGATATCAGAAACTGATAGCGAATGAGTGAGTAACAAATTTGGAATTGCCCCAAGTTGGGAATCATTGACTTAGAGCAAGCCATAACAGACAGTCAAACCGATTTTATAAATGCCTTTCAATTAGATTGGAAAGTACTAAACATGTAATGCAATTAAGAACAAAATCCAAAGCAATTCCAAACACACATTTATTTGTTTGAAACTACAATCCTCTATCTTCTCTAACTTCTAACAATGCATAAGCATTTTTAATCATGTTCACAGAGACTCCAGTATATCAGGTTATTCTAATATTATTAAGAAATTATAAAATCTATACACTACGCTATCGCACGTGGCACAAAAATCCTGATTATTTGTTAATTATTTAATGGCAACTCCCGAATGCCTTGATGAAACGCACTTCATCGGTTTTTGAACAGCATTTAATGCATGTCCATACCTATAAGGGGGGTTACCATAGGGGGACCATGTTCTGCCGCCAAATGCCGCCAAGTTCATTGCCAACTTAGCGATATTTCGCCAAATTTGATGACCAAAATGAGTCGCCAAAAGTGACGCCAGCTTGACGATATCTCAAATATTTCTTCAAATTCCCGTAGACTTCCATTGTAAACCAATAGGGTTTACTTGCTTACAGAAAATAAAGAAACTGAGATATTTTAATGCAACAAAAACTAATATTAGCTTAAGGTATTATATTAATTATATTTAAGGGAGTCCAAGTAAATTAAATTATGAATAGAAGTAACATGATACACTTTGTGTTTGGAATTGCTTTGGATTTTGTTCTTAATTTCATTACATGTTTAGTACTTTCCAATCTAATTGAAAGGCATTTATAAAATCGGTTTAACTGTCTGTTATGGCTTGCTCTAAGTCAGTGATTCCAAACGTAAATTTTAAGGGAGATCAAACTGGTCGCCAAGGGCGGCTAGTTATATATGAAAATCACTTAAGAACATCAAACTAAGTTAATACTTCCTAAAAGTGATGCAAATACACTTACAAGGCAAATGAATACCTTCACTCAGATCGACGTGTTTTATCGCTCAGACGGCGACATTCTCAAGATCTATAACGATATAAAAAGTTTCGCCAAAAAATTTTTTTATTGAAAACTGGTAAACAAAAATCACATAATCTCATGTCTAATGAAATCAATTGTATTAATAAAAATAAATATTTGTGAACGTGAATTATTTTATACTATTCTTTCTTTTTCTCCATAGCATTTCTTCCAAATTTTAGGTAACCTATGGAGGTCGAAGGATGGCAAATAAAATCTTGATGGATAAATTGTTCTACTCTTTTTAAAATCAGTCAGTAAAGGTTCTTTACGTCTTTGGCCAGGCTATATAACAAAGTACCTTTACAGATTTATTTTAAAAATAGTAGAATAATTTATCCATCAAGATTTTATTTGCCATCCATCCATACGTTATCCGAGAATAAATACAGATTTTTTTTCTAGCAGTGAAAATATATTCAATGATTTAACCTCCATGGAGTTACCTAAAATTCAGAAAAAAATGCTCTGCCGAATAAAACACAATAGTATATAATAATTCCCTGCATAAATACCCATTTTTATTGTTGCACTTGATTTCATTATATATGAGATCTCGTGATTTTTGTTTACCAGTTTTCATTTTAAAAATTTCTTTTCGAAATTTTTTGTATCATTATAGATCTTGGGAATGTAGCCGCTTGAGCGATGAAAGATATCGATCTGAGTAAAGGTATTTATTTGCCTTGTAAGTACAGTGTTATCACTTTTAGCAAATATTAACTTAGTTTGATCATTAAGAAATTGTCGCACTATATGGATGATTATGAGTCAATTGCCGCATACAGTCTTCTTACGAACCATTCTTCTAAGTTCTTTGAAGCGTTTCTCGTTTTATATATAAACATCGGTAATGTAACAACACTTTACAGGAAAAAAACACCATGCTAAAATACAAACACTTGCACTCTCCTTGAATTCCGTTCGCTACGCTGATTTAGTGGCAAACATGACATTGAATCTGACAGTTTTCAAAAGTATATTGGGTTTGTCTTATTAGCGTTTAAATTCCCGCTAGTGATTTTTTTAGACACCCTTTATACTTTTTTGTTATATAGACATTAAAGTATATAATAAAGTATGAGACCTTTTTCACAACTTGAAAATCCTATAATGTAAAAATTTAGATTGCATCAGGGAAAATATAATTTAGTTTAAAAAATCTTCATTCAGAAACTTTTAAAATTACATTTCCTTTTATCACAGTTTTTATTCTTATTTATTTTATGATTATTTATCTTCATTTATTCTCCGAAATATCTACCTCATATTTTGATCACAATTTTATCATATTATTATAAAAAAAGCAGAAAATTTTCCATAGAATGATAAGTAAACTAATGATTTCGTTTCCATTTCATTTTCTTTGCTTTCCGCATTTCTTTAAATAATTCCATCTTTCTAAATTATCATAAATCCTTTAAAAAGCAGATTGTGAACATTTCTAGCAACTGTATAATGTGTCGCGAATATCAAATTGAATCTTACTGTAGTTAAATTTTAAAGAAAAAATTTCAATAAGGAAGCAAATGTGGTTTTTTTCTCGTTTACACTTAACTACATTAATACAAACAGTAAAGAAAACATATAGATTTTTGATCTTGCAAAGAATTTTTTTTCACTCGGATTTTGAAATATCGAAGAAAAAAATGTTGTGTGACACATTTCAATTAATACTAAGAATGCTTTCAATAACATTGCGAATTTTAATGGCATTTGTTTTGAAAAGAAAACGTTTAAATTATTGCTTATTAGTTTTATCATATTTTGAACGTTTTGTGCAAATCTGAAAAATAAAAGCTCGTTTTTATGAAATTTGTTAAGTTTTTGAATCTGACGTTTATTTCTATATTTTTATATTTATTGAAGTGAATGAATTACAAATTAATTTTAAAACTCGAGTATAAATTTTGAGTGAGTCTGAATATAGATGGATGTTATGGAATTGTTGAAGGCCGGTTTATTATAAAAATGATCGTAACATAGTTCCGGTAGTACAATCCGCTGTAATGACTCGCAAACCCCAGTCATTGATCCGTTTCCTGAAAGGAATGTCCACCAGGCAATAATTCAAGAGAAATTTCCATGGAAAAATCTTTATTAAGGCTAAGATATAAAACTAGTGGTGGCCCCCGTGGGAAGGAAATTATTGAGGTGTTATTAGTAGCAAGAGCAGAGGTGAAGTGTTTCAATCTGCGTAATTTAATACGCCAAGAATACATCTGTCCTGAGCCAATACGCCAAGTACAAAATATACGTTAAACTGGGAGATATATTAAAATTTGAACGAGATAAACGCCAAGGACAGAAACCACATTTGGCAACAAATTATTAAGTGAAATAAAAAAGCAAACCTATTATTGCTTACATAAAAACTAACGGTGAGGATAATTAATGACATTTATCTATTTACCGGCCGAAGTGAAAATGAAATTTATGTGTATTTTAAGGCATTTAGAAGAAGCCAGCAAGCTTAAAATTAACTATATGATCTTTAGATTATGTAGACAGATTTGTAAAAGAAGCGGCATATAAATAAAATATCAATAAGGAATATTTATGCGAGGAAAGGAAATGTGCTTAAATTAGAAATAACAAATAAATCCTTTAAATGAATGATAGCTTTTAACAGAAACAAAAAGAATATTTATGTGGGTATAACGATTGCACTTAAATTAGTCATAACTTAGAAATGATTTTTGAATGGTAGGGTTAAACAGAAGAAAAGGAAATAAATTTTGAAAACAAATTAATTTCGAATACAAATATATGGCCTCGCCATAGATGTATATTTAAAAATTGATTGAAGATATATTTAAATTCCCACTAATGCTTTTTTGAGACATCCTTTATGTTTTTATGTTATATAGAAAATAAAATATATAATAAAGACCTTTTTCACAAAATCAAAATCTTATAATGCAAAAAATAGATTGTAATCAGGTAAAATATAATTTAGTTTCAAAACTCTTCATTCAGGAACTTTATAAGGACATTTCCTTTTATCACAGTGTTTATTTTTATTTATTTTATGATAATTTATCTTTATTTATTCTCCAAAATTTCTACTTTATATTTTGATCACAATTTTATCATATTATTTTGAAAACGAGCAGAAAATTTTCCATAGAATGATACGTAAACTAATGATTTCGTTTCCATTTCATTTTCTTTTCTTTCCGCATTTCCTTAAATAATTCCATCTTTCTAAATTATCATAACTCCTTTGAAGTGTTTCAAAGTGGTTCGGGATTTGCTAGATTCATATCAATATAAAAGCCGATTGTGAACATTTCTAGTAACGGGATAATGTATTGCGAATGTCAGATTGTAGCTGATTGTAGTTAAATTTTAAAGAAGAAATTTCAATAAATTATAAAGAAGCAAATGTCGTTTTTCCTCATTCATACGTAACGACATTAATACGCAGAGTAAAGAAATGGTATATATTTTTGAAATTGGAAAAAATATTTCTTTTCACACGGAATTTGAAATATCGAAGGAAAAAATGTTGTGTGACATTTTTTAATAAATACTGATAATGCTTTCAGTAATATTGCTAAGTGACTTTTGTTTTAAAAGAAAACATTTAGTAAATATTTTAGTTCGTTTATTATGTTTCGAATGGCTGAAAACGTTTTCTGCAAACTTAAAAACAAAAGCTCATGCATATGAAATTTCTAAAGTTTTTGAATATGACGTTTATCTCTTTACTTTTATAGTTATTGAAGTTAATGAATCACAAATGAATCATTTTAAAGCTCAGGTATAAATTTTGAGACACTATAAATGTAAATGGATGTACAGGTTGATTATCATTAAAGTTCCACTTTGAAAAGGTCATAAAAGGTAAACTACTTGACCAAATGTTATAAAACTTGAATGAGAACTGATTTCCTGCCAAAAAAAAAGAAGTTCAATATTCACCAAAGGGGAAATGGTGCTGTATGCAATATATATAAACGAAATAGGGGTCGGAATCTAACTTAACCTTTTGTTACATGGGTTTATACATTTTTTGTACCCTTAAGAAACATTGATCTGAACAAAATTACCATTTAAAGACCTTAAAGGCGGCAAAAGTCGAGGGCACCATCCATGTAATAAAATCTGTTCGTGTTCTTAGAAGTTCAAACCAGAAATTAGCGATCACAAAATTTTAGATCGCAAAATCACTCTCAAATGTGTGCACATTCCGGAAATCGTTTTCTTACTGATCGCTAAGTTGTGATTTTTGAAGCCTGAATTCGGCCTTAAGACACGAATATATCGGTTTAAAATGTTTTTAATCGTTTTTAAAACGAAACTGTTTGTGGGGTTATGCAAAATCGCCGTGGCTTGTAATTGGTTTACGGCAAGAAAAAGAAAATTAGATTTATGAAAATGCGCTTTACACGTCATTTGGTTTGTCATATAAAAGTGAACCTGTTTGTCAAAGTTCTCATTGTTATGAATTGATAATGATTTATGAATGCTATAGCAATGAACGGCGTGCTCTGCAAAGATATCGTTCAGCAAGAGGAATACGCCGAGGGCCAATGACACCGCAGGTTTTGAGAAAAATGATGGCAAATTTTGAAGCCACGGATTTGTTATCTGTTGCACCTGGGAGGGGAAGGAAACCTGCTTCTGTGGAAACCGAGAAGGTTGTTGCATTAGCAGTGGAGGAAGCAACAGTGGAACGCAAACACGATACGTGTTGTCCCACGTCGAATGGACGTACCATAAAATACGGTATACAAAATTGTCCGTAAAGTGCTGCAGTTCTACCCATACAAAATCAAACATGTTCAAGAACTTCAACTTAACGATCCCGCTACAAGAGAATCTTTCGCTTTCGAATTCCTTGCACGGATGGAAGTGGACGAACATTTGCCATGAATATTTTGTGTACAGATGAGGCCCATATTTACCTAAATGGCGATGTCAACACCCAAAACTGCAGGATTTGGGCCACACCAATCCCTCATGTTGTGTATCCTGTTCCATTGCATTCTCCTAAAGTCACCGATTGGTGAGGTATGACAATAAGTTTCATATTTGGACCAATTTTCTTTGAAGAGCAGTCGACAGTGGACCTGTTACATGCACTGTGACTTTAGCTGGTTACTGTCGATGTTAAGACGTTTCGTCATACCTGAACTCCAGCAACGTGAATTTTAGACTCCACAATTTTTATGCAGACGGGCCCTCACTGCACATTGGTATATGTGTCACTCAGTTGCTTAAGCAACATTTCACGAATAAACAGTTCATAGGCCGAAACTTCCCACTTCTTGGTCTTCCTGGTCATCAGATCTCAACCGCTGTGACTTTTGGTTTAGTGTTATCTCAAAAGCTCTCTTTATGTTGATAATCTAAACAATTTGGCGGAATTAAAAGATGCGATACACCGACATGTTCGTAACATTCCTCCTGATATGCTAAGAGCTACTCTTGAGAATGCAGTAATACAATTTCACTTGCTTTAGGAAAATGGTGGACGCCACATTGAAGATGCTTTGAAACACGTTTCAGAAAACGATTAAGCACATTTTAGACCGATGCCTTCATGTCTTATTTCATTTAACAATGTTGCATACAGCGCCATTTCCACATTGGTCGTGAGTATTTGAACTTTTTTTTGGTTGAAAATAAATTCCCATGCCGTCCTTTAAACTATTATGATGTTTGATAAGATTTGACCCAGTAGTTTCCCTTACATGACCATTTCAAAGTGGAACTTTAATTATAACCACCCTGTATATTTAAAAATAATATTCATACTTTATGTTATAGAAAACTAAATTCACATGTTCATTTTACAATATTTTCATACATACAATAGGGTATCTTATAATGGAAGAGATAATTTGTTTAGGTTGCGCATAAAATAATAAAAGTTCAGACTGCAACAAGGATATTATAAGATAATCTAAAGTTCTCCTTTTAAGGGAAACATTTAAAGACCAAACGCTTTTAACACAGTGTTTTACATGTGTTTATTTTATAAGTACTTATCGTTATTTATTCTCCAAAATGACTACGTCATATGTGGATGAAAACTTCATCATATTATACAAATGTATAGCGTATAATGATGGACAACAGATACATCAAATTACGCCTCTTAAAAGTAAATATTTAGTACTAGCTAACCCGCGTTGCCCGGCCCTTAAATGAATCTCAAATTTGAATGACTTTGTATCTTTAACTCCATTTTATATGACTTTATATTTTTATTTGAAAAAATTGCGAAAAAGTATTGAATTGAATAAATATGCGAATTCGTATTTAAACCGAGATGAAACTCCCAGGATTTTATTGATTTCATCGAAATTTTCTCATATTTTATGTTGTAAAAATATTTCTACCCGTCCAAACATTTCGAAATTTTTTGTAGGAGATGTAAATCTGATATAATGAGATGCTGTAAAAAGGTTGTGTTACAATACGGACGTTTAGTTACTTTTAGTGTAGAAAAATATAGTCTTTTTGAAGCGCGAAGTGACCTGCGTTTGCCAGTATATTTGACCGGGTTAAAAATATTATTTTTTATAACAAACTGCACCATCGATTAGAAGAAAGTTTCAGATTTAAGAACAAATCTTTATTTCGTCGGTACCTCTAAAATTGGGCCCTGAATAGTCCGTTACTATAAGGGGGAAAAACGTTTTTCGGAAAAAAACCCTTTTTGAATTTTTTTTATCAAACACTTAACTGCTATATATTTTTTAATTAATTGAGGCATTTTAGACGTAATAGTTCTATCTTTTGGAAATATGTCTTCCAATTTTTAACGGTACCTAGCGGTTTGGTCGATTTAGATTAAAACAAAACTATTAAAAATCACAAATAAAATTGAAAGGTCGGTTCTTCGCTACCTTTCGATGCGTGATTGGGGTTCTAGGTATGCGCGAGTGCTTTTACGCTCTTGGAAGGACAAAGATGAGTTTTTAATTATAGTTTTTTGTAATTTTTAATTAATAACTCAGCTAATTATAAGAAATTTAAAATTCTAAGTCTCAGAGGCACCATGAGAGGTATTGGACTAACTTTACACAAATTTTCAGCCTTGTGCTTGCAGTAGATTTTGCTAGCAACCGCAGACACACACACTCAGAGCAACACTTTCTTTTATCAGTATATATATTTAAACGCTTTATTTTACTCCAGGCGCTAAAGTTGGGGTTATTGTAGTATTAACACTTAAGTTGCTTTAGATTTTAGCTTGACGTTTAGTTTATATTCTATCACATTTTAAAATTTGACGCATATGAAATTACACAACTGTTTAAATTAAGTTTCTGCACCTCAGAATCCTGTGCATGGTATCGTAAGTGGCATAATAATGGATAACAGACATAAATATATATATATATATATATATCTTTACATTGTTTATCGTCTACACCAAAAGGCATTTTTATATGAGAGATACGAACATCGTACTCTTTGTTTATTTGTACTCAAGAAAAATAACGATTTAACCAAAACTTAATAAATATGTACGTTACATAAAAACATTTATAACTTTCTTCATTTAAGACAAATTAAACGCACTCAATATTATTTTAAGAATTATTTTTACAAATATAAGGGAGGAATTAGAATTGTACTTACATAAACGTCTTTCAAACTTGCTTACAAGTTTCATCCCTTAAAACAAATACAATACATTCTATGTTGTTTTCAGAAGATTAGAATTCCTTTCTCAAGCCTTGTTTTGTACTTGTTACACAACAATAATGTATTTCCATTTGAAACCGCTTGGGATTAAATGAAGAAAAAACATTTCTACGTGAGTTTTTGTAAAGCACAGCGATGTAAAAAACATTTCTCTGCATGATTCCTTTTGACTCGAAGGAAATAATCATTAACTTATTTCTCTGACCATTACACAATAAAACTTGTAAGAACACATCACTTTTCCATAAATAAGTATCGATCAAACGTTTTCCCTTATATTTTATTTACGACTTTCTACGTCACGTAGCGATTGAAATAAATAAATAAGGTAGGCATAAAGCTATATGTAACATAAAGTGAACTTTTTTATGTTTGATGGTTTTCTAAAAGTAAAATGACCGCAACCAACGGCAATGGCAAGAAAATGTAATAAAAGAAAGTGCCAGTTTTATTAGTTTAAATTTCACACAACAGCCTCTTTCTTTTTCGCAAATGTGTTTTTTGTTATTTTTAGAAAATTATTTCGTTTTAAGAATTAGTAAAGAAATAGTAATTTTCGTTTTAAGAAGTTTGACCTTAATATCATCTAGTAGTTTGTACGTTAGTCAATAAGACAAATTATTGCTGCATATCTTTAAATTGTGGGATAAAAACTTTAAAAAGGATATCAAAAAGAGTTTTTAATTTTCACATCAACCTAAGAGATATACAGGATTAAAACACCACGATAAATCACAATGAAAAAAAAACTTTGTATAAATCACCATATAAACTAAAGAACACGCGGGACGCATTTTAAGCTGGAACTTATAACACCTCGTCATCAGCCAATATAAGCACGTGTCCGTAAAGGGCCATGGAACCAAAAGGGCCAAATGAACAGAAAGGTGAAAGAGGAGGTCTTGCATAGAGTGCGGCAGGTGGCGCTAGCTGTAAGGTCTGTTTAAACTAGATTTATTTTTCTATAAAAAAATACTGATATTTGGCCTTGAAACTAACGGTACCCGTACGAACCCTGCTAATTATCAATCTGAAGAGATTAAAGGAGACGATGAGAGATCATTGACAAGTTTATCAGAATTTTTAAAAATAAAATAAGCTTCGTGAAAATCCAAGTGCCCCCCATTGACTTCAGAACGGCGACCGCTTCATTCATGAATATGGTGTTTAAGTATAGTAAAGTATCGATGAGCTAAGTGATGAGGACACTTACAGCGCCACTCAACGTAAAATATCAGAGTTATTGTTATTATCTCAATAACATTATACAATTAAAAAAACATGGACAAAGTCTTATAGCATCCTCATCCAATGTGAAAACATGTCTTACACTAAAATTAAGTTTATAAGGCTAGTAACTACTAAAATATTAATATTTTACTAGGACTGCCCTTAAAGGGGATAAGTCTGAGCGGTATTGCTGCGAAGGTAGATTTAACAATAACTTATGACAAAAAAAATGAAAATGAGATGCTAGTTTTAATTATGGTACAAATTCAAATAATGAAAATGAAAATTAAATCGTAGAATTATAATAGTAGATTTATTGATATGTACTGTTAAAAAGAAATTGGGAAACAAACAAATAAATAGACAAAACAATGAAAGACAGCCATACATGGCTATAAAATTGGAAGTACACATATTTTAATTAATACAGAAAATAAGACACTATCGGGATTTCAACTCTTTGAAATGATGTCAAGAACATGAAGAGATGTTTCGCACCAATTTGAGTACTTGTAAATGACAAAAAATATGGTGTTTGGAGAGAATGAAAGATTTTCTGTATGGTGTGTGGTCCATTTAAGCAATTAAGACTGGTGCGTATCTGTTTCTTATGGATGCGATACGTCCCTGATCGCTTGTATAAGTAACTCATAGTATAAGGCAAATGCCCATTTGCTACTAATATTTACAATTTACAAATTGCGATTTACAATTTTCTTAAACAAGAAGACAAGATAAGTTTGCTTATTGTATCCATCATGTACAGCAATGCCTGTGTATGAATTAGAGTGTAGTGCCCAGGTATGTATGAATTAGTGTGGGCCGAAAAACCTTTTATTCGAATTTCGATAATGGGTAGTGCGGAAAAGATGCCACTGGTGCGAAATGTTTAAATAAGCTCTGATTATGTATTATTTAATTGATATGAGTATTTTAAATTAGCCGAATTTTATAGCCTTTTCGCGTATATGTGAGCAAATGTTGTAAGTATTACATTCTGGCTGGTGTAGCACAGTTGAGGTCTATTCCAACCGAGCGAAAAATGTTCAGACCAGCGGTCGAACATGGATACCTTGGCTTGCCTTCCAATGCATTTCATTTTAAAAAATCGTCCGGACGATACATGGCTGACATAATTCACACTTATTTGTTGAATATGGCTGCGACCTGCTGCTCTAGTTTAATTCATATGAGCTATAACTATAGCGTTTACATGATGAAGTGTGTGATAACACGGAAACTCCAATATACCAGTACGAATAATTAGGTCATAATGAAAAGAAGGGACTTTTTTCAACTGGATAAATCAGGCCAAGCTATCCAGGTTCGATCCCTGATCTGGACATTTTTTTGTTCTGTTGGAATAGACATCAACTGTACTCCAGACTTGAATATGATTTATCCAGCTGAAAAAAAATTTCCTCCTCTCCATTATGTTGTAAGTATTGTTTGAATTGTTCGTCGGTTTCTTTCTTTTGTCTTTTTTATGTTTATTGGTCTTCCTTCTTATTTTCAATGCTTTCAGTGTCATATATTTGGCAATAATAAGACTGATTAAATTTGCTAAAATTAAAAAGATAACTGCATCATGTGATAAGTATTCTTTATACGAAAGTGCTTCCACTCCGACATCTACTGTCTAAACTAGATGGTGAAACCACGGGATCTAAGACCTTTGCCGGCCCAATCGGATTTAGACTAATGGGATGCAAAAATCTACGTGTTGCTATTTTTTCAAGCCCATTCCTTTTTCATGGACATCAGAAATGCAAAAGACTGAATATTTGAGCACAGATCTAAAATATTTATCTGATAATTGTGCAGCGGTTTCAATTGGACAGTATTTTCGAGGACTTGACATGGATGGGATGGATTGACATGGATTGCAACTGCCAGCAGAATTTTGCAGTTGTACGCTAGGCGCTCGAATCCTGATGAAGTTCTGAAATATCTCGCGCAGTACGTGATACGAGTCTATGCTCAATTATGGTTTGTTCTAAGGAAATGATTCGGTTGCGCAGACGGACCTAGAAATCTGTGTCCGCTTGTTTAATTCTCAACGGTTCTACCAGATGAGCTAAAGAAGACAGTATATTCAGTTGTTCCAACAAATGTATACAATGACCATCTCGAGAATTTACTGGTAGCAATGGCAACTGATAACCAAGATATTAGAAGAATAGCATGGAAATAATTAAAATTGCCGAAATTCAAAAGAGAAAATAACTGCAAAATGCGGGAGTTTCAGTTTCCCAAGCTGAAGTTAAGGCGACGGACTGTATCAGCTGGGCCCCCACTGAAATCAGCTAACCTCCAATAATGAAAACTCTTTCATTAAAATAAAGAGAAGACAATATAATTTCAGGATCCACGTTAGATGAATTGTTAATTTGCTTTCTCAGTCACTTCCAGGCTGTAGAAAGAGTCGTTAAAATGGTGCTAGAAACTGCATCAAAGATATGTGGGAATGCAGGAAGGATTCCTTCATCAGAGCAAAACTGCAAGCCCAAAAAAACATGGCAAAATTCCTTTCGAAAAAGGACTTCGTAGCCTAAAAAGGTATATGTTCAATAGGTAAGAGAGTGGGTGGAACTCATCGTGCAGCTACCTCCTTGTGGAGAGTTTTTGTGTTGTTTCAGGTTGGTCTCTAACGCAAAACAAGCTAAAAGCTGTTCATTTTAAAAGTACATAGCACTAAAATAATATGAAATCAGAGCTTATTTAAACATTTGGCACACTAAACGTGACTTTTCAAACAAATAAAACTAAAATAAATGAAACTTAATATTTAAAAAATTCTGGCTAAAAAAGTTAAAAAATCAACATTTTAGTAAATCTTCAAGACATTTACAGCAAATCAAGGAATTGTCCTAAAAATCTCAAATTTTATATGAGAATTTGGTGCCATCAGTGGCACTTTTGCTGCAGTACCCATAACCGAAAATCGAAAAAAAGTTTTTTTCAGCCCATGCTAGTATGCCCCCTATATGTATTTCAGACGACAGTAAAAACTACCACACTTAACTTGATTTTTTTTAAATTAAAATTAACTATACCTTGCTTACGTGGTATTTTTATTAGAACTCATTTGCTTCTTTAATAAGCAACTTTTCTGTTTGCAATCAGAGGCTCAATTCAGCTAATGATCGGATATATTTAAAGTTACTGCCACGAAGGAACATTATTGGAATGGGTTAAAATTATCAAAGATCGGCAAGCTACGAGCGAAGGAATCTTCTTATGCATCCACTAAAATCTGAAAAAGAAATGATCACGAATTCTCTGCAATAACTAGATTGGCTTGATTAAGTATATATTAATTTACCAGAAACATAGATCTTGTTAAGATGGAGGTAATAAAGCGGCTCCGTTTTTTGGAATTATGTCTGTAGTCTGATAATTAAAGTTTGAAATTCTAACGTAAATACTCTTGGATATATTGTGCCTCTGGAATATGTCATAAGCATTCATAGATCACAGGGACTTACACTTGATAACGCTATTGTGCACATTAATAGAAACGAACTCTCATTCGATCTAATATATGTTGGATGGTTATATGCAAGAAAACTGACTGATCTGTTAATTGACTCATCTTACAACATTGATAGTTTGCTTAAAATGGACTCGAAGACGTTATACAGCTCTTACAGTCACCACGCGTAGATAGATTACAGTCATCACCTCGTCCTTTAAATTTACAATAAACGTGCTATGATTTAAAAAAAAATAAAACTTCACGAATTTCAGTCACTCATACAATCCGTCGGAAACTTCAGTGGTATTTTACTTTTCTACTTTATTTTCTTCAGTATTTTCTTTTGAATTAGGTATTATCTTAAGAACTACTTTTAGCCGTGGTATTATCAATTCTCTGAATATCATACGCACGAGCTAACATGGTGGGTTTCACCTATGAATCCTCAATTCAGCGTAGTAAATTTAACAAAGAAAAATCTAAATTGCTTATAGTCCAGGCACTAGAGACCGTATAGGGGCTCTACCTAGCAAAATTCAGGGTAGTTCTGAAAAAATGCTTACTATATGTTTTTTGGGTCCTTGAATCCGAATTTTTAACTTCCCACCAAAATTTCCCCCGGCAACCTTCCCAAATTTTAGTAAAATGCCCCCCCACAGAAAAAAGTTTTTATTAAAAAAATCTAAAGGTATCTAGAAATTCAGAAAGTAGATAAAATTTGCAACAAATTAGATATATGACATTATACGTAGGATGAAGGGGAAGGAGGGATCTGCCTCAGAACATGCGCGCGATGCTGCGTGAAATAAGATGCGCAATTCTACTTAACCACTCACATGTTTACACTCGCCCTCCCATCTCCCCTCCGAACTTTCTCTATAAGGTTTACTTTAAGTTTTTTGGGTCGCTGAATCCGAATTTTTAACTTCCCCCAAAATTTTACCCACGAACCCCCCCCCCCCCCCCCCCAATAGTTGTTTTTAACTTAAATTTCTTATTGTTTTAGGGGAAAAGCATCACAAAATTCAGAAACTAGACAAAATTTGCAACAAATAGGATATATGACATTATGACGTAGGATGAACGGGGAGGGGGAGGGCTGCCTCTGAACATGCACTGTGGCGCTACGTGCACTAAGTTATGAAGTCCAGGCAATAGGGGATTTTACCTGGAAAAATTAATACTAGTTCTGGATTTCGACTCACTTTATGTTTTTTAGGTCGCTGAATCCGAATTTGTAACTTCCCACCAAAATTTCACCCGTCAACCCCCCAAAAAATTGATTTTTTGAAAAAATTTGGTTTTTGAGAAAAGCGCGCGGGGAATGTTCCGAGGCAGCCCCCTCTCTCCCCGTTTATCCTACGTCATAATGTCATATATCCTATTTTTTACAAATTTTGTCTAGTTTCTGAATTTCGTAATGCTTTTCCCCTAAAACAATAAGAAATTTAAGTTAATAACAACTATTTTGGGGGGGGGGGGAATTTTGGGGTAAGTTAAAAATTCGGATTCAGCGACCCAAAAAACTTAAAGTAAACCTTATAAGGAAAGTTCGGAGGGGAGATGGGAGGACGAATGTAAACGTGTGAGTGGTTAAGTGGAATTGCGCAACTTAGTCCACGCAGCACCGCGCGCATGTTCCGAGGCAGTCCCCCCTTCCCCTTCATCCTAAGTCATAATGTTATATATCTAATTTGTTGCAAATTTTGTCTATTTTCTGAATTTCTAGATGCTTTCCCCCTAAAATAATAAAAAAAAATATTATTTTTTTAATAAAAACCTTTTTGGGGAGGCTTTTTACCAAAATTTCGGGGGGTTGCCGGGGAAAATTTTGGTGGGAAGTTAAAAATTCGGATTCAGCGACCCAAAAAACATAAAGTAAGCCGATTTCCAGAGCTACCATTAATTTTGCTAGGTGATATTCCCTATTGCCTGGACTCTTATCAGTAGCTAAAAATTGTGTACATCATTCGTCATTGAAATCAACCTTAAGGCTCTCAATATAGATTACGGAACGATTAGGATTTCTTATTTGGTCGTCAATTTTTACTTGTACACAACAGTTAAGAACTTCATCTGAAACTGCTTAGGAACAAATAAAGAAAAATACATTTCTACGTGAGTTTTCGTTGTACACAGTAACCTAAGAAACATTTCACTTTATGATTCCTTTTGACTCTAAGGGGACAATCATTAGCGTATTCCTTTGACCATTACAGACTAAAACTTGTAGAACCACAGCACTTTTCTATAAATAAGTATCGATCAAAAGTTTTTCTTTATATTTTATTTCCGAATTTCTCCGTCACATAGCGATTGATATAAATAAATAACACAGGGATAAAGCTATATGTAATAGAAAGCGAACTTTTCTTTATGTTAGATGGTTTTATAAAAGTAACATGACCGCAACCGACAACAATAGGAAAAAAGGACAATAAAGGAAGGTGGTAGTTTTTGTTTTGTTTTGTTTACATTTTATATTAGAATTTATTTTAAAATCACAAATTTACTTACATTATTTTTAGAAAATCATTTCGTTTTACGAATTCTTAATATCAGTCAGCATTTTGTAAATGTGTTTATAAGACTAAAATTATAATGTTATGGGAAAACTTCACTAAGGATATCATCATATAAAACAAACACTATACATTGAATTTTATTTTCAGTGTTATTTTTAAAACATAAAACAAAAATTTAGATGTACGTATTTTATATAAAAGCCTTTCAAAATTGTTTATAACTTTATTTATTTAAAACAAATGCAATGCATTCAATGTTAATTTGAGAGTTATAATAAAAATGTAGCTAACATAAGAAATCTTTAAATTTGTGTAAGGCAGACCGGGGCTTTTGGAACTTATTTTACGTTGAATGTGTAATTCATGAAATTCACAGATTTTGTTTTTACCGACAATTACTTTAACACTAGAACGTCCGGAAGGAGTCCACTCGACTCCGACTATATGATTGGCTGCCCCGAGATAAGTCGGGGGTAAAATCACAGTTTCCTATACCCGTCGCCGGTGACGTGGTTAAATGTCAAATGGAACCAGAAATTCTTTCTCAAAATAAATTAAATTTTAAAAACGCATATTTGCGTTAAATAAATCAGTCAAATAATTTTAAATACAAATTCTGGTGTAAAATATTTTTATGGAACTTGAGTAAAATTTCCGAGAGTTCTAGAATTAAACAGTTTTCTAATTACAGATAAAAGACGTTAATCATAGCTCAATTAATGAAAGACAAATTGCTTCAATTTGTGAAATGAAATTTTGTTTCATTAGACCCCGACGCCGCGATAACGGCAAGTTATTATTTATTTTCTTTTTTCAAAATGTATTATTTAACAAAAAAAATTAGTTCTAATGTTTATCTATAATAAATTTCAGGGCCGTCCACTCTGGCATATCCGATTAATTCAACGCGATTTTCATTTGCATTTAGTTTTATTGTAAATTTACTATTTATCACTAATTCCAAGTAAAGAATGAATAAATGATTGAAATATCATTGATTAAATCATTCTTAATAATAGTATAAAACATTGTGAAAAACGTAGAAAATACCTTATGAAAACAAGTATTTGTTACACATGAAAAATCTCTATCGGTTGAGATTTAGCACGTTTTGCTTCTAACTTTCGAGCCAGCTAATGAAAAAAAATTCTTCAGTAATGCGTTTGTGTAATACTGAGACTCCTATTCATTGACAAAAGACTAGTATTTAACCCCTCGAGGGGTGGTGGGATATATTTTATCCCACTTACGATTAAGGAAGATTTACACCAGAAAATTTTTATTAAATTTTACTTTTTTATCTGTGGTGGAAAAAAGGCGTAAAATTGTTTTTCCTTATTTTGCAATAACATTTTTTGAAGATTCCGGTTTGAATTCGAGATTACAGAAACACAATAACTTGCCCCTGAAAGGGTTAAGTGATTGATTTTAAGATAAATTTAACTTCTTCCGCCAGCCCACGAGTCCCATTACCCCACACTCCCTCTATAACTTTCATCATTTTAAATATACGCAATAAACTAATAAGAGAATCACTTTTGGTGAAGCTTGCATTTAGCATTGTGACCTAGTGCATTTTATAGCCTTATAGGCCTAAGTTTGAGAACCAACAACATTTATCTTCAAAAATCGCATTATATATAGATTTGTATACATTTCATTTTAAAGTAATGAATTTTTAATTGTTAATTTTACTCCAAAAGCCAGTTAAGTCGCCAAATTTGGTGCTGCGAATCCAAATTACTACTCACACGTCAAACGCAAGAGACGACAATGACATTCGGATAGGGTTGGTGGAAAAAATTCCACAGGAACGCTTAAAGTGAATTTCAAGCCTCCAAAAATGCAATTATAATGATGCATTTTTTCAAAATGCAGTAGGTATGTTATTGAATAAAATTTTAAACGTTTTTCAATATTTTTATACTAAATTATTAACTAATTTGTATTTTAACCCTTTAAGCATCTTGTAGAGTTTTTCATGCACGTTTAACGATTGATAAAATTATAACTATGAAAATTATTGGTATGAGGTTTTGTATTTGATAACCTTAGATTTTTTTTTTTTTTTTTTTTTGTATTATTCACTTCAAAATTTTAACAGAAATATCAATTTTGTATCAAATCCCCCTTTGAATTAAAAAATTGTGTGACGGAAAAATACGGTTAGGTCGCTTAAAGGGTTAAAGTATTTCTTAAAAACTTGTATGTTAGTCCGATAAGTGCTCTTACAAATTGCATTTTCTGAAAGTTATGCTGATGTGAAATCAATAGATACAAATTTTTAAATAAATTTTACCGGTCCTTTAATTTTGACATATAGAGTAAATGCGCCAGGTCTCAGTGCTAGATGCGAGCTTCATCAAAAGTAGTTCACTTATCAGTATTACTTTTAGAAAGATTACAATTTGTTTCTTGGTCTTTGTCTTTTACTTATTAAGAACAATATTGTATTTTCGTTAATTTTTGCGACACACAAAGGTGTAAAACATATTTTACGGCATGGTGAGTCCGAGAAGATAACCAATAATTTACTTTTATAACAATTAAACAGTAAAACGTTAGAAGCGAAGCATTTTTTAACGAATAATTATCTTTCAAATGGTTTTACTTATATTTTATTTAGAACATTCTTCGCCACGTAGCAACTGAAAACATAAAATAATAATTATGTATGGATAAAGCTAATGTGTACCAGAAAGCGTAATTTTGTAAAAATGTTAGATGGTCTAATAGAAGTAATATGACCGCTGCCAATTACAACGGTAAAAACTAGCAATAACGGACATTGGTTTTTTTTTATTATTAGTTTTAACTCTATACATTAACATCTCTATCTTTTTAACGCAATACACGTATTTATTTTCCGAAAACTATTTATAGTCCAGGCAATATGGAATTTTACCTAGCAAAAATAATGGTAGTTCTGAAAATCGGCTTCCTTTATGTTTTTTGGGTCGCTGAATTTGAATTTGTAACTTCCCACCAAAATTTCCCCCGGCAACCCACCCCCCCAAATTTTGGTAAAAAGCCTCCCCAAAAAGGTTTTTATTAAAAAAATAATATTTTTTTATTATTATTTTAGGGGGAAAGCATCTAGAAATTCAGAAAATAGACAAAATTTGCAACAAATTAGATATATGATTTTATGACTTAGGATGAAAGGGAAGGAAGGGATCTGCCTCGGTACATGCGCGCGGTGCTGCGTGGACTAAGTTGCGCAATTCCAATTAACCACTCACACGTTTACATTCGCCCTCCAATCTCCCCTCCGAACTTTCCTTATAAGGTTTACTTTAAGTTTTTTGGGTCGCTGAATCCGAATTTTTAACTTCCCCCCAAAATCTCCCCCCCAGAAAGCCCCCCCCCCAAAATAGTTGTTATTAACTTAAATTTCTTATTGTTTTAGGAGAAAAGCTTTACGAAATTCAGAAACTAGACAAAATTTGCAATAAATAGGATACATGACATTATGACGTAGGATAAACAGGGAGAGAGGGGGCTGCCTCGGAACATTACCCGCGCGCTTTTCTCAAAAACCAAATTTTTTCTTAAAATCAATTTTTTGGGGGGCTGCCGGGTGAAATTTTGGTGGGAAGTTCCAAATTCGGATTCAGAGACCCAAAAAACATAAAGTGAGTGGAAATCCAGAACAAGTATTAATTTTTCCAGGTAAAATCCCCTATTGCCTGGACTTCATAACTTAGTTCACGTAGCGCCGCAGTGCATGTTCAGAGGCAGCACTGCCCCTCCCCGTTCATTCTACGTCATAATGTGGTATATCCTATTTATTGCAAATTTTATCTAGTTTCTGAATTTCGTAATGCTTTTCCCCTAAAACAATAAGAAAGTTAAGTTAAAAAGAACTATTGGGGGGGGGGCTTCGGGGGGGGGTGAAATTTTGGGGGAAGTTAAAAATTCGGATTCAGCTATCCAAAAAACTTAAAGCAAACCTTATAGAGAAAGTTCGGAGGGGAGATGGGAGGGCGAATGTAAACGTGTGAGTGGTTAAGTGGAATTGCGCAACTTAGTCCACGAAGCACTGCGCGCATGTTCCGAGGCAGATCCGCCCTTCCCCTTCATCCTAAGTCATAATGTCATATATCTAATTTGTTGCAAATTTTGTCTACTTTCTGAATTTCTAGATACTTTTCCCCTATTTTTTTTAATAAAAACCTTTTTTGGGGGCCTTTGAAAAAAAACCTTTGGGGGGGGGGAGTTGCGGGGGGAAATTTTGGGGGGAAGTTAAAAATTCGGATTCAGCGACCCAAAAAACATATAGTAAGCCTTTTTCCAGAACTACCATGAATTTTGTGAGGTAGAGCCCTATACGGTCTCTATTGCCTGGACTATTAGTTTTTAGGGTTAAGAATGATTGAACTTAATATAAGCCAGCAATTCGTATGTTGGTTTATAAAACCGAAACTACTTAAAAGTTATATGTTTCTATTTAAAGCAAACGAAGCACATTGAATGTTTTTTTTTTTTTTTTTTTTTTTTTTTTCAGAATTATTAAAAATTTTAAAAAGAGCACACACACATATATACAGGCGTTCCAAAAGTCCCTGACACATTTTAAAATTCAATATAAAATCAAGTAATTGCCGTACAGGACTAAAATACTTCTCAGGATGAAAAGTTTTCTTCAAGCTAATGAAAAATAATTCCAAACTTCGATCATAGATGGAGCCACTTTTACGAATGTTTGGTTTCAAATATGCGTTTTTCAGTGGCGTGGCGTCCGGTCATCGCTGGATGCGGCGATGACCAAGCAATATTTTAAAACTCTTAATAAGCTTTTAAAACTCTACGATCCAGTTTTAGCAGAACATTTGGAGTTTATGTATAAGTGAAGGTAAGATTTAAAGTTTCTTTTTTGAACATTCAACCAGTGAATTTTAGAGTTAATAATTTTTCACCACAAACTTAAATAATTGCGATGACCACCGAAAATTTTCACGCCACGCCACTGGCGTTTTTTCTGATTTTCAGAGTAGTTTCAATGTGACGACTCCCTGCGAAAAAGCTAATTTCGCTGGTCGATATTTCGAAACCAAATCGAAACTGATCTGTAAATAAATAAATAATAATAAAAAAAAAACACATGTTTGAAATCAAACATACGGACAAGTGGCTCCATCTGCGGTCGAAGTTTGGAACTATTTTTTATTCACTTGACGAAAACTTTTCATCCTGAGAAGCATTTTAGTCCTGTACGACAATTACATGATTCTATATTGAATTTTAAAATGTGTCAGGGACATTTGGGTCACTCTTTATATGTGTGTGTGTTACTTAAGAGACCTCTAAATTCGTTTATAAATTTCTCCATTGAAAACAAATGCATTACATTCAATGTTTTAGAATAATTTATAAAAAATAAAGCTTATGAATAAAGAAATTAAATTATGTAATAATCCTACAAATCTGTTTAGAAGTTTCTCAATGTTAAAAAAAAATGTTTAATGGTGTTTTTTTAAAACAAAGATTAGGATTCTATTCTTTGCTCTTGTTTTTCACTTGTTACACAGCAATTATTGTATTTTCGTCTGAACAAATTGCGAATAGAACAAAAATATTTGTGTGTGAGTTTTTTAGGTTCACAGTGATGTAAAAACATTTTACTGCATGATTACTTTCGACTCCAAGGGGATATTCTTTAACGTATATCTCTGAACATCTCGCAAAAAACTTGTAAGAACACATACCTTTCCAATAAATAAGTATCGAATATACGCTTTTTCTTATATTTCCTTTACGACTATCTCTGTCACGTAGCGGTTAAATTAAATAAATAATGTAGGAATGAATCTATGGGTTACAGAAAACGAACTTTATTTGTCAAAAGGTTTTTCAAATTAAAACAAGTCAGAAATTGCACGTCAGACGAGGCAAAGGGGGTACTTCGTACTATAACTAGTTTTATAAATATTCAGATCTTGGTGTAATAGCTGTTACACTCTTATGCAAAAATACATGAATACAACATTTATTACGATTCTATATATTAAATTCAGTAATACAGAAATAAAATGATTCCATCTTAAATAGGACATAATCACTATGGAAAACAAAAATCATAACGTATCATGAGATAACATTGAATTAATTACGTATGATAGGATTTAATAGAATGAAGAAAACTTTTATTAATATCTGTTTAAGTTTTCATTCCATTTTCATAAAATTTAAAATGATTCTACACAATTCTACGATTATCTATATTAAATTTCAAACTATTTGGTTGGGTAGTTTTTGCTCTGTTGCATATGGAGAGACGGACGGCTATAGGTGCTACGTATTTATATAATTACGAACGCACCTAATGAGTGCAAAAGAAGGAAATGGTGAAAAAGGCTACAAAGGAAAGTGGTTGTTTTATTAGTTTAAACATATAATAAGATCATTTGCAAAAATCGTAAATGCATTTTTTAATTTTAGATATTAATTTCTTTTTGAAATTATAACACATAGTCGAATCTAATATCGAAATATAATTTATTAGTGCTTTTATAAGTTAAAAAACAAAAAGTTACGAGTTCCTTAATTGGGCGGTCGACAATAACAATATTTGTCTTTATAATGTTGGCCAAATTATAATACATTCTTCATTGAAGTATTATTGAAAAGGAATTCAATAAATATTAGAAAAAAAAATCAATTTACTGAAAAAAAATAAAGATTTTAAACAGATTTTTTTTAAAGTATTACTAGTATTATTTAAAATACTACGTGTATTCCGATTTTTAAAATATTTTCCCAGTTTCTATAATTTGAATACTTAAAAGGACTTTATTTGAAAAAATGTGGATTTACTTTTTAAATCCGATAGATTTTTTAAAATAAATAAAATCCTTGGGTGAAAGTTGGGTTTTAATCCTTGGGTGCAGTAAAAATTTACATATTAATAGACTTTATTTCTAATATATTTATATGATTTAATTTTTTTAATTGAATTCAAAAACAAAAATTCGATTTTTTTCTTATTTTAAATTTTACTTATCACTTTTAAGAACGTACAAGCGTCACCATACAGCATTTACAAGCGAATGATAAACCAATAAAAGTATTATCTAGAGACTTCTTGTTTGATTTTTGTTGATTTGTATAGGATATTTTAAGTCAAAAGCTAACAAGGTTGTTTTCTAATTTGTAGATCTCTTTTTCAGTTTCATTCTGAGACAGCGATCTCCACAGTTCCGAAATTGAAAGTGTGGTTTAACACGTTAAGTGCCACGTCAGTCATCTCTGACTGATACTGAACTTTCCCTTCGGTCCGCATCAGTCACCGGTGTCTCACACTAAATTTTTTCTTCAGACTGCGACAGCCTCCGGTGACTGACGGTATAAAATACGATATAAAACAAGAAAAAATTACATTGTAAATAAATTTCAAGTAATTTCAGCATCGTATCATGAAGGTATCTATATATTTCTTACCAAAAAAATTAATAGGTTTTATTAAAACATATTTGTCCTTCGAAAGTATCACAAAATGTGACAACTTGCTTAGTAAATTTTCTGTTCCTAGTTTACAATATCTTCGCACTATAAAGACTTTATAGGTTGGATTTTTTTAATTTGTGTCGCTGTTTTTTAGAAGTATTTGCCGTACTGTTACATGGAATGTCTACGTACAGGCAATTTGTGATGTGCACAGATAATTTCTTCCGAAATTCAGTGATAAAGATATTTTCCTACGAGATGTTTTTATATAAAATGTAAGCATTCATAATTGAACTTTCCAGTAAGAGGTCAAAGGCCAGATTATCTCGCTGGTCAAACTGAAAGACAGACAAAACAGGCTTGGCTCTTAACGTGTTAACATTACCTAATTATAGTGAATGCCGGATGTTGTCGAATATAGGCTCTTAAAGTGAATCCGGGCCTTTTTCAAAAAATGACGACTCTCTCAATTTTTCAGTTTTATGCTCAAAGTATATTTACGTATCCCTAGTATATTCTGGTGAAACTGCATAAAAATTTGCCGCTTATAAATAAAGTAGAAAAACGCATTTTTTGCATCCTTTTTCCTTTCAATAATGCAGAGTGGCAATCTTTAATTTCATTTTTTTCAGTTTGAATTTTTTTATTATTATTATTATTTTTTAATATATCATTATCATCTAATTAAGTATGTCTTTTTTTCAGTTTGAGTTTTTTTTTATTATTTTTTTTTTAATATATCATTATCATCTTATTAAGTATGTCATATGAATTCGAAAACGTCCACATATACTTTTTAATAAACTCACTAAATTTTTATTTATGTATGCATTTATTAGAATGATTCCTAAGTGACACTTCATAAAACTAGGAATCGGATATTTCAGTAATAAAAATACTTTAATTTTATATGCTAAATAGACATTTTTACTCTATATTTACATACGTACTGACATTTTTTAAAACTAATTAATTTTTAGAAATCTGTTCCCTAGCGTTATAAACATGTATGAGAAGACTCAAAAAATAAATTTTCAAAAGGTGCCGAATTGTAGGAGTAAAATTTCAGAATTTACTGAATTTTTTCAAAATTCAAAATTTATCACAATTGCATTTTTTCTAGGTTAAACCATTTCCCTTCATAGAATAACTAAGCAGCATGATAAAAATGAATTATAAAACACTAAAATTAAAAAAAAATTCAAAAGTTACCGAATCTGCTTCCGAATCAAAACTTCAAAATATTTTACAGTCACACTTTTTGAGAAATAATAAAACAAACCCCAGAACTTCGGTTTCGTTATCTAAAAATAAAATGTCCGCAACCGAGGATAATAAGGGAAAATGGCACCATCTGGTAAATTTATTAGCTTAAGTTCTCAATAATAACATATTTTTTGTTCTAATGCCCGTATATTATCATTAGAAAGCTATTTTTTTCTAACAAGGAAGGTCTCCATGTGGACATACTCTGAAAAATCTGAAAAAAAAAATATATAGAACTTCCTTCTCAGGAGGATAGATATGCTTATAAAAAAAAAAAAAAAAAAAAAATCGGCGGAAACTCGATAGAGTTTCCGTAAAAAAAAATAATGAAAATTCCGTTATTTGGCGATTTATCACCGATTGGCGATGGAATAAAATTTCAAAAAATACTTTTTAATGTCAAATAATCTTTAAGGTAAAAATGTTTCATGTTGAATTTGTTTAAATAAATTTAATTTAAATAACTTTAGTTTTGTTAGTTTTAGGTTATTTTAACTATAGTTTTATCATATACATATTATAATGGAAGTTAACTATGAAATTTCATGAATTAAAACAAAATTTTAATTAATTAAAATTGTTTCAATCTCAAAATTAAGTCCAATTAAGCACTATCGGTTCAATTTTGTTGCTATGGAAACAAAAACTTCTCCGATATTGAAATGCATAACAGCAACATTCTTCATCTGACCTTTATTTTGGAATACGCTTAAATATATTAAAATATAATAAAAATATTTTTACAGTGATAAAATTAAATAACTGCAGCAACAAGCAACATAAATGTGTAATATAAAAAATATATGCTTTAAACTCTCTCATTATTTATTAAGTTTAAATTCATTAAATACTATTTACACGAATTCTAAAAATCAGTAAACAAATTATTTTCAGATGCATTAAAATCGTTTTCTTTTGGCGAGGAAAAGTGCTGCTCGCCAAATCGCGTGACGTTTTCGTCTTTTCGCGCCAAATACTCGAAAGTATTTTTTTTTTTTTTTTTTTTTTTTACAGACTTTCTACTGTAATTCCGCTGCTAAATTTGATTGATCCTTTATTACATACATAAGTAGTTTAATTTGGTTTTTTTTTCAAAATATTCTGAATATATCCAGTAAGGAGACCTTTCTTCTAAGAATTAAAGTATGTTTCAGCTTGATAGCAGGTAGTAAATTATAGGTTTGTTTATAAAGCCAAAGACATTTGTGTATTGGACAATTGTATAAATAAACATATAAAGAAAAATCCATACCTTCAGAAATTGCGCAAGCGTTTCACGATACAGAAAAAGAGTTTACAAATGTTGAGTGCATTCAATTTGTCTCTGACGATATTTAAAATGATTCCTTAATCTGAAAAATCTTTCCGGTGAGGAACCAATAAGATATCTCAAAAACCTGTAGGATTTCGAAATTAATAGAAACGTAGTTGCAGAAATTTACAAGCAGAAGAAGGGCTTTAACACTATTTTTACTGGTGTCAAATGACAACTTTTAAAAGATTTCAGTTTATGTTTTTTAATTTGTAATTTTTAGATTGAAACAATTACAAATCATTTTTAAAGCATTGAAGACTTTTTTTTATGCTTATTACATTCAAAAACTACGAGCAAAATAAACATATGGTAATTCGGGGGAAGACGCCACATATAAGGAGTATTGCATAGTAGAGCCAAAATTGAAATGATAAGATAAATGAAAAATGTATCACGATGCTCTTTAATAGTTAATTGGTTATGTACACACATTAATTCCTTTCACAGTATTTAAATGATTGAGAAATTTAATGTTAAATAAACTCTTGTAATTATGGCATGTTCCCTCATATATACGGGGAAGATGCCACTTGTTATAGGGAAAGACGCCACACCACAGAAAATAAGAAAAATAAGACTAATATTGGAACATTATCTGTGAATTAACAATAACTATGGACAAACAAACAAATCTGTAAACTGAAATCATTTTTTTCAAATTTACTTTGCCAAAACTAATAATGTCACAAGCCTGCACAGCATTTTATTTAGTGCAAAGGATCACCATTGCAATATTCGTGCAACCATTTCCTGTATTTGATGCACTGAATCCAATCACACTTGAAACCTTTTTTTAGCGTAAAAGTATTCTTTACAGACAGCACAAAAATCATCATCATTATCCTCATCAAAACTATCACCACTGATATCCAAAGGAATTTCTTCACTTGAGGAAGACGCGGTTATACGTCTCTTTTACTTCAGTTTTTTCGGAGGTTTCTTTTTCTCTATCTGTTTTTTTATCTTTTCCCGCATAGTTTTTCTTCTCTCTGTTGTAATTAAGACCTCTACTGCTTGTTTCTTACGCCCAGATGGTTTAGGTTTTCTGACCTTAGGAATAGAACTGATTGCTTCTAAACAAGAAATCCCTTTTCTGTGCTGGTGGAGGTACCTGCTGTTGACAATCCATTGCCACTAGATCTGCTGTTGGAAGCAATTGCTGGTGTAGGTACCCATGTCTGTTGGTGGAATCAACTGCTAGTGTAGGTCTATTGTTACATGCGCCGCTTGTGGAAGCAACAGATCTATCATTAATGGAACCCTCAGGGATATCAAACGCATGTTCTGGGATTGTTTGTGGGTTATAGGGATAAATCCCAGTAGCTGAATATCCAGAAGTACCATTTCCTACTGTAGCTGCCTTGCTCTAAGCTGTATTCAGAAGAGACCAGAACTGAAATCGTGAGAATTTACGATGTGGCTTGCAGTGGAACCAGGGGTTCAGGGATTGTCGCCAATATGTTTTTAATGGTTGAAAACTGAGTGATCACGTGTCTGTAAGTACTGGGTAATGTGATTTGGAATACAGAAAATGATTAGTTAATTTTTTTTCTTCCCTTTAGCTTATTTCTGAATTATGTTGCGTCTTCCTCCAAGTATAGGGGGACGATGCCACACACAGTTTCCGTATTGCTGCAAGATTATGACCGCTTCTGCTTGCCTTGTGTGTGTAACAGAATGTGGAACTAATTTATATTCCTAATATCTAATTTAAAATAAAACATCCTTTTATAAACTTTAAATATGAGCAACAGAATATTATAATGGCTTTATTCACTGGTTAAATATTCCTAAGATCCAAAAATAACGGTGATTAAAGGCGACAAATTAAGGTAAATTCACAAACCATGTACACACTGGGACAATACTCGTCACACAAGCCGGTCATTATTTGCATCTGATGACACATAAAAGTGCTAGGAGCAAACTTGCGTCTTCCCCCAACTTGAATCTTCCCCCGAATTACCTTAAATCAGAATTTTAAGAAGGTGGCATTTGGCATCTGTAGACATAGTGTTTATTTACTTTTCTTTTCTTATCTTTAAAAATGTTTCCATAAACCTTGGAGTCACAATATTTTCTGGGATTTGTGATTGGTCATTCTTCAAATGTTTTCTAACGATAAGAGGGGTTTAGGGAGTTACGGAAACTAACGAATCCACATTTATTTTTAATAAGTGTTTTTGCTACATCAGGAGTAGTTTCTGCATATATATATTAATAGTGTAAGAAAAATTCTCACTGTCTCTTTCGGCCACGTTTTGCGAGCGGTAATGCATACAACATGAAAAATTGAGCTTTTATGTATCAAAATTATCGTAGAATATGCTATCTATAATTTTGATCACCGAAGTAATCACTTCCATCTATTGCAAGAAACTGGCTACATTAATTATTATCGTCCATTATATTATTGTGTTCTTTAATTTTATCGCTTTCTATTGTTTCACCAAGACATGCTAAAACAAATTTCCTACAAAATGATGCTATCTGAGAAAAGCTTAATGTCATATTGGAAACTAAGGGTTAGAGCTTAGAACGGCTTTAGAAAGCGAAAACATTAATTAAATCAGTAGTGAATGCAAACCATTAGTGAAAATGATTGTTAACTATCATCAATAATTAACTGTGCCGCTGTTACTGCACTTGGTTACTGACAGTCATAAGAGCCTGTATATACTGACGTGTATAAACAAGTATTAATGATATATGAACCATTACTCCCAGTCAGATTTAATGAACTAAATTAAACATATTTTTATATTATTAGTATTTTTTCAGAAACAATTTTCAGAAAACTATTTGAAAAATATAAATTAATATTAACTCTAAAAATATAATGAAAATCTTATGCAATAAATAAAACGGTTTAAAAAATTAGATTGGTAAAAATGTATTATCTATAAGTGTGAAACTTTAAATCTCTTATCTTTATTCCTTGCATAAAATAATTATATTATTCATTCCTAAAATTTTACTTTATTTATAAAGTTTTAGACAAATTTACTGCATAATTAAAAAACAATCAACACCTTTTTTATCAAGATTTTGGAATTAGAGTAAATTTTATGGATTTTGGAATCAGAATAAAACACAAATTACATGTGTAAAGGAACGGTAGCATAAAAAAAAAATATTTTACATTATTAAAGCTTTTTCAACAATTTTTTTTATTAAATTATTGTATACCATTAATTCAAAATACGTTTAAAAATAATCAATTTACTAAAAATTTAAAGCTGTTAAAGCTTTTAAATATTATTTTGTACTTCAAATTGCTTCATGCATTCAAATTTTTAAAATAATTTCGCCTTTTTTTATTCGTTTTATTATTTAAAGGAACTTTATAAAAAAAATAACATCTTTTTTAAATTTGACAGATAATTATTAAAAAAACATAAATAAACTATCGCATTACAGAATATTCATTAAATATTCACATGCTAATAGATTTCAATACTTATTTAAAAACCTTACTTAACTAACATTCCGAAAATTTGCATAGATAATATCTTTTTTTTAAGGTCATTTCTGGCACCTATTTTAAACTTTCTACAGAAACTAAAACGCTTCGAGCATTTTAAAGAGATATAAACTGTAAAAATCATTTTTCGAAAAAATGCAATGAAAATAAATTTTTCTGTTATTTTGATTAATAACCCTCAAAGAAAGTAAAATCACACATCTTTTCTTATATATGACAACATATTTTTATTATTTTAATTTTTATAAGATAATAAAACAAAAAAAAAATACCTCATATTTTTTGTCCAAGTTTCCTCATTTCAAAGTTCATCCTACCCTTTAGACAATTAACTTCTTCTCGGCGAGCATCCAATACAAGTTTCTTTTATCAAATGAAATATGTTCTTTTGTCCATTTAAATTTATTCGTTTATCAATTTAAATAATTTTATACAACTTAGAAAATTTTGTCTGATTTTAACGCAGAAATTCTGTGATCAAATAAGACAAAATTCACTATTCAAAATTACTTGTAGGAATAATGAAGGATTCTGAGCACTCTACACTGCACGTATACTTGACGATCGCCGCTAAAGGGTTAAAGTAATTTTCAGAAAAATTAAATGTCCAGGTGTATGCTTTCTATAAATTTGAACACCTAACCTACCTCTTTCATGCATTGCAAGAAACGGGCTCTATTAATTATTATCACCCATTGTGTATATTACTGTGCATATTATTCTTTAATTTTATCGTTATGCGTTGTTTCCCTAAGACATGCTAAAACATTTTCCCTTCTAAATAACGAAAAATTGATGCGATCAGCGGAAAGCTTATTTAAACTTTAAAGGTCACAGTGCAGCGATGCAGCGACATCTATTTACTAACGGAACTTGTTTAGATGGTTTGAGGGAAATTTAGTTCAATTACCGAAATTCCGCTTTGAATTTTATAGATTTCGTTACCTGCATTAAATAATTACTTTTGGATAATTGGCTTCCTACTAATGAATTTTAGGATAAATAATGTGTAATACGAAAGTAGAGAAATGCATGAAATAGCTAATTGATATTTACTGTGTGAACTATAATTTCCAAGAATATTAGAAGATTTAAGGCAATTGTAGGTACATAATATTTATAATTTTGAACATCGATACCTTGTATAAAAGGGGCTGTGTTAGACATCATCCCTCATACTTTTATCCTGTTCTTTATCATTATGCATCGTTTTCCCTCAGATACACTAACACAATTTTCCTTAAAAATAAAGGAAATTGAAGTTATCAGTGAAGAAACGTATTATAACTTGAAAGGTCACAGTGCAGCAATGCAGCGACATCTATTTATCAACGGATTTTTATTAAATGGGTTAATGGAAATTTTGCTCTAATGCAGAAATTTCGTTTTGAATTTTATAGATTTCGTAACCTGCATTAAATAATTATTTTGGATAATTGAATCCTTACTAATGAAATTTAGAATAAATATTGTGTAATATAAAAATAGAGAAACGTATGAAATAGCAAATTGGTATTTATTGTTTGATCTAAAATTTTTCAGAATATTAGGACATTTAAGGCAATTTAGTTTGTAGGTGCATATTATTTATAATTTTGAACACCGAGACCTTGCATACAAACAGAGATACAGAGGTTTGCTTAATGTTATGGCAATTTATTATTGTTCTGATTTCCAGATTCGTTTTTCAAAAGATCTTCGGTATATTGATTACACAGGTATTAAAATACATTTAAACAATTTAAATATATAAATTCATTTTGAAAATGATACGGATACGGGTCAATCGGTTGTACGGACATGACCCATTTGTCAGGTCAATGAAAATTAATTTATCCTATTTGCAATTACTTTGATGGTTTAAAGGGTAAATTCAAACGAAGCTTTCGAATTCTTTTCAAATGGAAACCGATTTTTTCAGTATTTTTATAGAATTTATAAAATTTTTATTATGCAAAATATTTCATAATAGGTAAACATATACTGGAGTGTAACGTGATTAGCCTGCAGTGATAATATGTTTAGTAAAACCATATTCTTGATGTAAAACACGTTCGAGATACTTAGCCTCAACTATTCTACACTGTGCACTACTGTACACCTTATTTGGGGAAGGGTGTGTACTATTTGGCATAGGATAGTTTTAGCTAATCCGTAACTACTGTTAAGAAAATGTTACATAATTACCGTTCGCGATCTTTTAAACCTTTGTCCGAATGTTGAATAAATGACTAGATTAACACAATAGGATACTGTTTCTTTTCTAAATTTTATGTCCAGGATTTTTATAATGAAAATTAACCCATTTATAAGTCTTTAACTATAATACTAAGGCTCAAAATGGAAGAGAATTTTACTAGTGTTGTATTTAAGTTTAAAGTTACGAGCTAAACTATGAAAATTGAAAAAAGCAGTGGTCTACCACTAATAGCAGTTAAAGATTAATATTATCATATTGTCTAAGGTCAGCGGTTCTCAAACTATGGGTTGCGACCCACCAGTGATTCGCTGAATGATCAAGGGTTGTCTAAAAATTTATTGTAAGTTTTATCTGCTTCTAAAAATATACATTTAATATTATTTCTTTTATATTTAACGAAAAAAACATAAAAATATGTAAGCAATATTATAAAATAATAGTACTTTATTGTACTCCATGTTGCAACTTGTGGCTAAAATGAACATATTTCAACATCGAACTAGACAATCTCGTTCGAAAAAAAAAAAAAAAAAAAATTGTAAATCACAATTATTTCTTAAATGAATTTATTGTACATCTTACCTATTAAAAAAGTACTTTTTCGTGCTTAATAAAAGAAGGTTGTATTTTATAATTATATTGCTTTGTAATTAATATGATTATTTACATCTATTTCTATTTTCGTATAAACGCTTTTTACTAAAGTTACCTTTTTCCTAGAATAGGTTATACAAATTCTTTTATTTAGCTGCATATTAGTAGGGTCACAAAAATATTTCAAATTGTAAAGTGCATTGCTTAGCAATAAAGTTTGAAAATCACCGAAAATGAAAATCACATGAAGGATCATTATATGAAATTAAAAAAAAAATACTAGGTTGAGCAAAAAGTTCTGGGAAATTTGTGAAAGTTGCGTTATTACGCGCAAATTAACAACATAAGCAACAAGGACTATTCTTCAAAGCAGAGACCATCATAGTCCACGACTTTCTGCCAGATTCCGGATTTGCTGGAAGTACCATGGCGGCTCCTTGGAATCGAAAAACGCTTGACATGCTTCTTCAACTTCATTAAAGGATTCAAATCGACGGCCCTTGAAAAGGTGTTGCATTGATCGAAAGAGGCCATAATAGGATGGAGTCACGTCTGGACTGTAGGTGGGCTGTGGAAGAATTTCGACGCCATCCAACTGTGCAAACTTGTCCTTGGTCCTCTGGGCCACGTACGATGTGGCATTGTCCGGCTGAAACAAAGCGCGCTTTTGGCGGACCAATCTTGGATACTTCTGCACCAATTTGTCCTAGACGTGATCTGACTGCTGGCAATAGAGCACGGCATTGAAAGCACGGCCATCATACACGATACAAATTCCGGTAACTATTAGATTAAAATTTTCCCAGAACTTTTTGCTCGACCTAATATTAATAATAATAATAATGCATTCTAAGAAACCTTGAAAATAAGAAAATCTAATGGTTCTCTGGTAAAAAGTGTATCTGACTTATATAATTTTTCTAAAGAACAACATGATTTTAATTTTCGGGCAAACTTATGAACATTTAAATATATGCATAATGATACCTGAACGAGTATTGGATTAAATAAATATTCTTTGAATTAAACAAAAGCTCAACTATCATTTAAAATTGCATAATATTAAGAAAAACTAACGTCTAATATAGAGTGGGAGGGGCTACTAAAAAACGTTTTTATTTTACAGATATGTATTTGAAAATGAACAATATGATAACATAAGAGATGAGAGTTTACCCTAAATTTTAATCGAATCGAATGTCATCTTTATCTATTACTAAAGATAATCTCTAACGCAATTGTCCGATTGCTACGGCAGAAATCATTTTAGCAGGTTAATATCTCCCATTCACGCAAGATGGGAACTTTATGTTGTTTATCATTTACTTTCGCCTCTAAAATACCTCAGATGCAATAGTCTAAAGGTCTTATATCGGTGAAGAAGGTGGTAAATGTCCTTGCATAATAAACTTCAGACAAATGATATGGAGCCGAGCCTGTGTTCATTTGGCTCGGTGCTAAGGTAATTGCTGAAATATCCAATTTTTTTGGAAAAGGATCTGTCGGCATCTTGAAAATATGTCCTTCCTGTTTGTAATATTCCGCATTCACTGTTACCCCCTTTATCGATGAATGTCAAAGGCAATTTTCTATTCTTTGACATTGCAGCTCAAACCATTACAGAATTCTTGTTCTGAAAGCATTTATAAGCGGTGTCCACAAAAAAGGACACCTAATTTTAAAAGTACTGGCACCTATGATATTTAATTAAAATTTTCTTTTAATAAAATGCAAAAAATTTAGCAAGTTTTTATTTTCTAATAAATTTGTTTGTAAATTCCGGTGTCAGTCCATCATTTCATCCTTTTACAAACATAATTACTCCACGCCGTAAAGGGTTAACAGTTAGAAGGTTTTCGTGTATATCCTGGGAGGCTACAAAATATAAGATATTATTTTTTATCATTATAACTTTGTTCAATGTAAAAGCTCTGAACAAAGTTATAATGCTATTTCTCATCAGTTATAATACCGTTTCTCATCAGAAAATATTATTTTGTGAACAGTTTTGCTATCATTCCTCTTCGGAAATTTCTTGCATCTTTGTACTTTTTACTATTTGTGTGGCAGTTAAACCTTGAAATTTTCTTTTGTGATAACGGCGAAAAAACAGGTCTCCGTTTCTTATAACTTGCATAGTTATATGTATAAAAGTTCATTTCTGAAGTCGTTTTATTTGCAGAATATTGTGGATTTTTTTGTGTCTGTACACGAATTCTTTTGCGAGAGTTTAACATGCACTGTCTTTACATCTGTTAGTATTCAATAATCGATTTATAGTTCTACATTTAAATTCCCGATTAAAAACAAGGCATTTTAATTGCTCAAAGATGTTACCTGTAGAAAATCCACGATCAAAGAAATCTTTAACCATCATCCTTTCGACTTCGATCTTTAAAATACTTGCTTGATTTAGACTGAAAGCGCCACCTACCGCATTAAATCTATAGGAATCACTTATACGTACAATATAATAATTCATTAAAATGTCAATTATTAATTAATTTAAAAGCACCTAATTAAAAAATCAAGCGGTTTTCTAATGAAACATCCAAGTCACTTACCGTCAAATCTTGACGGGTACTATCTGGCTGAAATTTACAGTAATTATTGTTTTTAAGTCTCTTATTAGAAATAAATGAAAGCTAGCTGTATCACCTTTTGAAATTACATAATACTGCGATAAACTAACTTCAACATATGCCAAATTAAAAGGAATCTGTTACACATTTGATGTGCTTAACTATACATTAACTAAAACAATTCTCTGCAAATTAAATAATTCCATACACAAAAAAAACTATGCGTTAGATATTTTCAGTGTCTCCTAGTTCATGGGTCACTCTATATAATATAAAATATTTAATAAATTACTTCTAAAACGGTACTTAAATTAAATTTAAACAAAATGCAACTACACCAAAATTGTGTTATTCTCTACAGTAGAAAAATTTAAACATAATATTTTGTGAAGGATTTTTATCTTAATCTGGGATTTTCCTTTGTACGTGAATAATTTGAACAATCATTTTTTCAAACATTGATTTTTTTATGAGAACGGCTTTAGTCATAATTACTTTTCATGTACTTGTCAAACATATCAATAATTAACCCTGAGTTAATCGCTTGGGAATCTCTGTGAAACAAACCGCCATTTTCCTCTTGAAAGTTTTGAATGCATTCGCAGGTTCGAGAGTAACTGCCACAGATTAAATATGGATGCTGGCGGGATAACGGTGGGGAAAGCCACAGGTTCCAAACTACTTAGTTCAAAATTACAAGATGAAAATGTCGACATGTATCACAGAAATACATATACAACTAACGCAGGGTTAAAATTCAACTATCATATAATGGTTTTAAAGTTTCACCCAAGTTTGATTTTTCAGACATTCATTCAAAGATTGGTCTAATGAACGTAATTCCTTCCGAAATTCGTTTCCCGAAGCTAATTTCTTGTCAAATTAAAAGGTAATTCTGATGCGTTATGTTAGCGCAAGTATCCAACATAAAATGTTCGCATACAGAATCCAGGTTAGCCGAATCAGGAAAAAAGGAGAAATAATAAATCTTACCTTAAACATTCGACAGTGTATGTCTGCTTAAATTTCATTGTGTATTCGTAATGCTAACTGAACTAATAAATTAAATAAATGTTCTAGAAATAAATGAAAACTCATCCACCTTATAAAATTGGGCAATACTAAGATAAGCTAATTTCTAATGCACGGTAGGTGGAGGAAAAGACACACACAGGGAAAAAACACGCACGGGTGATTTAATATGAACGTAAGGTTTGTTTTTCAATGTTAAACAGTAGTCGACAGTTAGACGTCAATCATACCAGCTATGTCTTGATAACATCCGAAGAAAGTTGCATTTCGTGCAGAGAAAATTAGGTAAGTTTGAATTTTTCATTTCTGATGCAATACATTTTTTAAATCATGTAATTGTTGAGATGATACTACTGCAAATGCCCGAAAATTCAATGATGAATAGAAATTCTTTAGCTTCTAAATGCCGTGCCTCGGCATTTCTATATCTCGCTAGCATTTATATAAACTTTAAGTTGGCCGGTTAAACAAAAAGGCGCTTCACCCTTCACTGCGATTTTTACCCTAATAAATAGGGTAAGGACATGCATAGCAAATGTTTTTTAAAAATTGTAATTTTTTACGAAATTATCATTTTACAGAATCTAGGCTGATAGTAATACTGAATAATATTCTAATGTAACATTTTAGTTACCCATCAAACAAATTTAAACTAGTGTGTTTATTCAAAATAAAAAATTATCGAAAATGCGTGTGTTTACCTCCTACTATTCTACACCAGATAATAATCAATTGGTTGAATATTTGATGTACCTATCTATGACTGGAATAAAACAATTCTGCATCAACTATAATAGTTCCAAACACAAAATGAAACACTGTTAGACATTTTTAGTATACTTTAGCTCACGAGTGACTAATATTAAGCTATACAATTATAAATCTTTCACAATTCTAATTCTAAAGCTGTTCTTAAATTAGTTTTAAACCTAACACAACTGTACTGACTTTGTGTCACACGCGAATATAATTTAATTTAAACACAACTTAATAGTTTGTGAGAGATTCTTAACTTAATCTGAGACTTTCCTTTGTACGTGAATAATTCGATGAAAGGCAACAAAGTTTCAAACACTGATTTTATTCGCAGGACAGGCTTTAGGCATGATTAATTTTACGTACTTGTCAAACATACTGCTAATTAAAAGTAAAGTATCATACATCTCTTTCGAAGATAAAAGCAAATTTAAATTTTCAAACAGACTCACAGTAAGTCAAGTGTTTTCTTAATGCACATTGAAGTTGTATCATTTTAATAAATTTTAACTCAATACTAATATATATAATTATATATAAACTAACTTTTTAAGATAATCTCAGTTATATGCAATACTTAGGTTAAATGTCAATAATATCACGCAATTAAACTGCTATACTAATAAGATCAACATAAATCATAATTAAATTCAGTTACTCTTAAGATACAGTTACAGTTACAATTCAGATTTCAAATATGTTACGTTCAGTAACCTTCACCGTTAGCTTCAGTAGTTTCTACGCTATTGCAAAATGTCTACATTTTTGGAAAGTTCAATAAAAGCTCTCTATTCTAAGTATATCGCATAAAATATTCGAATATTTCATTAATTTATTCTTAAGATTTAAACATTACCACTAAATCAATACTTTTGGGGAGTTTTACTAATCACTTTTTAAAAGTTAAATAGGTTAAATACAGTAAAATTTTTAACTGAATTAAATGCTACGCAGTTAAATGTATATTTCAAATCATCGACAGTACATTAAATTCGATATTTTTTTAATGTAACTACCCTATAAGAAATACAAATTACTATAAATACAAACATTGAATTTGTTTTGAAATACGAACATTAAAACATATTACATAATCAATATTAACCGCCAACTGGTAACATAATTATGGCCCCTTTAGTTTGGTAACTAGGCAGGGGTGACATATTACTCCTGTTGCACAGGTATATTAAAACAAAATTATAGCAATTACAAAACATGTCTCAGAGTTATTCAGGCGTCAGAGTAATTCAAGTACATAAATAATCACATTGAAAATTTAAATTTAGAGGGTAACTGCCTTTAAAAAAATACCTGTTCTCCGAATTTCATAATCTTATGACACGTTATTGAAGTTGAGCGTGAGCATTGTTAGTCGGTCAATTTCTGTTATATAATTTACGACCGAACTATCAATTCATATTTCTACAAAATCATATGAAACTTTTCGACAGATAAAACCTTTCTCTGCAAAATTTTCTGTAAGAGTACCCTTACAATTAGAAGAGTAGCAGGTAAATTATAATTTCCCCTTTAGCTGGCTGGTTTGCAGATTTAATGGCACAAGGTCCAAATATGAATATACAGTTGGGAAAAAAAGAATAAGTATTCTGTTAAAAAAAGTAAATATAAAGCACAGATTTTTACAACATATTTTTATTTTTTTACCCATTTCGTGAAAGTAAGAATTATTTTTTGTAAAATTTATTATATTTTTGTGAAAAATAAAATTTTGTTACGAAAGATGAAATCCAGTTACTCAGATTCGAACCAAACTCTTGTTTATAATAATTTCTTTAAGTCCGCTTGCTAAAGTGTTCTTTTCTGGTAAACTTCTTTTCTTTGCAAATTAAACATTCGAAAACTTAACAAAATAACCCTAATTAAAGAAGAGTATGAATTAATGAAGAGTTTTTATGGAATAGAATTTTCTGAAAGTCCTATTTTACTAAGGGGAATTTTTTCAAGGGGCCTGTTTTATTAAATGGTATTTTGTGAAGTGTAAATTAAGGACATTAATTAAAGGGTGTAATTAAGTATCCATTGTTTATTTAAGTTCCTTTACCTGCGGTTATTTTGTCGAAATTAAGTCCCTAAATATTGCTTCGATCGATAGCTCAACACATAAAACGTAAATAGAATTGCAAAACATATGAGTTGTAATTTTACTAAATGGGTGCACCAAGGCACCCAGAATATTTGGTTTTAATTGGCAATGCTCTTTTAATTGAGCTATCTGAACGACATCCAAGACTACACAATCAACTCAGACAATAATTTGGTAATGACATCTTGTCTGACATCTTTGAAGCAATTCGACAGAGTAAACTGCAAGAAAAGGAACTCCAATAACCTATGAAAATATAATAATGTTATTACTCAAAATTTGCAAAGAGTGTTTTAAAAGGTGTAATTAAGTACCCATTGTGTACCTGAAATCCTTTACTGCGGATTATTCTGTCAAGCTGTTTCAAATAACAGACCAGTTATCATAAACCAATGATTGTCTAGGTGAATGTGAATTGCGTTGGCTGCGATGTCGTCCATATAGCTCAATTAGAAAAGCGTTGGAAATTAAAAACAAATGTTCTGTGTTCGATTCCAGGCCTGTTTAAATTTTTGCTCAGTCAGAAAAATTAAAACTCGTATGACTTATTTACCAATAAGTTTGATTGTATTAAAATATATTTTTTTAAGAATTGAAAATAACGGTACGTTTTACATAATCAAAAAGTTCCTGGTGGCCTCACTCACATGGTTTTTCACATTTGGTATGGAATTCTTAGAAAAAAAATAATATAAATGGCGAAGTGCAGGACAAGGGATAAACATGTGACTAATGGAGAGTGAAGTAAAACGACAGTTTCAGCAAATGGGAGTTGGGTTACCGAGGAGCAAATTTTATGAATGACTCTTAAGTGACTATTGCGAATAAAAATTAATAGAATGTTTTATGTCAGTTTTACTTCATCAGAACTGGAAGACTAAGATCTGATGTTTTTACTTCATCCGATTTCAATATCTATACTAATACTGAAATTTTTGAGATCCGACTGAATGGTACAAGTTAAACTTAACAACTCTTAGGAGGCTTGAAAGTAGCTCCCTGCAAGATCTAAGCACTTTTGTAGACGAGTTTTCCAAAGATTAATGTTTGTATTCACCGGTTACTTTAACCTAGAAAAGTTTGGTTTAATGACCAAATGGTACTCATCATTAATCTGATTGTACTTTGGCTGTGATCCGTCCAATGAAGTTAATCGTGAATTTCATTTGAGCATTTGATCAAGGTTTTTTAGGTTGAGGAAAACAGTAAAGATGAGCATAAATGCCTCAAGCCATCTTTTTATTTGGATAGATGAAAAATATTATTTTATAACCTCATCAATCTCATCTTTGGAATGAAAACGAATTCCAGGTATATTTTTTTTAGATTAAAAAATAGTCAAAAATCACACGTATCAGCAGAATGACATGGATGTTCCATTACTTTCATGTTTTTATGTTAAAGAAATTTGACTGTAATCTTTACTGAATATGAAGATGCATTGTCACGGTGAAGTATGAGTCCCCTAACATTCACCTCTTGAAGAATTTCTGGAAGACACATAGTGGTGTACCAGTTAACTGTAACTATCTTCTATCCCCCTAGCTTACTGGGTTTTACGAGACCTGTATTTCTGAAGAACACGGCATATATTACTTTTTTCATTACTCGTTGTCTTTTCTCAATTGTTGTTTTGGGATCGTCTTCAAAGACCCATACTTTACTTACTTGACGTGTTGGAACATCAAAAAATATATTACATATCATCACCAGTAATGATTTGCAGTTGATTGCATGATAGTTGTTGATAGTTTGCTAAAAATGCAAGCGTCGATGGCGTTCTTCTTGATTTAGCCCGACTTTAAAATCATAGAAAATTACAGCTTGATAATCAATCTGCGATAGCTAAATTGCAGTTGTTGCCAAAAACTATCGTCTGCGTAAATAATAGAGTTCAAATATAAATATCCGTCGATAACTGGGGCATATCATCTTCCCCCGTCTTAAAAATTTCAGCGTTACCGCATTATAAAGAAGTAGCGTTTGTTTGTTTGTAGAGGGTCTTAACCCTTAAATGCCTGATTTTTCAAAAATCATTGTAATAATGTTTTTCGGGTATTATTTTTTAAATAAATCATGGGAAAAATACTTAAAAAATCATATTTTGTTTTAAGTATGGTTTGCGGCTAAAAACAGTTTGTTACTAATCGGCAATACTGGTCTTTAATTGAAAAAATATTTTTCCTCGATAAAATTCTATAATATTAAACACACGAGAATTTTAGTAACTATAATAAGAAATAAAATTTACTTGATCACAGCAGAACCAAATAGGGTATTTCGCAAGCTTCCAAACAAAACAAAAAGAACAAGTAGCAACAATTGAAAAAATAAATCTATCTTTATTCTTAAACAGCACAACTGTTGCCATCTACATGTTGAAAATCGATTTAATAATATTATCAAAATGTATTTTATTGGCAACATAAGGCATTATACTTTCAATATTATTCTAATAGTATTTGAGAGCCTAAATTCGGTATGTTGCAGAAAAGCAACACCCGGAATTTAAGGGTTAAACTTCCGAACCGATTTCAAAAATAACGGTGTGAAAATGCTTATGACTATGCTCCAACATAGGCTATATTTTATGTTGGTACAACAAACCCCAAGAAGGTGCAGGAGCAAAAAACCTTCTTAAATTGCAATTTCTGTGATGGCGTTGGGCCTAGAAATTCCAAATTAAGTGTGAGATGTAAATACATTCTTTGAACCGTTTGTAAAAGACTCGAAATTTAAAAGGGTTAAATGAGCTAAAAATGCTCTAAAAATGTTCTAAATTATGATAATTTAGAATTGTTAAGTCTAGAAATTTAAAATTTGGCATGGCTGTTTATTTACATAAGTAAATGCTCGCCCAGAACAATTTTCTAAAAATTTGATTTTTAAAGGGTGCAGGAGTAAAAAAAAAAGTTTTAAAATAGTAGAAGCTTATAATTCGGCATGGTGATTACTTTAAAAGTATAAATGCTCGCTAAGAACTTTTTCTAAAAATTTCAAAATTTAAAAGGGTGAAATGAGCGAAAATGTTCTAAAAAAAGTTTTATATTACGATTTATTTTAAACCGCTAAGGCTATTATTCTAAAGCATGGTTATTATGCATGGTTATTATTCTAAAGACGTAATTCTTCGACCAGTTTTCCAAAAATTTGAAATTTAAAACTTGCAGGAGCAAAAAACGTTATAAACTCGATAAGTGATACATTTGGTATAGAAGCTTGAAATTCGGCATTGTGGTTATTTTTCAAATGCAAATGCTCGCTAAAAACCGTTTGTATAAAATTAAAAATTTAAAAGGCTGGAATGAGCGGGAAACGTTCTAAATTGCGATTTAGTTTGATTTGCCGGGTTGGAAACGAAAAATGTAGTATGGTGGTTACTTTTAAAATGCAGATGCACGGCATTAACATGGATTAAAAATTCGATATATAGGTGTTAAATGAACTAAAAACGTTCTAAATTACGGTTAATTTAGAATTGTTAGGGATAGAAAATTAAAATTTGGCATGTCTGTTATTTATAATACGTACATGCTCTCAGACAACGTGGGCTAGAAATTTGAAATTTGGCATTGTGTTTTTTTTTTTTTTTTTTTTTTTTTTTTACATTTAAGTACGCGCTAAGAACGGTTTCTAAAAAAACGAGAGTTAAATGGGTAAAATGAGAAGGAAATGTTTTAAAAACCTTCTAAGCTATTTTTTATCTGAAACTGTTTGGAATAGAATGAACATCGTGAAATTCGACATAGCTGTAGCATTAGGGACGTATTTGCACTCACAGAACTGTTTTTACAAATTTAGAAATTGTACAGTGTGTAGGGAAAAAAAGTTTTAAATTGAAATTTCTGTGATATAGTTGTTACAGAAGTCTGGTAACTAAATGCTTAGAATTTGCTATTGTGGTTAATTTAAGGATGTAAATGAACGGAAGAAACGCAATGAATGAAGGAAGAATGAACGTACAGTCGTAGCCATAAGTTTAGGACCACCACTGAAATTTAAGATCCTGACAATAAATTGCGTCTGCGACATTTATTACTCAAAGTTCAAACGAAAAGCGACTACAGTAACTCCACTGTCAGACGGAATCATGCCATCTGACGAACATCGATTTGATTTATGACGTTATCAGTAGTTTCAATTTTAAAAATGCTAGTTTCTGCACGGTGGTCCTAAACTTTTGGCCACGACTGTAAAGAGCGGTTTCTAAATAATTAAAAATTTTCAAACAAAAAAAAAATAAAATGAGCGAAAAACCTTTAAAATACATTATAAATTACCATTTATTTGAAATTAATTTTAGTTCTTCTCATTAATTTAATCACATGTTCGCCTACTTCTGTATAAGAATGAATTTTACTCAAAATGTGGCAATTAGTAATTTTTGAATTATATGCAGCAATATAATTTCCTCTAATAAAAATATGCACCCAAACAACACTAGGCATCTTTCAACAGCTATGTGAACAAAGCCACGGATTTTCCTAGCATACAATAGTTATAAGAATCCTATTTTCAACAAATGAAAGTGATAATGACAAAGGATTCCATGATTGATATCCACAAAAAAAGAATAGTTATCTAAATTGGTTTCTTTCCTTATTGGGTGATTTTAGGTGCTTTCATAATTATATTAATAGGTAGTACCTATAGTCGTCGTCTGGTCTGTCTATTTGTCTGTCTGTCCGCATATAACTGCACAAAAACTACCCATCTGAATGGTTAGAAATTTATTATTCATAATCGTTGCAGATTTTGTTCGAGTCATGTTAAATTTTATGAAAATCGAATGGAAACTTAAAAAGATATTGATTGAAATTTTTATCATTCTATTAAAACCTATCATATGCAATTTATTTTAAGATATCCCATAATAGGTAATGATTCTAGGTTGCCATGGCGATTCGTACTATTTAAGATGGAGTCCTATTATTTGCGTATTACTGAATTTAATATATATAATCGTAATAAATTTTGTATTCATCAATTTTTGCATAAGCGTGCCACAGCTTTTGTACCAAGATCCCAATATTTATAAAACTAGTTATTGTACAAATGCGCCTCATTTGCCACGTTTGACGCTTAATTTCCGGCTTGTTCGTAAATGCCACGAACCTTTTGGTGGATGAAAGCTATTCAGAAGTCTGTTGCTTAAAAATTTCCGTAGAAATGTATAATAAAAAAAATATTGTTTCATTTTATAGCAGTTTTATGCTCCAAAATAGTATACATTAAAAAATCTATCTTCACACGTTCTTAGTCACAGTTTTGATATAATCACATTTTAAAAGATAATTTGAAAGTTTCAGTGATTAAAGCTCACAGAAGCTGAATTTTCCTTTAAATATTGATAAAGATATTTAAATTATTAAAGTCTTTTTAAAAAGGTGTTAATTTATTTCTTACACTATAAATTTTTAATGAGTAAACCATTATTTTGGTTTATACGCTAAACATTTAAGTAAAAAATGAAACATTCAGATTTGAGTTTTAAAAAAACCTAAACAAAGATGCATATTTTAAATTTAAACTGCTATGTTACAAACATTTAATTTGAAGGAGTTTTGCAAACAAATTTCAGTTTATCCAGAACATTTTATTAAATGTATTCCATTGTATTCATAGCGATTAGATGATTTTGGAATTCTCAAATACTTTCAAAAATTAAAAGTTTAGATTGAAAGAAGCAATTCACTGCCAAATATCAAATTAAATTACGAATGAATTCAAACTCTTTCTTAATAGGTAGAACATTGATATTGCTTTACAAAATATGATAATAAAAAAAAATATTCCACTATTTTATTGTTCGTCATTGACAAAATTATGCAGCGTCATAAATATTTACTTTCATCATCTATCTGTCAATCAAGATATCAAGAAACGTCAGAATAAGGCGCCTTCAAAACAATAAATGTTTTTACTTTTTAACTGCATTCATGATAAATTGTCTGAAGTAAAATGATTGATGTGGCGAACGGAAAGCTTGTTCATAAAATTGTTCATAAAATCATTCTCGTACTAACATTCATTCCGTTCTAGTGAATTTAAAGAGGAATTCACTATCAAATATCAACTTAAATTATGAGTGAATTCAAACTCTTGCTTAGTCGGAAGAACATTGAAATTGCTTTACAAAATATCATAATAAAAAATACTCCATTATTTTATTTATCATCATTGATAAAATTATGCAGCGTCATAAATATTTACTTTCATCACCTATCTGTCAATCAAGATATAAAAAAACGTCAGAATAAGGCGCCTCCAAAACTGTAAATGTCTTTACTTTTAAACTGCATTTATGATACACTGTCTCATGTAAAATAATGGGTGTGACGAAAGGAAAGCTTGTTCATGAAATCACTCTTGTTATTTTTCAAAAAAAAAAAAAAAAAAAAAAAAAAAAAAGTTGATCTTTGAGGTGTTATATTTCAGTATTAAAACACTTTTTTTTAATCGAAAAAAAAATTAGCCTGGTCTTACGCAAACTCTTAAAATACATTGCAATAATTTTCATTTTACCACAGCATTACTTTTAATGGTACGGAAGATGAAGATGATGATCATTGTATAACATTTGCATAATCGTTATTCTGGGTGACGCTATAACTCTAAAGTATCTGAAATAATGTTAACACTTTACCGACCGGTAGCGGTTCGAACATACTATGCCCTTTCACCGGCCGGTCAGCCGCAGATCGTCCGAGACACCGGCTTGGTTTTGGCCTAGACTGACGCGCGGGAATATATGCGCTTTTCTTAAACTCTGGTAATATTGTACGCTTCGCGTTATTCTATGGTAACGAAATTTAATAAAATCTTTTACTTTAATCATATTAGTGTTAAACAATATTTATTTTATCTATTACAATCGTTTTCAGTTTATTATTTACATAAAATATACCATAATCCATATAACAATATTTGTCGAAAAAAGAAGTTGTTTAATATTTTTTTAAACTATGATAGCGCTCGAAACAGTCACCTTTGTGTAATGGGACATTGCAGTATTTACAAGCGAAACCTGTTCTGCTTAGTTTTTTTTTTACTTGCACAAACTCTGTATTGTCGTAGGGTTTTTTTACATTGACCGCTGGTCACTATATTTACTAGTTTATGCTTTCCGAAATTTGACAGTCTTCCGGGATGATCAAATCGGTATGTGGTTCTTGTGGGTTCGGAATTAGGTAGATCCTTACCTTGTTCTTCAGTTTCGCTGTCTTCTATCAATGAAAGTGCCGCTTTGTGCAGAAAATTTTTATATGTAATCTTCTGTCCGTTCAGAGTTGTATATACTTTAAAGGAGTTAAAAAGTGCACAATTGATGAAGAACATTACGACACGTTTCGTCCATTTTTTGTTTTCCTAAAAATGGAGTAATAGGACAGATATTGATCTGCGCGATCTACGCCCTTCATATATTTATTATAATCTATTATTGAAATAGGTTTCTGTATGGGGCAATCTGATGTCCTGCTTCTGTTTCTAGATCCCGCCATTTGTGCATAATGCATTGTCGATATCATGTTTACATTCCTTTTGCCATTATTCCATACTTGTAATAAAATATGGCCATTTCTAAGAAATTGATGTTGGCCTCTTGAAAGCTTGACCGTTTGAAGTATTTGAGGAAGACCTCTGTTCTTTCGAATCGTCCCGCACACTCGCAATTTCTTTTTTAAAAACATTTTAGCTAGGTTGACACTATTATAATAATTATCTTGATATATATGGTGCCACATGTTCTTATACGGTCCAATGATCGATAATACTGTCTCTTCTAATTTTTTTCCACCAGCGGCATAGACAGAAAAGTTGGATACGTATCCTGTACGAGCTTCAGACAGCACTCTAACCAGTATTCCATATTTTGTAATATTTGCCGGATTATATGTTTTGATTGACAGTCTACCTCTCCATGACTTAAACATTCATCTAGAGACAATTGTTGATCTGGTTTATATACGTTGTGAAATTTTTCCTTGAAATAATCAATGACATGCTGGACCTTCACCAGCCTATGCGAATTGGGAGAAATATCGTTATTATTACAAAAATGCCAGCTTTGCATTATTTGTAAAAATCTGTTTCTGCTCATAACCTTCGAGGAGAGCGGCGTTTCTATAGATGGGTCTATAGACCAAAAATCGTAGAGAACGTCCTTCTTTACTTGTCCCATGAGAATGATCAGGCCCAAAAATTTCTTCATTTCAATCACCGTGACGTCTTTCCATTTTTTTCGTTTTTGATGTAATTCTATATTTTTCCACAATTTGATAATGATATCTATTAGACTCCCTCACGAAGTGCTCAATCAGGTCACTTCCAATGAATAAATTCCCAATATCCATTACGCTTTCGGAGGAACTTGGCATAATTTTTACGCCAGAGCTGCCTTCGAAAGGTTCCAAAATTATACTCTTGTCGTTCGTTGACCATGTATCATTGTTGACTTCAACATTATTATTCATGGCCTGGTCTTCTGAATCACTGTATATTAGCGGTACAGGACGTCGCTTTCGAATGACTATGCTACTGCTATCCCTTTCGTCATCAGTACTACTTGCTGAACGGCAGTCAAGACAATCTGACAGGTCGTCGAGATAAAACTCGCCGAGACTATCCTTTCCATTCATTTCTAAGGGCTAAAACTTATAAAAAAGCATAAAACAATAAAAAGAACTACACAAAACCATCTTCAACATTCCATTACTTCCACACCTCCTCCGCCTCGGCCTTTACGATTCTCTCACTCGTCCCGTTGCCACTTGAGTTATCCAAAGTTCGATGGCAGACTGTGAATCAAAGGAACCAAAAGGTCCATTCTAGACGTTTCAGTTTGTCCGTAGGGGTTCACTACTCTGACAACTGCATTTCAGTTGTCCGTTGGATTTCACTACTCTGACAAGTGCATTTAAATTTGTCTGTTGAGTTTCACAACTCCGATAACTACTGCTATCACTTTCGTCATCAGTACTACTTGCTGAACGGCAGTCAAGACAATCTGACAGGTCGTCGAGATAAAACTCGCCGAGACTATCCTTTCCATTCTAAGGGCTAAAGCTTATAAAAAAGCACCGATTATCTGAATAAAGAATGCGAAATGCTTGCTGCTTGCTACTTGTCAATCTAACCTAACCAAATCTAACAGAAATATCAAAAGCCGATTAATCGACGACCGGTCGGTAAGCGCTGGGGAGCAAACGCCGATTAATCGACGGCCGGTCGGTAAAGTGTTAATTCTGATCCGAAAGCATCCAGCGTTGTAGACCAGGAGAGGGGGGGTTGACTGCATAAACCATCACCTCATTGAGTTGGTGGCTGAAATTTCAGGATTAGACAGAACTCCATTAGAATATTGAAATGCAACATTTCTGCCAAGTCATATCTTAATGGAAATCACCTGCAGAACCGATTTTAGTTTTGATCGGTAGGTTTAGCATTGTGTTTCCCTGCACCAAAATGTATGAAAACATGGAGAACTGAGAGCAGGAAAACAAAATGGTAAACCTACCAGTCAACCATTAAAATGAGGTTTGCAGGTGTTTTCCACAAAGATATGGCTTGATAGACCAGTTTCATTTTAATATTCGAATCGAGTTTTAACTAAACCTGCAATTTTAGCCGTCAACTCGATGAGGTTTGTGCAACCGCTATCCGGTCTATTGCCTTGTACTGAGACAAAAACAAAACTACTCGCTTTAGATAACTCAGGACTATTTACATCCTGCTCATTAGAAGTGTTTAAACAAAAAGTCTTTCATTTGACAAAAAGAATGACTTTTAAAAGTAATGGCACGGCGGCCATAAATGGTACGCTGCAGATTATTCTTAGCTCGGTATAGATTCAGGTTCTACATCAAAATATAGTAGAATTTCACAAAATGCATTAATTAATATAGATGTTGTTTCTGTTTATCTGAATTCGTTTAGTTCGTTGGTTATCATTATTATACAGATTGAAGTACTGAAATATAACTTAATGCATCACAATCTAGCTCAATATTGGCTCACAAAATTAAGAATAAGAGATAGTGTTAGGAGATTATCAAAAAAAAAAAAAAAAAAAAAAAAAAAAAAAAAACAGATTAAAAGGCATTATAAACAAAAATGCCGATGGTAAAGTTATAACAACTTGCAATTCAATTCTAGAGACTAAATGCCGTAGATTTTGGCGCTTGCGATTTTGGCAACATTTTCTCCGAGACATTCTTTTCAGAAATAAATAATACGAAAAATTCAAGTAAAAACATCTTGTCAAATGAGTCCAGTTCAACTTGCATTCTTTTAAAAATAGCTAAGTGAGAAGCTGACATATAAATTATTTGATATCAAGATGATACAACAGAAATAATATTTAAAAAATAGATTTATAAAGTATAACATCAAATATTGCCCATATTTTTTTAACGCTAAAAACAAAATTTCAAGTAATTTTGATTCATTTAAGTATTGCGTGGCAGCGCAATGCTAATTTATTTCCAGTGTCACTTCACAATGTTAATTTAACATAGAAAAGCCTATGGAGATCATAACTTTTTCATTTTAGGTAGCTTTCATCACAAAAAGCTACCTATTGCAGCCGTTCGGAGGAAAGCGATTTCAAAAAAATTTTGGGTATATTTTCATCGATCATGACACCCAGACCCCGAATCCACATTTTTTTTTTATTGTTGCAAAATAATTCAAAAGCCGTAATAATAATTTGTCTATTTGTCGTTGAATGATTTTCACGTGAAAAATTACTGAAATATTTTTTTTTAAAGAATTAAAAAGAAGTTCAATGTGAAGTCATAGTAGAAATAAAAATGACGTTTCCAAACAGATTTTTTACGTTCAGATTGGAAGTTTTTGCCCAAAGTACAGCAGCTTGCATTACTGCACTGGTGAAACATTTTGAATTATACATAGGTAAATTGCATCACAAATTGTGATACGATACCGCATGAATCAAAGCCTGATGATGGTACCCTCAATTAATTTTGAAATATGTTCCTCTGAATGCTGTAGTTACTAAAAAACATGACATATTAAACAAAAACCTAATTTGAAGAACAAATTAAAAAAACAAAATGTATTTCCTACATTGTTCAAGCTCGAGAAGGAACAGATATTAAGGTATTTCATTCGATTCGTTCTAGATTTAATGTTAAATTTTTGTAACAAATAAGTTAAACCAATTGAACATTAAAATATAAAAATAAAATTCATACAACATGATACTTTAAACACCCTAAAAACTTAAATTCCGTTCAAATGAAATCTAAATAAATCTTAGACTTTTTTAAAGTTTTGTATTTTGCATGTATCTTATCATTTTATGTACAATCATTATAAAAATAATACAAAATCTGCAATACAAATATTTACAACTGAAAATAGGAAAACGTCTAAGATTTATTTAGATTTCATTTGAACGGAATCTAAGTTTTTAGGGTGTTTAAAGTATCATGTTGTATGAATTTTATTTTTATTTTTTAATGTTCAATTGCTTTAACTTATTTGTTACAAAAATTTAACATTAAATGTAGAATGAATTCAATGAAATACCTTAATATCTGTCCCTTCTCGGGCTTAAACAATGTAGGAAATAAATTTTGTTTTTTTTTAATTTGTTCTTCAAATTAGGTTTTTGTTTAATTATTATTTGATCCATTAAATTTTTCTATTGATGGCACATCATGATGAAATATAAAAATAAAATTCATACATGATACTTTAAACACCCTAAAAACTTAAATTCCATCCAAATGAAATCTAAATAAATCTTAGACTTTTTTAAAGTTTTGTATTTTGCATGTATCTTATCATTTTATGTACAACTATCATAAAAATAATACAAAATCTGCAATAAAAATATTTACAACTGAAAATTGGAAAACGTCTAAGATTTATTTAGATTTCATTTGAACGGAATCTAAGTTTTTAGGGTGTTTAAAGTATCATGTTGTATGAATTTTATTTTTATTTTTTAATGTTCAATTGCTTTAACTTATTTGTTATAAAAATTTAACATTAAATGTAGAACGAATTGAATGAAATACCTTAATATATGTCCCTTCTCGGGCTTAAACAATGTAGGAAATAAATTTTGTTTTTTTAATTTGTTCTTCAAATTAGGTTTTTGTTTAATTATTATTTGATCCATTAAATTTTTCTATTGTTGGCACATCATGATGAAATATAAAAATAAAATTCATACAACATGATACTTTAAACACCCTAAAAACTTAAATTCCGTCCAAATGAAATCTAAATAAATCTTAGACTTTTTTAAAGTTTTGTATTTTGCATGTATCTTATCATTTTATGTACAACTATCATAAAAATAATACAAATCTGCAATAAAAATATTTACAACTGAAAATTGGAAAACGTCTAAGATTTATTTAGATTTCATTTGAACGGAATCTAAGTTTTTAGGGTGTTTAAAGTATCATGTTGTATGAATTTTATTTTTATTTTTTAATGTTCAATTGCTTTAACTTATTTGTTACAAAAATTTAACATTAAATGTAGAACGAATTGAATGAAATACCTTAATATCTGTCCCTTCTCGGGCTTAAACAATGTAGGAAATAAATTTTGTTTTTTTAATTTGTTCTTCAAATTAGGTTTTTGTTTAATTATTATTTGATCCATTAAATTTTTCTATTGTTGGCACATCATGATGACGTAAAATACATTTATGGAAAAATTTGGCACGTGGATGTGAAAAGGTCCGCCGTCCCTGATATAGATAGATACCAACCTTTTATTATTTATACGAAAAAATAAGTAGAAAAGAAAGCAGTAGTTAAGTAGATTACGTTAATCAGATATCTATCTACTTCATATAATACTAACTTACAAAAACCATAAACATTCTCACAACGTAATTTGGGAAAGTTTCGCATCTGGGTAAAACTATGTGGCAACACTCCACATCTAGTACTTGTGCGTATCTTTGCCCCGCGACGTATGCGGTTTTCTACCCCATTGAGCAGTGCTTTGCTTATAAGACTAACTGCAAGTTTAAACAAATGCAAACGAGGTAAACTTAACGGAATTTAGAAGTTTAAGAGTTTTCGATCTCCATTGAATTTTTTCATTAGTAGACATTTGCGGTAATATCAGTTAAATAATCACGTGAATTACAAGAAACAAATTGTAAAACTATATCAAAAATCATTTGAATACATCAAACTAAACTAATATTTACTTAAAGTGGTAAAATACTTTTGACAATGCAAAAAAATACATTTATTTATTCATATTATGCATGCTTCATAGCTGCGACAGAAACATTCTCAATAATAAATAAATGGTTCGTACGCCTCCTTTAATTTTTCAGACCAGAAAATTTTTTTGCACAAGTATTATCTTATGGAAAATCTCTTCTTAAAAGAAGGCGAAATTTTGCGCGTTTAATCCAGATTTCTTTTTCTATAGAAAGATGCAGGAGAAATAACGGTATCCGTACAAACCATGAAATATGTACAAATATTTTCACAAAAAAAATTTTAATTGAAAACTGGTAAACAAAAATCACGTGAACTCAAGCATAATGAAATTAACTGCAATATTAAAAATGGTTATTTGTGAACGTGAATTATTTAATACTATTGTTTCATTTTTCTGTAGAGTATCTCTTTCCAAATTTTAGGGAGCTCCATGGATGCTGAATCATTGCATATATTCTCACTGCGTAAGAAGATTTATATTGATTTTTGGATAATGGATGACAAGTAAAATCTTGATGGATAAATTATTCTGCTATTTTTTAAATTAAGGCATTATTAAGTAAAGGCTCTTTCATGTTTATGTTTCAACAGATCGATTAGTGAAAAAGGTTTATACTTTTATTTACCCCTACTTTTATTATGATCATCATGTCAATTTCGTACGTGCTATTACAGAGAAGGTCCCTTTGTACAAGCATCCAGCTTTATATACAGATAGTTCTAAGATGCCAACGGGCGTTGGAGCGGCTTTTGTGGTATTTTTGAAAGAAAATATTATCTTTGAGAAGAGAATTAGACTTAAATTATTTAATACGGTATACCAGGCTGAACTTACCGCTTTAGATTCTGCAATTGAGTGGTGTAGAGACTCCATATACAATCTATTCCAGAAAGTTTGTCCTCAGTTCAAGCGCTTCAAAATCTTTTTCCAACGGACGAAATTCTTTTTAATATAATAATGAAGGGAACGAATATTTTTTCAACTGGATTAAATCACAGTCAAGGCTGGAGTAGCACAGTTGAAGTTTATTCCAACAGAGAGAAAAGTTTCGATTCCTAGTCTGGACATTTTTCGCTCTGTTGGAGTAAACTTCAACTGTGCTACTCCAGCCTTGAATGTTCTTTTTAATATTTATACGAATTTACGACTATTAAATAATAAAATTATTAATATAGGCTGGATTAAATCCCACGTTGGTTTCGTTGAAAATAAGTGCGCAGACTACCTTGCCAAATCAGTCATTGAGACTGGTTCATTTGATGTTGAAATAGATGTTCCTATCCTTGTTTCGTTTGTGAAGCAGTTCTATAAAAGCAACATTATTAAAAATTGGCAGAACGAATGGTCCTATAGTGATAAAGGAAGAGACACGTATAGTATTATTCAAACAGTGGATACCTCATTTTTGTGTTTCTCGCAAGTCCATGCCTATTTGATTTCTGCACATGGGGCATTTCCTAGTTATCTTTATAAAAGAGGAAAACGCCAAATTGATAAATGTCTATGTGGAAACATCGGTGATGTCAAACATTATCTGTTTGGAAAGTGTCCATTGATGTGTACTTCATTTAACTTTATTCGTAACCGGATACTTAGCTGGATCATGCGTAACATTTCGTCCTCGAAATCAAATTATAACAAACTCAGACTTATTTACAACGAGCTAATTATACATTTTCGTTTATAAAATATAAATTTTGATTTTTGAGATATGTACGTCTGTGACTTTTACAGTAATATTACATTTGGTAATAAGACTTTCTACTGCTGCATTTGCTGTAGATACTTTATCCTTAATTTGTTTTATGCAAAGTAGCAATTTTTTTTCCTGAGTACTTGGAATTTTCACATTTTAGTTCTTATGTACTGAGATGAACTAAGTTTTTGGTAGTATAATAGGTATTTTCTGACTCTACTGAATGTTTGGTGTTATCCTTACACTGTACTTATGAACTAACAACGGACAACTTGATTTTACCATTGATTTATTAATATCTCATAGTCATATAGTTAAAAATGTAGTTGACTTTATACACTGTTTCTTCATGCTTTTGTTTTCAACTAATCATAGTCATATATCAAAAGTATAAATGACTTTAATATTTGTAAACCTTTCCTTGTTTTTATTGTCATTTTTCAGCCACCTGTCATTAGTGTAAATGACTTTAGACGTTGCTTTATATTAACCACTTTCTAGCGCCAGGACGCTCTTTGTGAATTTTACTTTCATTATTTTTCTCTGTATTTCTGGGGCTTTTCCCCTGCTGTGGTTTTGCTGGTCGCAGAGGGTAGTTTTCTGTCATCATACCTATGCCATTTTTGATTGGCTCCCTGGTAGAGTGACCGTGATCCTGCAAATGCTCTTTATTCTACAGCCTAGATAAAGCTGCAGTTTTCTTGTTGTATTTGATGTCTGCTCTGTGCTCTTTGATCCTAGTTTTAAGTTTTCTGTTTGTCATTCCTATATAAAATTGCAGTTTTCTATCTTCTTTGGTGAAAGGTATTTCATATACCCCTGATAATTTAACAGTTTTCAATTAAAACATTTTTTGCGAAAATATTTGTATCATATTTATTATTTAGAATGTTAACGTCGGAGCAATGAAACATTTTTAATATGAATAAGTAAAGGCATTTTTTACATTGTTAAAAGCATTTTATCACTTTAAGTAAATATTAGTTTAGTTTGATGAAACAAATTGAGAATTACCTCATATTCTCTGCACTTTCGTCGACAGTTATCAACACACCACTGGGATCGGTGAACTGGGATCTAAGAGATGAACATTTATGTATGTTAATATATCTATTTATAATAAGAATCTTTCCAACAAATGTTTATAACACGTGCGACAAGGAATCGAAAGTACAGTAAACATTGGAAGAATGGATATGTTTGTGAAACCAAGGCAGAATCATCAGGTCCCAATTACCTTTATTTCCACACATAATATGTACGATTTCATCTTTGCATTAGCGATAACAATCTAAAAAATACAAAATAAGGGCTACCCTACACAATAAATCCAGAAAAGAAACAGAAATAACATTGGATATAAAAATATTATATATACATATATATATATATATTATTATTATTATTATTTTATTTGCAAATAAATTTTGTTTGTATATAAAAATAGATAAATATTAAATTTAAAAAATCAAAACACCCGACTGCGTAAAAAACAAACTAATTAATTATTTCTCATCAATATGAAACTATCTTTTATATTACTTACTTTTTTTTATTTATTTACTTGTATTGATGACTTTTAAGTTGTGTTTAATTATTAGTTCCTATCTACAAACACTGTTTTGATGAGGCCTATAGATGTCTATTATGAAGGTTAGAGTTACAGTAAGGGTAGATATCCAAAGCACACAACTTCCAGGCTGTATCATGTTTAAACGAAGCTTCTGACTGCAAAATGGTCAATGAGACATCGGCTTCATTTTGAAAGACCTATCCAATGATATGCCACTCAATAGTGTACGTAATTTTCTTTTCGTCTCTACCGCCATTTTGTAGTTTACGGCCGCCATTTTGAATTTAAAAAAAACTATCCTATAACCATCGGAAGGTTAAGACGAATCGATAGAGACCTCATTCATTAAAATCCATCCAGCCGTTGGGATGTTTCGAGGGTATAAAGAAATCCACATACACAGATACGCGTGAAACACATAACCCTTCTTTTCAGTCGAGTAATAAATGGCTTCTTTTTATTAAATAAATTGTATAATTATAAAAAAAAATGTTTGTGTACATGAAGCAGTAAATAAGTTCCCAAAAATATGCATGAAAAATGTCCTTCTCTCGCCAAGTACATTTTCTCTATCTCACGAGGGCTCCCTCAACAAAAAAGTACCTAAGAAATAACTCAATGATGGTTTTATTACTATTTTTTTATTACTTTCTTAACTTTTTTTTTTCTTAACGTTTTTGTATTGTTAATACTCATATTTAAAGTTGTTTTGATATAAATTTTATTTTTGAAAACTTCAGAATGGCTTACGTTTTCTAAGCTTTAACTCTGCGACAAAAATATTTTTCATCTTAAAATAAGATTAAATTGAAACCTTTATGGGTAACTCAACGTAAATATTTCTTTAAAGTCGCTTGCTTCATTTTAGAACGACGAAACGCATTTTATGTTTTCTATAAATGTTTCATTTCTATAAGGTATCACGTACATAAAGTTCATTTCGAAGTCTTGAACATAAACATAGCAAGATAAAACAAAATTCTCAAAAGTTATTTTCTCAGCTATTTTCTTCGTTCGTTTTTACTGCAAGTTCATAAAATGATACGGTAAAGTTTTATTAAGCATTTGAATTCAGAACAAAAAGAATTTAGACTAGATAAATATTTTAAACAGGAAAATTATTTGTCATAATTTTTAATGCACACTGTTGGGCCATTAATCACTATACACTTTCAATTTTAGACATTTTGTCGAACATTTAAAGATACAATTGTCGGATTTTCCTGGAACTTCAGCATTGTGAAGAATTTGTTTGAATTCATATTTATCGACAGCGATTTGATCAGCAAAAAATCACAGAAAAATAATAATATTTAGAATCACCCTGTAAAATAAAATGCACGAAGTGATCTATCGCTATAGATTAAGAATATGTGAACATTGTACAATATGTGTATTTACTTGTGTAAGAATAGCACGTATATTCATGGAGATAATGGGATTTGTTTTTAAAGTTAAAAAAATTCTGGCATGTTTTTGGTTTATATCATGTAGGGTTTTCTATGAAATTTAACTCTAGTTTCTGAAAATTTGACAAACTGTAGTAGAAGTAATACAGTGTGATTGGAATGTAAATATATTATATATTTGATTAAATAAAAGCAGTTGTGTGAAATATTTTTAGATCCGCATGCGCGCACGATATTTTTTTTTTTTTTTTTTGCTGTCGTTGTTCAAGTAAAGATTCAAGGTCCCCTTAAAAAGCATCAATTTTTTTAAATTTTTTAATTGCTTGAAAGGCGTTAAATTTTTTTAAACATTTTTAATTGCTTAAGAGGCTTTAAATTGTTTTAATTTTTAATTGCTTAAAAAGCGTATAAATATTTTAAAATTGTTTTACGCCTTTTAAGCAATTAAAATTTATTTTTGTGTGTATGTGTATAATGCTGGTTGTGATGGAGTGTCTGTGTATATGGAGGGGTATCTGAGGTCAGAAGATTGCAAAGAAGACTTACAAATCTGTTTACTATACAATAATTTACAATACGTTGGTGATGACTTTATATGAATTTTGCATGACAATAGTGTTTGGAATCTAAAGTTCTAAACTCAAATAACAGTTTGAGTAATTAACCTTTTCAGTCCCGAATGCAAAATAACACTGCGAATATACATTCTTTGATTTTGCACAAACAAAAAGACACCATAGATGACGTAAGACGTATTTTTTATGAAATCGATACTCAAGGGAGCTGGTAATTCAGATTCACAAATACGAATCTAAAACTAGTAACACCATTTAAATATCAATTTAATTATCAATAACCTAAACTCACACAGTAACAAATTGGAGACTTTTAATTAATTGTATCATCTACAAATTCTCGAAATTTTTATTGTAAAGCATTCAAGGTTATTAATTATGAAAAGTTTTGCTTTCTTGGACACAATGTCTAGAATGGATTTTGCAAACTCAGATGAAAATAACACTTATTTTATGAAGAAATAATCATCGGTGCTGCCATATATTGGTTTTGATCCAAAGCTAAAACATTCAGCTATATAAAAATAAACTAAAAAAGTAAAAATATCAAATAATTTAGTTTATATTTTGCTCGCTTCGGAAGTATCACATGTGATACTTGAGAACTGAGGTAGTTAAAGCTAGAGTTGTGGAACGAGTGTCTAACTGTAGCAAAATGACTGTGTACAATCATATAACTCACGCGAACGAAAAATGGGAAAATTTAGAATATATCTACCCTATCTCAAAAAGTATGCGAGATAACGTGAAAACTTTAAAAGCGACATAAAAAATTAGAAACGTGTAAAGCTCCCTTGCTGCCGTACGAAATGGTATCTTATGTGTTAAATAAATTTTATTAGAAATCCTGAACAATAAAATTTACGATATCAAATCACTAGCTAAAATTCGTCACTGATCGTCTGCAAAAATGTCTAATAATTGCTAAATATCTCTAATAATTCGCCAAATTCCCATAGGCTTTCATTGTAAATCAATAGGGTTTACTTGCTTATAGAAAATCAACAAATTGAGATATTTTAATGCTACAAAAGCTAATGTTAGCTTAACGGATTATATTAATTATATTTAAGAGAGTCCAAGTAAATTAAAGTATGCAAAAAGTAACATGATACAATGCTTATCATGCTTTCCCAAACATAAATTTTAAGGGAGACCAAACTGGTCGCCTAGGGCGGCTAGTATGATTTATTTCCCAATTGAATAACTGCGTTAAAAATTAATCTAATATAACTACTGAAGTTTCATAAAATACCCTTTGATTTATTCTTTTGAGCTGCTTCAGATATCAGACCAAATATTATGACTATTAAAGGTTAGCTGAGTGAATTAGTCCTACCAGATTCGTCCGGAATGTCTCAGTCGGTAGACCATTGGTGGCTTCAGCCAGGTGGCTTTAGCCCTGTTTCGAATCCTAGCTTGGAATATTTTCCCTCATTTGGAAAATTTACAATTAATATGATTTACTAACCAATTGAATAATTGTGCTAAAAATTAATCTAATATTAGTACGCGTGTAGCGTTTACTCCAGATCAATAAAAAACCCTACGATTCATTTTGTTGAGCTGATTCAGATATCAGACCAGATGCTATGATCGTTAAAAGTTAGCTAAGTGAATTAGTCCTACCAGATTCGTCCGGGATAGCTCAGTCGATAGAGCACTGGCGGCCTCTGCCTGGTTTGAATCCTGGCCCTGATTTTTTCCCCCATTTAGAAATTTACAACTGATATGATTTATTTACCAATAGAATAATTGGGTTAAAAATTAATCTAATAAAATTCTGAAATCTTTTAAACGAATGAGAAAATTAATTATTTATTTTTTATTTCGAAAACGTTTCTGTTCTTTGTTGTTGGTTTAGTTTTTATTAAATTAAATTAGAATTCTTAATTTATAGAATTTTTGTTTTTTGCTTTTAAAAATGAATTCGGATTTTAGTATTGATAGAGTCAATGCGCACATCTGCGAGGAATGAACAGAATTTCTTCCTCTTTTTCAAAGGCTTTTGGAAAAAATTCACAGATAAAACATGTTTTCTAGGAGTACGGAAATTATTTGTGAAAAAAGGAGAAATACCGTATATACTCGCGTATAAGTCGACTCGCGTATAAATTGACCCCCTAACTTTCGGATGCAAATTTTGGAAAAAATCAAAAACTCGCGTATAAGTCGACCCCCTAGCTTTTTACTTCAATTTTGCACAAAATCAAACCAAAGATTTCACTTCCCAAAGTGAAAAGTTAATAAGTAAACAGAAACAAATCATTAATATTTTTTAAATGATGAATTATTATTATTTGTATATTTTGTATATTATTTTTTATTCATACACATAAAAAGCCATAGTTTTTTAGTATTCGAAGTTTTTATTTTTGCTATTTTAACTGACTCGCGTATAAGTCGACCCCCAAAATTGCTTACCGAAAATTGTCAGAAATTCCTCGACTTATACGCGAGTATATACGGTAATTTAGCGTATATAGACGAGTTTTTCTGACTGTGTTCGTTAGAGAAATCCTTCGGTAAGCGAAAAGTGGTTACTCGTCCAATTAAAAGCCAATGAAGCATCATTATGTTAGCATCCACATCCTGTAAAACATTCCTTAGACTAATCTACAAGGAGCCTCTGAAGTCATGGATCGAACTGTAAGGGAAGGTGAATACACATAAAAAAGTAATTTTTGTATAGTAATGTGTGGTCGGAAATGAAAACTGTTGGCGAAAAACAAGAAATGAGAAGGAAATGAATGCAAGCATTTTATAGACATAACAATCACAGTAAGTGTGCCATCACCAACAACGATACAGGATTGGCAGCGCCTAGCAAGTGATTGCCGTACACATTCTAAGATTTCAAGTTCCTCACCTGCGAGGCACCAATTGATTCTGATGAGCATCTCATTGCAATAATTTCAGTCACTGCTGCAACTGTTCTCCAGATCCATAAATTTATAATTCAATTCACTGGAATCTTCTAAAGGGTACGCCAGTTACTTCTTAGACGCTGCCAGCCCAGTATCGATGTTGGTGGTGGCACATTTGAACATTTACTGTAATTGATATGTCAATAAAATGCTTTTATTCATTTGCTCCGCATTTCTTGTTTTTATTTATAATACTTTTTATTTACAGTGCTATACGAAAATTGCTTCTTTATGTGTACTTTTACCCCCCTTATAATTTGGTCCGTGAGTTCAGGGACGAGCTGTATGCTGCTTAGGCGAATATCAATTCGTTAGCTGTGAGTACGAAAAACAGCGGAAAAATCTCTGGTAGAGAAATCCGTTTTCAGAGATGTCCGTAAGCCGAGGTATCGCTCTATTTAATTTCGTATAAAAGTATAGCAACGTAAAGCGAAGTAAAAAAATTGGCTATTATTTTCCGGCTGTTGAAACACAAATTAATAATAACTGAAATATTTCTTTGAATATTTTTTATTTACGTTAAAATACGTTCCCTCAGTATCTCTAAATTTTATAAATGACTAGGTATTTTATTAGTTCAGAGTTAAGAGAACAGTGAACTTTAAAATTTATTTTTCGTTATGTTATTAAAATAATTATTTCTCAAAAAACTGGTGTGCTGTAGAATAAATTTAATAAGTATTTCAAAAAAGAATTTAATTTACTACAACACCATAATAATTTTACAATATATTTATTATAAAAGTAAAAATGTTTTAATATTGCCTCTGTTTTCTTCATTTTGTCGTTTAACCTCTTGAATGTCGATGTGTTTTTTTTTTTTTATATCACTAAATTTTAATCAAGAAGAAATGTTTCACTTGTGAAAACTAAAAATGTTTCAATTTTCAAAATATTTCCTCATTTTTGTTTTCATTTTATCACCTAACCACATGAATGGCGATGGGATCTTTTATACCACTAAATTTTAATCAAGATTTGTACCGGAATTTTTTAACAGAATTTTATTCTCATGGCTATAATGGATGGAAAAAAGTGAGAAATTGCATTCTTTATATTCAAATAAAAATGCTCGAATATTTGATGTGAGTTCCTCATTAGAAAACTTCTCGCCTCTGAAAAGGTTAAAAGGGCTATAATTAAATATTTGCGCGTCCATTTTTAAGTCTGCTATTTTAAAAATAAATTAATAACCCTGGCACGAATCTGTATTCCCCTTGAAATTCGTATGTTAATCAGAATTTATTACTACTTGGGGTTTGATAAACGAACATTCCAAAATTAATGGACAGATTTGTTGTAGACTCAAGATTGTTTCCTAAACATATTGAGAATTCTAAAAGAAAAATTAAAACGCAAGGAGCATTTTAAAATGTATAGAGGGGAAAAAATCCTATGAAACGCATTGTGATATGTTATTTTCATTAATAACCCCTATGCGAACGTTTGTCGAAACTGGTTTTACTCATGCCTATCACGAAATACCCTGTTATCCTAAAAAAACATCTAATGAGCTGATTACTTGTTACTTAATAAATTCGAAAAATACGGGTTTCACCATCAGAAAGTACTCGTCCTATACCGTCGTAATGCGTTTTAAAATTGTTTCCTTAACTTTTTAGTACCTCTCTTTTGAGTACTAGGGGGTCTTGCCCCTACGAGCTACGCTCGCCAAGCCCCACTTGGACATAGCAGACTCTAAAAAAAGTCCTTCCGGCCAGTGCCGGGAGGAAGAGGTAGCTTTCATAATCCTTATTTAAAAAAAGCCAAATTATATCATTCAAACACACGAAGCTCAATTTAGTGGAAACCGAATATAGGAGATTCAATACTAATTTTTATCAATATAATGAATGAGAATTTCGCGAAATTAGTCAGCTTTATCCAAGCTGATTTTCTTTAAAGTAACATATATTTGGCTGCCAAATTCGGCAATTTCTTAAAGTGCCTGTCATTTTAAGACAACATGGTGGATGAGGTTAAGCAGTGAACTTGGTCGAGACCTTAGTAATTGCTGTGCACATGCTCACTCACATCGGAATCGGTTGATATATACGAGTGCTGTCGCATGCAAAAAATCAGATTTTTCAAAATGTCACCCTCAATAGAAATGGAAACTGCTATACCTGAGCCATTTTTTATGGTAAAGACAAACAAAAAATGCTCCTGAATCCTTATATCAAGGTCAAATACTTAAGAAAGAAACCTTTTTCAATTTCTAATTTTTTTGCACCTCATTTTAAATATATATCTGGCCAGCGAACTTGGTCGAGGTATTGATGTATACTATCCACATGCCTTCTTACATCGAAATAGGCGAATACGTGTGTTTTCGCGTGACAAATACAAGATCGTTTCAAAATGTTAGCCATGCTAGAAATTCAAAGTGCTATAATTCAACCATTTTTTAAGATATAAACAAAAGAACAAATTTTCAGAAACAAAAACTGCTCCGGAATCTTTGTATCAAGGCCAAACACAGAAAAAAAAATCTTTTTCATTTTCCAATTTTTTAATACCTCATTTTAAATTTTAAATTTAATTTTTTTAAATGGCAACCCTTTTGACAATGTTGCCAGATTGGGGATTTTGTCCCCAATTTGGGGAATTTTGAACCTCTCGGGGAATTTTTTGGCGACAAGTAGATCATGGGGAATTTTTTGGGGACTACAAAAAATTTAGGGGAAAAACTTGGGGATTTTTTTTTTTTTTTTTTTTTTTTCTACTACTTTCCGTAAAGATTTCTTTTAGTCCTGGAGAAAAACTGCATCTGTCTCGAATTCAATTTTGATTTGAAAAACGAAAACACGATTCAGAAATCGGAAATATCAATCATTATTCTCATGGATGTGGTCGTGCTCCTTGTTTATTACATTACAGTTTACACGTATTACAGATGCATCAGACTCTAAAATCTTAAGCAGCTTAAACGTGCATGTGACTGACCAAATCTGCGAGACTTATCCAAAAAATTCTCTCGCCGTACTTTAAAAAATATTTAATTTAAATATAGGGAAAGCAGATATTTTTGTCTTATGCTATACAAAAGCACATCGATTGATACAGCGAAAATACTTTGCATTATGATTATGTACTTCAGTACAGGGTGGACAAAAAAATTGAAACAGCGTACCATCTCGGATTCATTCAAATCCCAACTGATAAGAGATTATCTAAAGCTGTGGAGCTAATGTAACCAACATTGTTAGGCAATACTTTTAAAAACAAACGTGAAATAACTTGTCTCTGCAAAATATATTTTAATGTCGCTACAGAATATGCATTCACCCCAGTTTTAAAGTTTGTTTGATTTTTGTAAATGGGGAATTATTTCAAAAAAAGGCTTGATTTGGGGAAAAAAATTGACCTTAAATTACTTAAATGTTTTTTATAGTGGTAAATTGAAAATTTAAAAATTCCCTTTTTGAATAAAAACTGGGTTGGGGACTTTTGAGGAAAAAAAACACTGATTTGGGGAAATTTTCAGAAATTTTGGGGAAATTGACTTTTGACTATCTGGCAACACTGCCTTTTGAAACAAGATGGCGAATGAAGCTGGCCAACGAACTTGGTCGAGTCATTGGTATGTACTATGTACAGACCAAGTTACATCCAAATCGATTCATAAATACGCCTGTTATCCCGTGACAAAAATCAGGACGTTTCAAAATGTCAGCCACGCTCGAAATTCAAAATGCTATAACTCAGCCATTTCTTAAGATATAGACGAAAGAAAAACTGTTCCGGAATCTTTGTATTAAGGTCAAACACATACAAAAAAAAATCTTTTTCACTTTCCAATTTTTTGGTATCTCATTTAAATTTTTTTATTTTTTAATTTTTTTAAATGGCCGCCATTTTGAAAAAAGATGGCGGATGAAGCCGGCCAACGAACTCGGTCGAGATATTTGTATGTACTATGTACACACCAAGGTACATCCAAGTCGGTTCATAAATACGCCTGTTATTACGTGAGAAAAATCAGGACGTTTCAAAATGTCAGCCACGCTAGAAATTCAAAATGCTATAACTCAGCCATTTCTTAAGATATAGACGAAACAAAAACTGCTCCCGAATCTTTTTATCAAGGTCAAACACATAAGAAGAAAATATTTTTTCAATTTTTAATTTTTTGGTACCACATTTCAAATTTAAATTTTTCTTAAAAATTTAAATGGCCACCATTTTTAAACAAGATGGCAGATGAAGCTGACCAACGAACCCGGTCGAGACATTTGTATGTACTATGTATAAACGAAGTTACATCCAAATCGGTTCATAAATACGCCTTTTATCGCGTGACAAAATTCAGGACGTTTCAAAATATCAGCCACGCTAGAAATTCAAAATGCTATAACTCAGCCATTTTTTAAGATATAGACGAAATAAAAACTGCTCCGGAATCTTTGTATAAAGGTCAAATACATAAGAAAAAATATTTTTCCATTTTTAATTTTTTGGTACCACATTTCAAGTTTTAAAATTTTTTAAAAATTTTAAATGGCCGCCATTTCGAAACAAAACGGCGGATGAAGCTGGCTAACGAACTCGGTCGAGAGATTGGTATGTACTATGTACACACTGAATTACATCCAAATCGGTTCATAAATACGCCTTTTATCGCGTGACAAAATTCAGGACGTTTCAAAATGTCAGCCACGCTAGAAATTCAAAATGCTATAACTCAGCCATTTTTTAAGATATAGACGAAACAAAAACTGCTCCGGAATCTTTGTATAAAAGTCAAATACATAAGAAAAAAATATTTTTCCATTTTTAATTTTTTGGTACCACATTTCAAGTTTTAAAATTTTTTAAAATTTTTAAATGGCCGCCATTTTGAAACAAAACGGCGGATGAAGCTGGCCAACGAACTCGGTCGAGACATTGGTATGTACTATGTACACACCGAATTACATCGAAATCGGTTCATAATTACGGGAGTTACAGTGTGACATAGGTCAGATACATATATATATATATATATCAATTTTGAACTGAGGGTGGTTTCGGCGTCTGGGGGTCATGATCGATGAAAATATACCAAAATTTTTTGAAATCGCTTTCCTCCGAACGGCTGCAATAGGTAGCTTTTTTGTAAAGAAAGCTACCTAATACTCTAATTTGATCGGTTTTAAAACGATTACGGAAGATTGAATTATAATTAGAAAACCAGGGGCGATCTCCCTGTAAATGGGTTTCCATACATATCCCTTTGATTGGGAAATTTAAAGGCCAAATCCGCTGCTGTTAAGACATCTAATGTCAGTCTCCATGTTTGATTAAATGAGATTAGCTAAACATTTGAAATTAAGCTTTTATAAAAAGAACGAAGTAAACAGAGAATTTGCCTCCCGTTATTTTTAAACAATACTATAAGAAAATTGTTTTAAATAAGACATTTTAAATGTATCTTTTTAAATCTGACGTAATTTTCACCAATGTTTTCTTTCTCTTTTTAATATTCATGAGAAAATACTTTTGTTTTAAGAAAGGAAATGTTATTAATTGCGCTGTCTTAAAATTGCCAACAATAATTTAAAAGATCATCTCGAAATATGAAATAAATGCCTTGTGTAAATTTATTTTAAATTTAATCTGTTTGGCAATATTATTATTTGGCCATTGTAACTATTACGTAATATCCGTCATTTACTGTTTTTAATGCGTATCAATGAATTTATTATTTTAAAGCTTTATTTATCTTTTAATAGTAACGTGTAAATACAATTTTTATGACGTAATTTTCAATATTTTACTGCTTTTAACACGTAATAGTCTAATTTTAATTTTTTTTTCTGTTTTTAATATTTGTGTGTAGATAAATTTTTAATTGAAAGGAAATATTTGCCGTTTTTATAATTTACAACAATTTAAAATAATAACATTTTCTAAAATATGAAAAAACTATCTACTGAAATGATGAAAATTTTAATTAAAAATTGGAAAAAACCCTCAAAAAATTTGTCAAATTAAAAAAATAAATGCAGTATGCACAACAAGTTTGTAATGTTTATCTTTAGAAAAAATTATTAAATTCCCGTGAATAAATTTTACTCCTATAAAACTTCTTTAATGGAACGATTTTGACAAAATTTAATATTAAATACTTCTTAAAATAATACTGCGATTTAAAAACAATCTTCTTCAGAGTGTTTATCAAACATTTCTCTATAAAACTAACAATTTTCATATTTTTGAAATCAGTAGTTTTCGTAATATTAGCAAAGAAAGGCCTCTATTCACAAAATATTCATTTACGGCAGAAGTGACAGCGTTAGTTATAGACTGGGAGGCGTCAGCACAGACAATCCCCTCTTCGAGTTCACGGCTGAAATTCCAGAAGTAGTTAAAACTCGATTCCCATATTAAAACCCAACCGGTCTGCCAAGTCATATCTCGGTGGGAAACACCTGAAAACCCCATTTCAATGGTTGATTCTTAGGTTTACCGTTGGATTTTCCTGCTCCCAGTCCTCCATATTTTCATACCTTAGGGTGCAGGAAAACACAATGGTAAACCTACCTGCCAACCGCTAAAATTGGGTTTTCAGGTATTTTCCACCAAGATATGACTTGGCAGGCCGATTGCGTCTTAATATGCGAATGGAGTTTTAACTAATTCTAGAATTTCAGCCGTGAACTCAATATGTTAATTGTCTGTGCTGCCGGCTCCCGGCCTATTACTTTTTGTTAGAATAGAGAGATAATCTTTGAAATTACTACTTGGGTAGAGTTTTAAAATATTAAATCTATGATTAATCTAAATATTAATCTTAAAAATATTTATGAATTAAAGAGACATAGCTGAAAATCGCATTACATGGACATCTGAAATCTAGTATCTGATAGTGAAATTCGAATTTCCACAATTATATTAGTTCACCGAATTAAGTTTTCGTTTCGGTTAACATGGGATTTCGCGATCGGAAAGGATCGGAAAGGTCGCTTACCAAATGTGAAAAAAACTTCTATGCTAAATATAACATCTTTTGAGGCATATTTTGAGGTTTTTTCACACCGACCGATATGTTTTAAAAGAACTCCAAAACTGACCATATGGAAACATTGATATATCTTTTTCCTACAAAACGCCTTATTGCAAACACTCAAATCTTTAATATCAACTGAGAAATTGTCATTTCTAAAAACTGTCAAAAAAACTGTCAAAAGATTTCGGGACAAATGTGTTTCCTACATCAAATCCAAGAGAAAAATAATTACTGACAAAAAATTAGCCAATAAAACATTTATTGAAACTTTTATTTAAACAATGCTTAAAATTTTTCTGTCATCTTAATGTAGATTTTTAATCGCAAACAGTCCAATCATATGTTTCCCATTGGCGTTGGTAGACCGATTATGAATGAAACCTTATTCCCTTCGTACAAAATTTCATCGGTCAACGATGAATGCTTTTGGACAGTCTTGCTTTTTCAGACTGAAATATAATTGATATAAACCAGTTCTCAAAAACATGGTGGTCGAACAAATCTGATTTTTATCGGTATTAACTTGCTCCATCTGGTCCTTTCGCTGTCCAAGTAGCCCTTAACTTTTCCGATTTGTAGTTGACGTAAATTGGTGCCAGTTCCACAGGAGCGCTTCTGTATTATATGAATGAAGTACAAGTCATCGACGAGTTTTGATATTGTTCTAAATATTTTTCTCCTCTTCGACTGATCAATTTTTTTAGTTCCAAGGTTGTCCGCCAAGTTCGTTTTATCGTAATTTCACTGGTTCTCGGGCGAGATTAGTCCAATATATTTTCCGAGTACATAAAGTACGTGTCAATTACTTTTTGACCGGTCTTGGTGCTGCCGAAGCTGATATTTTTGGACGTTTGTTGAGAGAGAATTGCTTTCTGACAGTGGCGGTGTGTCGCAGAGTAACACCATGAACTATCTGTATTTTGGTTATGTTGTCATATCTAAACAGAAATATCACTTAACATAGGTCATATTACTTCACAGTTTAATTTACATAATAACAACAAGTTGGTTCTTATAGGTGTTAGAAATCAAAAATAAAGTACCCGGATTCTGGAAGAAACACCTAATAGGAGGATTTAACGGTACACTGGTCTGAGAAAACATGTGAGGATTGGGAGCTTTAGGCAGTGATCGTTAATTGGTGCAGCACACCGTTCAAGGCGGGGACTCTGTTATTTGCGTTCCTGGTATCGGTACTGGGTATATTAGAAATACAAAAACTAGACCACGTGCCTAAAATTAACCTCTGCAGACAAAAAAGCAATATCTTACTCTTATGACAATAAGACATCAAAGGCATACTCATAAGGCATAAAACTTATACAGTCATAAGACATAAAACTTATACAGTCATAACCTCTTCGCTACCTGGGTCAACATATGTGGACCTCTATTCTTTTCCCCATAAAAATTAAACTGTTTGACATTTTTACATTTTTGACTTCATTTCTTAATAGCTGAATGTATTTTGCTTTAAAAGCAAACCAATAAATTGCAAAATCTGTGCTGATTTCCTCATAAAATAGACGTTATTTTCGAGTTTGCAAAACGCCTTCAAGAGGGTGTGGCCAAGAAATTGAGAAATTGTAATATTTATTTACTTAAATCCTTTACAATAAAATATTTTGAGGATTTGTATATCATTCACTTGGTTAAATGCCTTAAATTAGTGATTGTGTGAATTTGGGTTAGTGATAATTAAATTGATATTTTAACGGAATTTGAGATTTTAGATCCCTATTTGTAAACCTAAATTATCAATAAATATCAATAAATGCCCCTAAAGTATCAATTTCCGAAAAGTTATTTTTTCCGTCATCTATGATGCCAATTTGTTTGTTTAAAACCAATGAATCAGTATTTGTAGTATTATTTTAGCTTTGGGAACGAAGAGGATAAGACATAAAACTTATACAGTAATAAGACATAAGTCTTATAGTCATAAGAATAACAATATATATATATATATATTGTCATTCTATATATATATATAGTATATATATATATTTATATATATTTATATATATATATATATTTTATATATATATATTTATTTATATATATATATTTATATATATATATTATATTTATATATATATATTTATATATATATATATATATATATATATATATATCCTATCTTCGGAAAATCGTTTACAGGAACTTGAAGAAGAATTAGAAAGAATCAACTGGGACATCCTAGGATTATGTGAAGTAAGAAGAAAAGGAGAAGAGAAGATAGATCTTGCCAGCGGACATGCATTACACTACAGAGGCACAGAAGATGGAAGAACAAGCGGTGTGGATTTCTGATTCATAAAAGGTGGAAGAATCACATCGTAGAATATGATAGTGCATCAGATAGAGTTGCAAGGTTAGTAATACAAGTGTCCAGAAGATACAAGCTGCAAATTACCCAAGTTTATGCACCAACAGTAAGCTATACTGATGAAGAAGTTGGGGATTTCTGTGAAGAAGTAGCTTCAATGCATCAAAAGGGAAAATGCTACATAAAATTAATAATGTAGGCTGGAATGCTAGAATTGGGGAAAAAGAGAAAGGTGAGTTATCAGTAGGAAATCATGGATATGGGGTGCGAAATGAAAGATGAAAGAGATTGATTGAGTTTGCAGAATGTGAACAGTTGTATATCATGAATTCATTTTTCAAGAAAAAGCCACAAAGAAAATGGACATGGCGTTGTGCAAATGGCTCAACAAGTGAAATCGACTACATCTTAACAAACAAAAAGCATCTTATTCAAGATTGCAGCGTTCTCAATAACTTCAAAACAGGAAGTGATCACAGGTTGGTTAGATGCAAACTGCTGTTAAATACTAAAGTGGAAAGAATGAAGCTTTTGCAACACTCAAAGAAATCAATCGATATAATAAATCTCCAGAAACATAAAGAAGAATTCCATTTGGAACTTAAAAACCGTTTCCAAGTACTTCAATCAGCTTTAGAAGAAGAGCAAGATGTTACAGTAGTGAACAAGAAACTAACCAGTACTCTACAAGATATTGCAAAGAAGATAGCTGGCGATGCACAAGTAAAGCAGACAAAGAAAATAACAGAAGAAACAAGAAGATTGATGAAGAAACGCAGAGAATTTAAAATGAAGAAAAACGATCCTAAATCAAGAGTTGAATATGCTGAATTATGTAAAATGGTAAGAAAATGTGTTACAAAAGATATCAGAAAATTTAACTCTGATCTTGTAAAGAAAATTCTAGAAGATAACAAAAGTTTAAAATCAGCTAGGCGAAAACTTTGTGTTGGAAGAAAAGGTATTTTTGCACTAAAGAGGGCAGATGGAACAATCACCAAAATCAATAAAGAAATAGTACACATTGTCGAAAAATTCTATAACGATTTATATAAATGTGAAGATCAGAGGGAAATCAACTTATGTGATCCACGAGAAAACTTAACAGAAACCGATGCCATAATCCCAGTGACGACAGACGAAGTTTTATAAGCCATTAAATTTATGAAAAAAGGTAAATGCCCCGGAGAAGATGGAATTACAATCGACCTTATCAAAGAAGCAGGAGAAGAATTTGCAAAAATGCTATCCTTACTGTTTTCCAAATGTCTCCAGAAGTCAGATGTACCAGAAGATTGGAATAATGCTGTGATGGTGCTACTTTACAAGAAAGGAGGGAAGGAAAACATTAAAAACTACCGTCCAATCAGCTTACTGTCAGTGATTTATAAAATTTTCACCAAAGTTTTAACGACAAGACTTGAATCAGCTCAACCTAGAGAACAAGCAGGATTCCGAAGTGGATTCAGCACAATGGATCATATCCTAACGGTAAGGGAACTCATAGAAAAACATAAGGAACATAATTTACCTCTTTGCCTTGCCTTTATTGATTATGAAAAAGCATTTGATTCGGTCTACACATCAGCAGTAGTAGAATCTCTGGGGGACATTGGTATAGACAAACCTTACATCAATATTATAAAGAAGATTTACAAGAAAGCAACAGCAACCATCCGCTTGGACAAAGGAAAAGCAAAGATCAAGCTTGGAAGAGGGGTAAGACAAGGAGACACCATTTCGCCTAAGCTTTTTACTGCTGTCTTAGAAAATATTTTCAAGAAGCTGGATTGGGAAAACAAAGGGATTAGAATAAATGGGGAATATTTAAGTCATCTCCGATTCGCTGACGACATTTTAATTTTCAGTAACAGTCCTGAAGAATTGGAAAATATGCTAAAAGATTTGGCAGAAGCTAGCATTAATGTGGGATTAAAAATAAACTTGGAAAAGACTAAGGTGATGTTCAATTCATTTGCATCAAAAAAGAAAATCGTCTACAACAACACTGAAATTAAAGAAGTGCAAAGTTACGTGTACCTTGGGCAAGAAATATGTGATAATAGTATCATGAATGAAATCAATAGAAGAATAAGAAATGGATGGAGTGCTTTTGGGAAGAACAATATTATTCTGAAGAGTAGCATGCCCCTGTGTTTGAAAAGAAAGGTATTTAACCAATGTGTTTTGCCTGTCCTAACTTATGGAGCAGAAACATGGACGCTAACAAAACGGATGGTACAAAGATTACAAACAACACAGAGAAGTATGGAAAGATGTATGCTAGGTATAAATAGAAGAGACAGAAAAAGAATAACCTGGATAAGAAGTCAGACGAAAGTTTTTGACATCATTGAAAGAATTAAACGGCTAAAATGGAAATGGGCTGGGCACATCGCAAGAAGACAAGACAATAGATGGAGCACAAACACCCTACAGTGGTATCCCAGAGTTGTAAAACGGCCAAGAAGACGACCTCAAGTAAGATGGAGTGATGAAATCAGAAAAGTAGCCGGTGTAAATTGGATGACTAAAGCACTAGACAGGAAACATTGGAAAAATCTGGGCGAGACCTACATCCAGCAGTGGATTGAAAACGGTTGATGATGATGATATATATATATATATATATATATATATATTAATTATAATACACTTAATAATACAAAAAAAATCCTATTTTGATCAAAGATTCTTGCGACTTTTAATCCACCATCCCCTAAGAACAAAAGCAAATCCTCTGCTCGAAATCGTCAAGCGCGGATTTAAATTGTTCTCATACTAAAAAAAATATGTCTTCCACTTACTGGCTCTGATTAGGTAATTGATAATTTGGAAATTTAATGGAAATACTTTCTGTGATTTCATAGCATTATGATGTTCGAATATTGGTTATTTATGGCAAAACGCCAAAGTGTTCATTTGTTCGAAGATAATACTAAATCTTCTGAAAACTTGAAGGAATCACAGTATTTTGCATTCGGTTTTTAACGTGAGGTTCTCCAGATACTTCTTTAATAGGCATTATCCGTTTTTTTAAACAGTGCATACTGAAAAACCCGATTTTTCGCACTAAATTTATTGTACTTTCGTTTAAGTACCTGAATATCTACCCTATATATAAAAAATCCTAATGAAACGAATTTATGAAACGGATATTATGAAACGCCTGAATTGAAACGAATTTATGTAACGATTCTATGAAACGACTGACCCTTAAATGCCTGATTTTTCAAAAATCATTGTAATAATGTTTTTCCGCTTTCATTTTTTAAATAAATCATGGGAAAAATATTTTAAAAAATCATATTTTGTTTTAAGTATGGTTTACGGCTAAAAAACAGTTTGTTACTAATCGGCAATACTGTTCTTTAATTGAAAAAATAATTTTCCTTGATAAAATTCTATAATATTAAACACACAAGAATTTTAGGAACTATAATGATAAATAAATTTTACTTGCTCACTGCAGAACAAAATAGGGTATTTCGCAAGCTTCCAAATAAAACAAAAAGAACAAATAGCAACAATTGAAAAGATAAATGTATCTCTATTCTTAAACAGTACAAGTGTTGCCATGTACATGTTGAAAATCGATTTAATAATATTTTCAGAATGTATTTTATTGGCAAAATTAGGCATTATAGCTTCAATATTATTCTAATAGTATTTTACAGACTAAATTGGGTATATTGACGAAAAGCAACACACGGCATTTAAGGGTTAAACAACTGATTATGTTCCACGGTGATTTCTCCTAAAATGGGGAATACTTGCGATGAAATTAACACTAAAAATCCGTATTGATCCACAGATCTCGAAACTGGTATTAAAATTTTTAAATTCGAATTAGTTTTCGAAATATCAATTTTTTTCTATATATTTTTCTATAATGGGGCAACTCAAATTTTAATCGTAACAGATATTTTTTTTTCATATTTTAGAAAAGGTTATTATTTTAAACTAATTTGGCGACCAGTTTGGCCTCCCTTAAATGTATGCTAAGAAATGTATCATGTCAATTTTATTCATAATTCAATTTACTTGAACAATCTTTCGCCAAATCGAAAGATTCTGATCGAGAAATTAAGAACTCGGTATTTTTTTGTTAGCGAGACGCAGGTAATAAATCGCCAAACATTTTCCCCGTCGCAGTTTTTTATATTTCATGAATTTCATTTAAAATATAATCCTTTTATTCATTTTATTTAAAAAACAAAACTTTCATATAAAACTAAAACATTTAACATTGATGGCTTTCGCTTCTTTCTTTCTTTTTTTTTTTTTTTTTAAACAAAACGAAAAGAAAATTATTATGCACAAATGTCTTATATGCACTTGGGTACCTAATTGGCTCCAAAATGGCATTATTTTGATTGACATGACAACCCGGCTATTGTTGTTTATTTAATAATAAATGTTTATTTACTTTTACTTCTATTTTTAAATTATATAAATAATTTTTTCTATAGTTATCAACTTTTTTTGTTATTTCCTTTTGAAAATATTAGAAAATTATTAAAAAATACGGTACTACTTAGTTATTCCGTCGACCAGTTTCGCCATATTATATAAATCGCCAAACTACTTGCCAAATTACACAAATTGACATAATTTTTATTTTAAATAACGAAAGAACAAATAAATTAGTATAGCATTAATAAATATAGAAATAAAATGTCGAAATAAAAATCACTTGATGACTTGCTTAAAGTCAAGTGAATGTGACATTTACGATCAACCATTACTGGCATTTAATCTTATAGTTTGGCGATAGATTTTTGGTCGACGGGATAACTAAGTAGTACCAAAAATACATATGTAACTGGTATTCAAAAACGAGGTTTTCGCCAAATTTTCGTAAAAAAAAATCACGCCAAACCTGCGGTGCGTGTGTGATATCCGGCCAAATATTAAACTATGCAACAAACCATGACATTTAATTTCAACTTCAAATCTCTGTTTTAATTTACAACTCGAAAAAAAAAATGCTAACTGGCGAGTTGAAAAAAGTCTATGGGAGAGATTTGCATCCGGCTAGCGTTACAGTACCAAGAATTCTTTGCGACCATGACAACTTTTATGTAGTTTTATTCGAAAAATAATTTTTGATTTTTTTAATCAAAATGGAAAACTTTCGACACAGAAGTCATATACAGCCCATATTGGCGCGATTGTTTTCTGACGCCAATGTCGTATACGCAACGGGTACTTAATTGGCGCCAAAGTATCGTTATTTTGCTTTATATGGTAAGCCGTATGTTGTTGTTTATGCTGTTGATGCTTTCCCCAAATTGGCGCCCGAAAACAGTCGCGCCAATATGGGACGTATATGACATCAGTGCCAAACTTTCATATGAAAGGCGAAGGGACCAGACCGTATTTGTTAATGGCAGTTGATGACTTGAGCTATTATAATATAGATGAAATGATGGTGATGGAATAATATTTGGCGACTTATCACCTGTGCCTGGCTAACATTAAAGTACCAAAATAGCACGTAGAGTATAAAAAGCGAAGTCGTCCACCGGAACTGTTGATGATAGTCACATGACTTAGGCTAGTGTTATAGAAATTGTTTTAAAATACCGGGAGACAAAGACTCTGTATACTTAATTCATTTCATTTTAGCATCTTTACAAACGTTTAACTGATCCTCTTTAAACAAAAACGAAAACAACCATTGGATGTCTTAACAGCAACTGATTCGGTCTTAAATTTTTACAGTCATGGAAACCCGTTTGCAGTGAGATCTGCACAGCTTTTTTCAGTATAATTCAATCTTCTCTAATATTTTTAAAATCCATCACATTAGCGTGTTTTTAGATTCTGTTGTGTTTGAACGGGGGCAAGCAAGCGTAGCTTGCAGGGGGAAGAACCCCCTAGTTGTCATATAAAAATATTCATATTTTGACTAAATCATTTACACAGATGCTGAAAATATACAAGTATAATGTAGTTCGATGCGTAACCTTAAATTGCTAATATAATGCAAAACTTCACAAGATGGCGGATGTTTGAAGTTTGGTGTTGCAATATTCAATCTGAAACTGTACAAAACTCTAAAATTAAAAAATACGAACAACCCATTTTGGCAGTACATTTAAATTTTTCGATACATATTAACATCTCATACAAAACAGAAAATCATTCAGCCAAATAATTAAGGTATTATAAACATTTAAAATTTGCAACTTCCAATGTTATCATCTCTTTTAAACATTACAAAACAGATTGCAATGTGCGTAGTTTTAAAAACGTAAATACAAGAACGCTTTGGCGAAATGAGCTGTAATTTTCGTACAAACTTTTAATTATATTATAAGGATCTGCATCACGAAAACATTTTATTTACTTCATAACTATGAATCTTTGGAATTCAATTCAGTATCTTATTTTTTCTATCAAAAATAATTATAATATTGATTATTGATTATGGTAATAATATTTACTTTGAACGATTATGTAAATTATTTGATGAAATATTTATTGCCATAAATATTTTGTCAAATTGATCATGATTAATTATTGAATATATTTAAAAAGATTATTTAAATACCAATAATAGTTTTTGAATTGGTATGACAATGGTTGTCTTAATATTGTTTTCAACAAGCGTTTCTGTTATTTGAATCCCGTCAGAATATTTTAAACGTTTTTGATTTGTTTGATCCATTGAGCATTCTGCTGCTATCCCAGATTTCTGCGGTTATTCCAGCATTCTGCTGTTGTTCCAACATTCCGCTGTTATTTTCACAACAATTTTATTTGAAAACGTAATTTATCAATTTCAAATTTTCTCTTTTTTACCAAAATGCAGATTATGACAGATAACGGAAAACTACAAACTACAAATCAGCTCAATAACTCCCCACGGATAGTTTCAATTTAAAATACGCCAGGAGATGAAAAATGACTTTTCTGTAGGCGGTTAAATTTTTTCTTTCATACGAGCAAGTATGACAGCAAAAGGATAGATTTCGCCAGTTTTATTTAGAATTCCAAAGAAAAATCTTTTAGAAAATGTGATGTCTGACAAAACAGTCCATCTAGCTATTTTTATCGACAAACGATTTGTAAGATCGTTCTATACAGGGCGTCTACAAATTAGCTGGGCAAAAAGGATGATTTATTGAATGGAATTGGCAGGAAAAAATTAAAGTACATATTGTTGCAACATAGAAAAATTATTCAAGTTTACCATTATCACAAATGTTCGATGTGACTTCCTTTCGTGATTCTGCAAACGTCATATTGGTAAATCACGAGGCTAACGAGAAAGACAGGCTACCGCAGTGGGTCCGATTCTTCTTTTTTTACAGGCCACTGGAGTCACGTGATGCTCGAATGCACCAATGAAGGTGTGCGAAAAGAGCATCACGTGACTTCAGCGGTCTGTAAAAAAAAAGAAGAATTGGTTCCATCGCGGTAGCCTGTCTTTCTCGTTAGACTCGGGTAAATCATTTCGTGCCGCAGATTTGTCGACATGTTTCCGTCGATCAAATTAATTGCAGTGCAGATTCATGATTTTAGTTCAGGAATGGATGCAGGAAGTGGCGGTTTGTATACTTGATCCTTTACAAAAACCCCATGCAACGAAACCAAGCGGTGAAAGATGTTGTGATCGTGGTGGCCATTGAATAACACCTCACCTCGCTAAGCGACAGCATCAGTTATGACACCTAACGCCATCTATGAATAAACTTCGGCAATATTACTACTAGTCTGGCTTTCAACTAGTTAAGGGGACACGGTACCTTTTAAACTACTTTTTCGATTTTGAATAATACTGTAATAAATTTAAATATAATGTCACTACAGATATTAGGTACTATAAAGCAAATATAATTTCATATAATTTCAAAAAAAAAATCTTGTAGAACAGCCTATTTAACTAAAATTTAAATTTAAAAAAAATTAAAAAAAATTCAAATCCCTACTACTTTTTTAAATATTAATATTTTTGCTTCAAAAAATTTTTCCATAATCCTAAAAACATACTACATAAAATTGTGCATGGATTTAATATTCAAGGTTATAGTTAATTTTTTTTAAGAATTTCAATTATTTTTTCTGGATTTTTTACTATACAAAACAGAAAAAGATTGATATTAAATGTAATATTCCATACATCTAAAAATCCATGCACAGTTTTATGTAGTATAATCTAAGGAATATGGAAAAAAATTTTGAAGCAAAAATATTCATATTTAAAAAAGTAGTAGGGATTTTAATTTTAATTTTTTTTAATTTAAATTTTAGTTAAATAGGCTGTTCTACAAGATTTTTTTTTTGAAATTATATGAAATTATATTTGCTTTATAGTACCTAATATCTGTAGTGACATTATATTTAAGCATATCACAGTATTATTCAAAATCGAAAAAGTAGCTTAAAAGGTACTGTGTCCCCTTAAATCCATTTAATATTTCGGAAGATCTTAACTTACGAAATTACCCAACTAATTTGTAGACACCCTATACTATACTCACTAGTGAATTACATTGTCTTATTTTCTACTAAACCTTTTCATGATTACATTTCTCCAAAGTTTGTGATAAAGATGAAAATATAAAGACGATAAATAGCTAATAAAGATTAAAAACACAAAAAAATTATGACTTTTATTTAAGAAGCTCACAAATGATAGATAGCAGGGCTGTCCAATGCGGCTCCCGCCGGCGACAAGGCGCACTTCAAAGTCTTTCTTTGCGCTCTTTCAAATGCTACCTGTTAGCTAGGGTTGCCCGATTTCTCTCTTTAAAAAACGGAAAACTTTTATTGACAGTAGTTTGTTTTTACCCGACTGCCAAGAAGGGTTATGTGTTTCACGCGTATCTGGGTATGTGGATTTCTTTATACCCTCGGAACTTCACAACGGTTGGATGAATTTTAATGAATGAGGTCTCTATCGATTCGTCTTAACCGTCCGATGGTTATAGGGAAGGTTTTGTTTTTATAAATTAAAAAAAGGTAGCCGTAAAATACAAAATAGCGGTAGAGACGAGAAATTTTTTTATGCACCCTATTAAGTGGCATATCATTGGATAGGTCTTTCAAAATGAAGACGATGTTTCATTGACTACCTTACAGGCTGAAGCTCCATTTAAATATTACACAATCTGGATGTTGTGTAGGTAGGATCTCTAGCTTTACTACAATTCAAACCTTCATAGACATGTATATAGGCCTGTTCAAAACAGTATTTACAGATAGGAACTAACAATTAAACACAAGTTAAAGTCATCAATGTAACTAAATAAAAAAAAATAGGTAAGTAATATAAAAAATAGTTTCACATTGATGAAAAATAATTAGAGATTAGTTCGCTTTTTACCCAGTCGGGTTTTTTGATTTTTTAAATTTAATTGTTTTATGAAATTATCCTCATTTTCCACATCCTACTGAACTATGTTAAATGCGTCCATAATATCTTCTTTAAAGATTTTTTCTAAAAAGTAAATCTTTATTTAATTGTTATAATTATTATTTTGCAAATATATTTGTATGCATTATTCTAATAACACTTTTATTAAATTTTGTGATCACAATTTTGCGGTAAAATGTGCATTAAAGGGAAGATAAATATATAAAAGTTCTTGAAAATATAAAATTGAGGCATGCATTTTTTTTTTTTAAAAAGAAGGAATCTTCGCAGGGAAATGTTTAACACGTTCACGCTGGCGCGGTGGGTCACACTCGACTGTCTCAGAGTTTTCAAGTCTCCGGCTTTTTGCACACCACTGTTATTTTAGAGAAAATGTTGTTCCTTTAAATCGCCCAATTGTTCTAATTAAATAAAACAACATTTTCTGTATTAAAATACTGGTATCAAAAGGCCAGAAACTTGCCAGCTCTTAGACAATCGAGTGTGACCCACCGCGCCGGCGTGAACGTGTTAAGCATACAATAAGCTAGAAAAACTTACAACTCACGAAGAAAACGCACAATCTCGCAACACTACGTATTAATGAGATTTTCAAAATTAAAAATTAATTAAAAAAAACTTTAATACACTGGTTATCAAAAATTAAGGGAAAGTCACAAAATGCTAATTTTCAAATACGCGAACACTCAAAAGGAAATAATATAATTCGAGAAATTACTATCTCCGCAACATAGCTAGCCCATATAACATCTCATTCATGTCACACATGATCACAAGTGTCACAGTCACTACGGTGAAGCAAAAAAATAGGAAATTCCATGCATCTCATTATGAGTCTCCAATGATCACTATATGTGACTGCACTGAGAAGTCAATGTGACTGCTGCTTTGTTACGAGTCACCAGGTGACTTTACAATGCAGATAAATTGTTACTCTCATGTGACTGTCATTTTGAGACTCAATTTCATAGTCATCATGAACGTTGCATTATGATAAGTCACCAAATAATATCATATTATAGTCACATGGAGACTTTTCCCAAAAGAGCACAATGGGGACTTCACAGTAGTCTCTGTGTCACCTGAAAGTCATCATGTGACTTTAATTAATTACAATAAATCGCATTTATGTAATTAATTAAAGTCACCTGAAAGTCATCATGTGACTTTAATATGACATTATTTGGTAACTTATCACAATGAAGCGTTCACGATGACTTTGAAATTGAGTCTACAAATGACAGTCACATGAGAGTCACAATATAACTACATTATAAAGTCACATGGTGACTCTTCCCAAAGCAACAGTCACAGTGACGTATCAGTGGAGTCACATATAGTGATAATTTGAGACTCATAATGAGATGTATGGAATTTCCTATTTTTTTTGCTTCACCGTAGTGACTGTGACATTTGTGACCATGTGTGACATGAATAAGATGTTTTATGGACTAGATGTGTTGTAGAGATAGTAATTACTTGAATTATATTATTTCCTTTTGAGTGTTCAGGTATTTGAAAATTAGCATTTTGTGATTTTTCCTTAATTTTTGATAACCAGTGTATTATAAGTTGCATTAAATCTTTTGGTTCCTTTTCCTACAATCTCTACTATAGTGACTAATCTCTACTATAGTAACAAAATGTTGTTATATGTTTCCAGTCATTTAATAATGTTGGTCTTCATTGATAACCATCACCTCGGTTGCGCCTCCACTTATAGAAAACTTGAACGACTCTGATCTGTAGAGTAGTTTTAAGTATGCTTGTAGTCGCGAAAGTACAACTCAGTCCTGTAACACTTTGCAAACGAATACTGACTCTGCACAACTCGTTTACTCACATTTAAACAGCTAAACAAATTGGTGTTAATAATTTTCTTGATTTGTGATCTCTTTTGACACATTAGTTTAAGCAGTGTTAAGGTTTGAGACTGCTTCTCGACAACAATCGACATAAATGCGAATAGATTTTTAATTTACACATTTATATAAAAAAATTATAAACTATTTTATAAAAATATTACAAATTTTTCACCTCCATATTTATTGTAATTAATTAATTATTGAATTAAAATGTTTTAGAGTTCTTTAGCCATTTCGCATATCTAACGTTGAAATTTGAAGATTTTAAGAAATATTTTCGCTTAATCAAATTACTGCGAATTTCAAATAATAATAACCAAAAGTTGTTTAGTTAATGCCTGCATTATATTATACGTTTACATTTGTAGCGATTTTTAGCCGGTATTACTTCTACCTATAAAATGGGGGTAGTAATTATGCATGTCTGTGCTATTCTCGTTGAACAGTCATAATATAGTTACTGAAGATGACTACGGAACTGAAGATACCTCGGTGAAGATGTGAAAACGTTATTCCTAAAATGGCTAGAAGAATGCTGTTTGATGTTATAACGACGAATGCGAATAGGATTTTTTTATGAATTTTTAATGATTTTAAAGGAGAAATATAATTTTTTTTAATGAACTTTCAAGATATCTCCAAAAATAATCATAAGATTGTTTTTAGCACAGATGAATATATGAGTTGCGTTTTTGGAAATGTATTGTATTTTAATTAAACACAAAAGTACTGTTTTTACAAATAAATTGTGAAACGGCATGTTCTTCTAAAAAACAATAATAAATGCATTCTTAAATATTTTGAATTAAAATGTTTCTAAGTAACTATATTATAACTGTTTAACGAGTATAGCACAAACATGCATGATACCCCATTTTTAGGTACCTGATAAAAATCGGAATAAATGTCAACGTATACGTTGACATTTATTCCGATTATTTTGTTGTATACAACAAAATTATCTTATTTTGAACATCCTGTTATTTGAATCATATCAAGTTATTTAACAGCAAGTAGTCATCAGCGGGTTTAATTTTAGCAGTGTATCAAATATCAAAATTAATTTAAGCGTTATTGATCGATTTTGAATGTTTGCTTTCATAGCAAAAACGAAGATTATGTCGGATAATGGAAAATTACAAACGACAAATCAGCTCAATAGCTCTCCAAGGACTCTTTCAATTTAAAATACGTCAGTAGATGACAAATGACTTTCCTGTTGGCAGTCGATTTTTTTTTCGTGATACAAGCAAGTATGACAAAAAAAAATGATAAATTTGGTCACCTTTTTCTAGAACTTGCAAGAAAAATCTTTGGTTAAGTGATGTTTGTGACAGAATTGGCAATTTAGCTCGTTTCTTTCGGAAAAAGGACTTGTGACAGTTCTTCCAGATTGTGTCCTCAAGTTAAAATGAAGATAAATCCTTCAAAACAAATAGCAACTTTCTTGCATGTGTTAGCTGTATTAGTAAATGCACAACTTCCTTATAACACCGTAACCGAACAAGCGATTAATGATATATTAAGGGCTATGATTCGTTATCGAAAAAGTAACAATTCACGGCTTCTAATAAAGTTGTTTTAACATGTAAAACATTACCATTTTTTATACTATACATTTTACAAACTGCATTTGTTCAACGTTTTCACAAGATGTAGAAATGGAGTTAAGTGCCCGATAGCTCAGTATTTCACGCTTGGCATGAAAACTTCAGGCTCGATCTCGATTCTTGCCACTGCAGGACAGGGTTGTCAGTTTAAGCTCTTCTTTTATTCAGAAGTTCATACCAGAAACAAAAAATAATATTTTATGCTTTATTTAATAAGAGACATTTAGGTCCCGAAACTGTTGGACGGGAGGTGCTGAGTTCGAACCCAATCGCGCCCGTCGGACTAAACGTTCGGAGTTTTCGTGGTTTTCTTCAAACCTTGGATTTCCAAGCGTTAATACGGGTTAGGTTCCCTTAAAAAGACCCCCACGAAGGGCACCCCTCCCTTAGGGCCCATATCCCTCGTGTTAATAATTGGCCACCATAAACAAAAACCAAACCATTTTAAATAGTATGTATGGACTTTAGATTTGATTACGTAACACAAATACTATGAAAAATGCATTTATTTTACTTATCTTTTATAGAAAAGCTTGCATTATCATATTGAAGGGAATATATAAACATTCCTGTTTTTTTCGTGACTGCAAAAAAATATTTTTCCGCAACTTCTCTTTAAATCATGCACAAATATTTTCAGACAAACAAGTAAACAAACATCAAATAAGAAGGAAATACGAACGGCAAAGAATTAAATTTCGACGAAACTGTCTCCTTTGTTTGCTCCTAACCGAATTAAAATAATTCTTTCTTTTAAAAGGTCTCTTCGTAATCCTATTGCTGCATCTTGTTTCTTGGACTTAATTTGTCATTACGAGTATAAAATTATTTTTCGAAAGCGAATTTGTAAAGCTCTTTCTTTGATGTAGAACATTTGTTTATGTTGAATCAGCTGTCGTTTATGTGTATTTACGGAAAATTTAATTTATACATCGTTTAAATGCATGCAAAATTGTGACTTTTTAACCCGGGAATGCCGAGAATTTATCTTTAAACTGTCGCGCACATCCGTATGTCATACCCAGCGCGAGTAAACCCGGGTTAAACAATATTGATTTTATTTCACAACCACGATATCAGACAATATGTTACTTTTATCTATAATTACATTAAAATACACTCCTGTTTCAAATGTTAAAATTGCTTTTAAATAACTCTTGAACGGATAAAACTCAAGTTCTCGAAAAAGTGTTTGGGTACAATAAAACGACTATGCCTCAATGCATAATGCATTCCACATCTGTCCCGATGTTGAATATATTCAGAATACTCAATTTGATTTTCTTTATTATCTTTACATTCAATTATCTATGTATATTGTTTTATGTAATTATCGTTTTAACATTAGTTATTTGAACTATTAATTAGATTATGATGTTTCTGAAAGTGTACCTCTAATTGTTAAAGGGAACTATGTTTCTGAGTAAAATGAAAAGCCCTTCAAAATAAATTGTACCTGTCTTGCATGTGTTAGCTGTATTAATAAATGTATAACTTCCTTATAACGCCGCATCTCAACAAGCGATTAATGACGTATTAAGGGCTAGGATTTGTTGTCGAAAAAGTAACAATTCCTGGCTTCTAATAAAGTTGTTTATACGTGAAAGGCATCTTTTCATATCAAATCGAGGACTCTCTATATTTTTGTAACTGATTGACTTTTGCTAACTCTCATAGTTAACGATATAGGGCCGATTACTTATATATTTCGTCATTAGGTGTTAGTGCGGTTAATCTCGCTGGATACCGTAGAGTCGTTTTTCTATAGACACTTATCAATATAGACGATTCTAACTTTATCCGTTCAAAAGTTATTTGATTGCTTCTGGACATGAATTTGCACCCTGTGTATAAAAACTACACATTCTTTTTAAATTCACGTTAGAAACACATTCCCATTACTTGAATGCAATTAATAAAAAAACAGCCAAGATTTAAGTCTTACCAACATTTCTCGTGAAAGCTTATAGGATCTGAAATAGCATGTCTCAAACTTTTGCACTTCTTTTATGAAGCCTTGAAATTGCCGCAGACACTTTTATTATGATATTTCCAATTTATTTACTCATTGTTTTTTCACGTATTATATTTTCTCAAAAAATTATGTATAGACGGATAAAAAAAGCAATTCCTTAATTTTATATTTTACTCTTTTATCTACTTATTATTTAAAATTTCTGCCAGGATGAATAGTAGTAAACTAAAATGTCAAATAGCAGCCATTGTTTTCCAAGTACCGAATAATGTGCTACTATTTGCCATAACAGAATGTTTTAGTATAATTGGTTAAATAGGTAAAACTGATCGAGTAGAGTGAAAATTTATAAATGGGCAATATTCGTTACGCCTTTTTTAGATGCGTTCGTAGTTATATAAATAGGTAGCACCTATAGTTGTCGTTTGGTCTGTCCATCTGTCCGCATATAACAGCGCAGAAACTACCCAATCGAATGATTTTAAATTTAATATATAAATAAATGTCCATGAATATTTTATCGCAAATAAAGTCAAACTTTTTCAGACTAACCTCCCAGCTATAGTTAAAAAGTAAGTTGATTTTCGTCGCCTCTCAAATAAGCGTAAATTTCATTGTTATGTATTTTAAAGTGCAATTTGAGGGTCTATTTAAAATCATGAATCATATTTTAGATTATTAGGTGCGTTCGTAATTATATAAAAACGTAGCACCATTAGTCATCGCCCGGTCCGTCCGTCTGTCTGTCAGCATATAACAGCGCAAAAACGACCCAACCAAACGGTTTGAAAATTAATATACACTGGTGAAAACAATTAAAGGGACAAATGGTTTTTTGCAATTAAAAAAAAACTAACAAAGCAAATAAAACCAAACTTGGCCAAAATATCACTCGATATAAGACTAATGTATGGGAAAACAAAAATGGGCACAACCTGCACCCTAAATAAGGTAACTGGTCACGTGTCCAGCACAGCAGCTGACCGACACCCTGTCAGTCAAAGAAAAACATGTCTAATAGAGTGTATAATAGTCTGTAACAACTACACAACTCTCGCGTCGGCGTTTCATACTGCTTACCAGGGTCCTTATCAATCTCTATGGCAACTGCACCCACTTTTGCACCAATGCACCCTTGAGCTCATCGATGGTCACTGGAGCTGGTCTTCGAGCTGCAATTGATCGTCCAAGAGCGCCCCATATGTGTTCGATGAGATTAAGGTCAGGGGACATCGCAGGTCACTCCATTCGTTGAACATCCTACGATTCAAGGTATTCGTCCACCAACTGATCCCTATGTAGACGGGCGTTATCGTCCATAAAAACGAAATTTGGTACGTATGCTCCACGGAAAAGTCTCAAAGAGGGTGCAAGAATCTCGTCTCTGTACCGCTGACCTGTCAGAGTACCTCTATCAAACTCATTATGGTCGATACGCCCGTCTGCCTTGATGCCTGCCAGACCATCAGACCACCTCTAGCATAGGGATAATTTTCGACAATGTTAGAGGTCCGATAACGACTCTCGGGTTCTCTCCAGATGAGAATACGTCTCGAGTCGCTGTCCAGACTGAATCGCGACTCATCACTGTACAGAACCGCCCCAAACTATCCTCAGTCCAAGACAGGTGTTCTCGGTACCATGCTAGACGGGACTTTTTGTGGTTCACAGCCAAAGGCATGCAGACTACAGGGCACCTGGCATACAGGCCACCTGCATTAAGTCTCTGGGTGACTGTTTTCCGTGAAATGAATGTTCCTGTAGCATTATACAGGTGACGAGACAGTTGTTTCACTGTCGCGGACCTATCCCTTTTGGTTAAAAATCTCAAATAATGGTCTTCAGCGGGCGTTGTTGCCCCTTTTAGGCCTTGACCAGATCCGGGGATCACTGTTTTGGTCTCTGTGAACTGTTTCCACAGAGTAGACACCACATTTCACGGGACACCGAGGTCCTTAGAACAGGTAGCCTGTGATTGGCCGGCCTCGAGTCTTCCAACAATCTGCCATCTTGTGGCATTATCCAGACGATGTCGACTAGCCATACTAACGATGGGTAAACAAAGAAATTAAAAAAACAAGGATTGGGTTATGCTACGATGCTTCAAAAAGCCCTTCCGCTACAAGCTTCGGCGGTCACATGAGGCACCTCTGCACAAACGCGATCACAGCGCCACTTTCTTATGACCACACATAGCACTGCGTGGCAAGTGTGTCCAAGACGAGCTTAACTATCATCTGATACCTTATTTGCGTATAGGGATAACTTTTTTTTTTTTTTTTTTTTTTTTTTTTTTAACCGTTTGTCCCTTTAATTGTTTTCACCAGTGTATATATATAATCGTTGCAGAATTTTATCGAGTCATTTCAAATTTTATGAAAATCGAATCAAAACTTAAAAATATATTAATAACAGTCTTCTTCATTCTATTAAATCCTATCACACGTAATTCATTCAATAATATCCCATGATAGGTAATGATTCTCGGTTGTCATGGTGATTACGTCCTATTTGAGATGGAGTCATATTATTTCTGTATTATTGAATTTAATATATATAATCATAATTAATTTTGTATTCATGCATTTTTGCATAAGAGTGCAATAGCTATCGCACTAAGATCTTAATATTTATAAAACCAGTTATAGTATGAACGTACCTCATTTTTCGTGTTTGACGTACGATTTCCACTTGTTTATTATTCTTAATAATGGATAAATCATGTGCTACATTTTACGTTTTCCTGATGGGTTTTGTTGAACTTTCCTACTTTGTTGCCTTTTCCCATTTATTAGATACTTACTTCGCTGCTTTTAGTACATTTTTCGAATAGCGAGGTCGAAAATTTCGAACAAACTATATTTAATGGCGTTTAAAATATTTAATTTTGTTGCAGCTAACAAAGTTTCTCGTCTGTAAGGAAATATTTCAACACGTAACTATTTAATACTTTTTTAGAACAAAAGAATTTACCTTTAAACTGTTTAATGTAATTACTTTAAAATAAATGTTTTATATATGCCGACGTAAAACTCTATTAAAAAAAACACCTTTGAATATCATAAAAAGAGCAAACGTGAAAATTGTTAAAAATTTTGTTTCAAAGTTTAACCATTCTACGGTGTAAATGCAAAGCAATTTGAACAACCAAACTATTGTTTATCTTTACTTTGAAATCTCTGTTTTGTTGTTCAACATTGAAAATTACTTTATGTTTTACGAGAATATAGATATCTTCAACAACAACAACAAAAAAGTCATTTCCCCATACTTAAAAGCTTTTTACTTAACTCCGAATTGGAATAGTGAAAAAATTGCTTTTAAATCAAAGTATTTTTACTGTAAATGATGAATAAATATAATGCTGTCCTATAAGAGTTTTTAACGTCTCTGAAAATTAAGGACTTTTACAGTAAAAATCTTATTTCATAATAAAACTTCATTTACCACTATTAAAGATATGCTTATTTAACTCCGAATTAGAATATCTTAGAACCATTCTTCGGTGTAAACGCAAACCAATTTGAACAACCAAATTATTGTCCATCTTTACTTTGAAATCTCTTTTTCGTTGCTCTACATTGAAAATTACTTTATGTTTTACGAGAATACAGATCTCTTCAACAACAAAAACAAAAAAAGTCATTTCCACACTTAAAAGCTTTTTACTTAACTCCGAATTGGAACAGTGAGGAAATTGCTTTTAATTATCAAAGTATTTTTACTGTAAATGATGAATAAATATAATGCTGTCCTATAAGAGTTTTTAACGTCTCTGAAAATTAAGGACTTTTAAAATAAAAAGCCTATTTTATAATAAAACTTCATTTGCCACTATTAAAGTTATTCTTATTTAACTCCGAATTAGAATAATGAGAATAACTGCTTTTAATTACTAAATCCTTCTCAGGATAAGGGAAGTATTAATATAGAGATCTCCTGTAAAAAATATTTTAATTTTATGGAAATTATAGCTTTTTAAATTTTACTTCATCTCCATATGAAAAAAAAAAATCAACTACAAATCATTAAATAAAAACTGCCACACAAAAACTTGAAACTTTTATTACATTTACTTCAAACAATTGTTCAGCTATCCTGTTGATTATTTCGCACGATTTCTTAAAGAATTTCTTACATTCATTCAAAATGAGGATATTTGGTACATTCTTTCGCAAATTCCAAAGTATTTTTAATACAGATAATGAAGGAGAAATTGTTTTGCAATTATTTTTATTTGAGTTGTATTATATCTGCATACCATTCAATAGTTAGTTTTCAGACTGCGCCACTTATTAGAAAAGTATTCTTGAATGAGAAGATCATTGTATGTGATAAGTTCATTTTATTACTTTAAACACACTGTCACAGGATTTAAATCTTATAAAGTGAACAATTAAAATCCATTTCATATGAGGATGCTATAAATATTAAAATTATTTTTACAATAATGACTTTGGGAAACAGAGGCTTTTTATAGATGCTTGTTATGTATGATTACTTAAAACCAATTAAATAAAAAATATATTTTGAAAAAAGTGACTTTTACGTAAAATAATGCTGTTAAATTTTTGTATTCATTGTTTTATAACAGATTTATGTAATAGAGTTTTTCGAGTTGTAACTCTCTTACGAGTTGTTACTCTATTAGTAACTTTATATGTAAGCAGATGTATAACTTTTTTGAAGTGAAAGAATGACTAGGTTAAATTTAATCATTATGGAAGTAAATTAAATTTGACGTGTTAAGTAATTCAGATGAAAAGTAAGAAATTGTACAATAATTTGTATAACCATGGCGGTGTGATAAAAGACGGTTTGAAGACGGTGTAACAAATTTTTTTATGAAAGTATACATGCCTATACAGTGATTCCTTCAGTTTTACTATAAATCAATTCATGTCCATACCATATTAACAAAAACCTATCGTAAAAAAATCACGCTTCTTTTTAAACTATTCGGTACATTTGTGTGTTTTGTCCCAAAAAAATTTTTACATCTCTACCTGTAGTTTTAAATACAAACACCCTTGTTCACTGCAGAAAGGATTAATCTATGGTATCCCATGTAAATTATCTGACGCAATATACCGAGTGGTTCCAAAGTTCCGGAGTTTTGAAATGTTAATAATTAGTAAACTATATACAGTAGAAAGATGCGATTTTCACAGAAATGCTTTGAAACATGTGGGATTTGTTTTTTAATGAAAAAAGAATATATTATTTAGTTACACTTTTTGTCAACAAGTGGCGCTGAAATTGATAATATAATTTTGCTATGGTGTATAATAAAGCGGATTGAGTATTGGCACCATTTTCTACCTCGTCTGCGGCTGCAACAGAAGTTTGGGGTCTCCCGGTTTTTGACGATCTTCCAATGACCCTGTTCCCTCAAACCTTTTTATCACAGCCATCTGATTTGTAATGGTCATCAGTGCTTTTCCAGTTTTAAATCCGCGCACTGTACGATAAGAAAGCAAAGCTAAACTTGCCGATTCATCCTTTTTGTAAAACAGCTTAACTAACAAATCTTTGTTACGCAAAGAAAGCATGTCTAAACATAGCAATTGAGTTACACATTAAATTTTGTATGAAAATTCCTTTTAACCCCTTTGTGACGGGAGTCTTTTACGAAATTTTTAATCTTTTGTCACCGTTTTTTAAAAACAGAAATTTGTGTCTTCTTCAATCGAGAAAATGCGCTGATTAAATAAGGCAAATTTTACAGTAAAATTTTACTGGTGAGGAAAAACAAGGATTCTGGGAGCTTCATGCGGCACGTATACGTGCCGCTCATCCCCAAGGGGTTAAATGTAACGTCTTTAATCTTCGAAAAAGCGTTTGAACAAAAACAACCTTTAAAGCGAAATCTGAGCAATATCTTACGACGAATGTTGCGCAATGAACTCATCTTTTTATATAACACATAATACAGATATTTTGATGTTGTACAGTAGCGCCATCTGGTGCCGAAAATTTTAACTATTTTATTTTAAAAAATTTCATTATAAAAAAAAAAAAAATCCCACACGATTCTGATCATATATGTGAAAACCGCACCTTTATATTGTACAGATTTTTCTAATTATTAACATTTCAAAACTCTCGGAACTTCTGGATCACCCGGTATATCGGAGAGACCAGCCGTACATTGCAGATACGATTAAAAGAACACCAGAACGCTTTTAATTCAATAAACTTAAACTCTAAAACTGTAATCCACGCCATACAAAATGATCATTTCCCAGATTTTGAGATGACCAAGGTCATTAAATCAAATTGCAACGTATACAACATCCGTATTTTCCTGAAGACATGGTTTGCTAGATCGCGAAATTTCCACTCTCGCAATATCCTAAATAGACACACCCTTAACAGAAAGTTACTTTAAATATACATTTTTCTGAGAGATCTGTCAAACTTTACCTAGTAGCCGTCAGCTGCAATTCCCAATGCAGAACTTCTTCTCAGTCTCTGCCGCTTGTTGCGTTGAGGGTTCTTCCTTGGCAGAGCTGTCCCGCAGACGATCTGGTTTTTGATCATAGTTTCTAATTATTATTTTTTATTAAGCCCACTTATTTTCAAACCCGCCCCTTGTAGTGTTTAACGGTGGGTACAGCTCCGGCTGAACATTGTAATTTTTTAATTATATTTTAAAAAAACCTTAATAAAGGGGATCGGGAGAGACAATATGCTCTACAGACTAGGTCCTGGTCTGAGCAGTCCCTCTTAGGCTATCAAATCAAATCAATGAGGCTAGTTCAGTTCCAGCTTAAAATTGCATTTTAATCTGACTCAAATATCCACCTCTGTGGTTAATTATTTGTAAAACATGCTCTGAACTGCAAGTTGAATTTATGGCATATCTCGTGAACGCATTTATTTATATTACTGATGACGAATTTTAAAGATCAAAATTTTAAGGATTTTTTTATGTGCTTTTAAACTGTTAATTGAAATTGTCTGTATTTTGTATTTATTTTTAATTAATTATGGGCAGATGTAATATCTTTTTTCTTTTTCAATTCTAATTTTATGGCAAATAAATGCAATGAATTAAGAATTAATATAACTTTGTCTTGTAGAAAGATTGCACTTAGCCAAAAATTACAGTCTTTTTAATTTTACTTACTCTGCTGATGGATAAAAAATAACGAACTGCAAATCATCAAAATAAAACTGTCTCACAAAAATTCAAGACAATTTTGCCATTTATTTCAAACGTTTGTTCATTTATTCCTTTGATTATTTATTTCTCATGCCTTTTTTAAATAATTTCTTATTTTGCGCCAAAATAAGTATATTGGGAATATCTGTCATAAATTCCAAAATTATTTTAGATGTACAATACCTGTGAAATCTTAAGTCTTCAACTGTTGTAGAATTATATTTCGTGTGATTTATTTACCAATTAGAATAATTGTGCTAAAATTAATCAATTGCAAAGGTGCTTTCCAAATATCTTTATTTGATTAGTCTTATAACTGTACAATATTTGAAAGTTTTTATACTGTGTCGAAAATTGAAAAGGTCTGCAAATATTTAAACGAAGAAAATCATTCGTGAATGAGAAGATGATTTTATTTCAACTATTGGCATTTTATTATCTGCAAATCTTTTATGTATTTTATTGCGCATAAATGCAATAAATGAAGAATTAACATAACTTTGTCTTGTAGAAATATTGCACTTACCCGAAAATTACAGTGTTTTGAATTTTACTTACTCTGCTCATGAGTAAAAAATAATGAACAGCTAGTCATCAAAATAAAACTGTCCCACAAAAACTCAAAGATATTTCCATTTTTTCTAAACGATTGTTCATCTATTATTTTGATTGGCTCTCATGCTTTTTTAAGGAATTTCTTACTTTGCTACAAAATAAAAATATTCAGAATATTTGTTCATAATTTACAGAATATTTTTAAATTGAAATGAAATGTGAAGTTGGTTTGAAAATATCCTTATTTGTTTTGTCTTATAATTATACAGCATTTGGAAGTTTTTATAATGTGGTGAAAGTTTCAAAAGTTCTGCAAATAATTAATAGAAAAATTCATTCTTGAATGAGAAGATAATTTTATTATTAGCATTTTATTAGCCTTAAATCTTTTTCTGTATTTTAATAGTAATCTTTTTACGTAGAGTTAATAATTTTAATTTCATTTGATATATGGATGGTTTAAGCTTTTTTTTTTTACAATAAGAATACTTAAAATAGAGCCTTTTTTAGATTTCTCGGCAAGAATTATTACTTAAATTAAATAGAAACAGCCATTATGAAAAAAGTGACATAAAAATGATGATATTGTTAAAAATACTTTTGTTATATAAGAGATTTCTTCAATAAAGATTATTTATTTTTTCTGTATCTATAACTTCATTCATAGTAGATCTACTAGTTTTGTTCAAATAAGAGACTGATTAGGCTATGTTCAATTATAATTAGACTAAATTAAACGTGCTATGTAGCAGAAGTAAAGATTCAGGGAATATAAATTAAGCCTGACTTTATAGGGTATAAATGATAAGAATGAATAATAGCAACAGTTAACAGTATCAGTTAAAAATCACTGTAACAATAACAGTGGTGGAAAATTGGCGCAGAGGAGGAGCCTACTGACACTTCTAAATTTTAGTAGTATTCTTTGGCTTATCTAATAATAGGATTTCTGAGTTTTTATTAAGGTGAAGAATACTTCAAAATATTAGCGGTGTCAATAGGCTCCTCCTCTGCGCCAATTTTCCACCACTGCAATAAGTATTAATATAATTATCTCTTGTATAAATATTTTACTTTTCCCAAAAATACACAGTCTATTAAATTTTACATATGCTTTTATATGGATGCAAATTAAAACCCTTTAAATCATTAAAATAAAACTGCTTCACAATAACGGTTGTTCCGTTTCAGCTATTAATTTTGATTGCTTCGAACGCTTTAACAAAAATTTCTTTGTTAATTCACAAATGGGAATATGTATAGTATTTCTTTATACATTCCAAGGATTAATAAAATAATGGTGGAATAATTTTGTAAATATGATTCTTTGATTTGTTTTCTAATTACAAAGCGTTTAGAAGTGTTTGTATTTTGTAGTGAATAAAAAGAAAGGAAGTAGAAAAATAAACTTACTTGAATAAGAATTGATTTTTAGTGAGTTCTTAATATTTTATTATACTTTTTAAAATATAAACTGGATTTACATACCCACTAAGCCTTTCAAAGTAACAATAAATTTAATTATATATTGTGTGTGGATGGAAATTTTAAAATGTATTTCGTAGTAAACATGTTCAGAAATTGGGATTGTTTATAGATACTACCTAAAATCAATTGAGTAAATACAGCTTTTATGGAAAAGTTGTTTTTGACTATTGCTAGCCAAAAATCACTACCATGTTAAAATGGTCCTATTAAAATATCAAAATTATCAAAGGCTAAATTATCATTTAATACCTAATTATCACCTAATTATCAAACATCTGATCAATATTTTTTTTTATTAGATTTTGTTTAGTTTTGATAATGTAACACCTAATTATCAAAATTAGGTTAAATTATCACTACCATGTTAAAATTAATCTATATCATGTATTTAGTTGTTTTACAACAGATTTTACAAATAAGGATTTATATGATGTTTTCTATATCGATAATATCATTTGTAGTAAATGTTATAGTTTTTTTTTCAAATAAGGATTGTTTGACTACGTTTAATCATTATAAAACTTAACTAAATTATACGACTCCCGAGGGAAAAAAATTAGACACAAGAAACTGTACACTAACCCTGATTTTATTGCATACGAAAGGATTGAATGAAGAATTAATATAACTCTGCCTAGTAAAATTATTTTTCTTCTCCGAAAATTACAGTTTTTACATTCTATTTATATATCGACAGAAATAAATTGCAAATCATTGAAACAAAGATACCTCACAAAATTTAAAAACTACGGATCTAGTTTCTCTATATGAGTGTTCATTAATTCTTTTGATTACTTCTCATGATTTCTTTAAAAATGTCTTACTTTGCTGTGAAATGAGAATATTTAGAACAGTTTTCCATAAATTCTAAAGTATTTGGAAGATAGAGACTTCATATAAAATTGTTTTACACGCATGTTTTGCCTCATAATTGCATCGCATTTAGAAGTTTTTATATTGCGCCAATAGTTTAAAAAAAAGTTGAAAATAATTAAGGTGAAAATATTCGTGAATGAGAAGAGGATTTTAAGAGCTGTTAACTTTTATTATCTTTAAAAACTTTTATTTGATTTTGATTTCCTCCAGCCCCTTTGAAGTTAACAATGATGATTTAATTTGGTTTTATATTTGGATAATATTAACTTTAAATGTTATATTTAATAAAGACATTGAGAAATGGAAGATCTTTTTAGATGTATATCTAAAATTAATTAATTACAAAGAACTATTTGGAAAAGGGATTTTTAAGTTAGATGATTGTGTTGTTTTGTGTTCAAATGTTTCATAACGGATTTATTTAATGGTGATAACTTGGAATTTAACTGTACTAATAAACACCTATAGTAGTGTATTATGTTTTTTAAACAAGAAATTGTTTAGGTTAAATTTTATCATTAAGAAGTTATAGTGAATTGGGCACATTCTGTGGTAGAGATGAAGACTCGCGAAAATGTACACTCAAGATTCATTCGTACAGATAATACATTTTCAATACCGCAATTTCTGAAAAGGAAATTCCTGCTTAATAAATTGCATGATTGCACGATTTATTATGGTAAAGTTTTCTCTTAGAAATTTGCGCTATAAAAAAAATAAACACTCGTAAGAACCCTGATAATAATACTGATTTTATTACAGACTAAAGGAGTTCATGTAGATTAATATAATCATGCCTTTTAAAAATAACTTACATTTGTGACAATTGCACATGTTCTAATTTTACTTGCTCTGATATATGGATAGAAAATTTTCAACTGCAGTTCAATAAAACCTGCAAATTATTGGAAGAAAAATACATCACAAGAACTCGAAACAATCGTTCCATTTGTTCCAAAGTGGTTGCTCAGCTATTTTTTGTGGTTTCATATACTTTTTTATGGAATTTCCTATTTTACTCCAAAATGAAAATACAGTCAAACTTCTACTTACAGTGCAAAGCGTTTTTTAAAAATCATTGTTAAATCGAGATTACCATTATAGCGGATTCATTAGGTAAAGTAAAACTTGAAGTTGTTGTTAAATCTCGATTATATTTTCCTTTTGAAGTATTAAATATACACCTTTAAAAATAAAAAAAAATCGATAATTCTTTGCTTTTTCTTTAAGGGTAATAGATTACATAGATTTTACGGTTATTACAGAAGCTCTATATAAATGTCCATCCATATCAAAACTTCATTATTTTTTCGCTACAATTAATTCAGATTTTTTTATTAAGGATATTTATGAAATTCTATCATTTTCTTGTCAGAATCATAACGTACCGATATACGACCCAGAATCATAACGTAACGTATACCGATTTTCCTTGTTTTCGTAACAAAATTACTTAATAAGACTTAAACCGTTTATAAACAGAAATGTGGGAAAAATTCTATAATTCAAAACAGAAAATTCTAGCAAAAAATGTCATATTCATGTTTCAAGCTCCTCTAAATCAGAACTCCGCACTATCACACATTGGTTAATAGATAAAGAACAATGAGGAAAAAATGCAGTCTTGAAACTAAAGTCTTGAAAACTAAAGTCTGGAAAAAGTCTTGAAACTAAAAAAATACGTCTAAAAGATTTGAAACTCGCCAATATAATATTCAGTATGGAAAATCGTATAATGACCTTTAATAACAATCTTGAAGTAGTGAAAGCAAATTTAACAAAACTAAACGGCGGCCATAATTAATTTCTGCCTATGAAATTCGTTTAATGACTAAATTAATCACGATTGAATTATTCCAGATTGACTTAATCATAAAAATACTTTACAAAATAATTACTTTTTTCAATTTCGTTCGTGGTCAAATGAATCAGGATTAAATTTCCTAGCACTGGACATGTAGTTGACTGGTCAATCGACTAAAAAAGTAATCGATTAATACCAACCCTGACACCAACCTTGTTGCTTCAGTCTGAGAACTATGTAACTTGTCAAGCTAAGTACTTCGATTTGCTGAAAGCTGTGAAGAATTAGATCTTAATAGGTTTGGTGTCCTCCTTCACATGTTCTTGCGTTAATGCATGCGAAATAGCACAAACAATAGCTTTTCGATCTTCTATTCAAAACCTTCTATCAGATTACCCACAAGAGAATTAGATTTAGAGCAAATCTAGAGACTTTATAAACACTCTGCCGAAACTTGAAAAACAATACCTACAAATATATTATTTTAATATCACGTGAACGCCAAAATAGTTTTAAATTGGCTGTTAACTTTTGAAAATTATCTCTAAAATACTTCTACTGAATTTAGATATTCAATATTTGCTCCAATTCACACCATAGGGTGCGGTGAAAAGAGAATTAAAAAAAGCAAAAACATTCAAATTTCTTATATTTATCTTATTTTGAGACCAAATACCTAAAAACAAATGGAAAACCTGGAGGAACTACACTCAACTTTATTAAGAATGAGGCATGTATCCGGATAGATTAAAATAAACGGGATTTTTATAAATTTCTGACACTATCAATCGAACAGGGCGATTTAGCAAAAAGGTTTTAGCTTACGGCTCTACCTGTGGAGAAATTTAACTGCGAGCCACAAATAAGTGCCACAACCCCTCATCTTTTTGCTTCCTTTTGGGACAACGGAATTCGACCTTATTCTATCGACGATAATTTTCAGAATACGCAGTGAAACATTTTTAAATAAACCTGCTCATTTTTCATCCTGTTTTTATTATTTTTTAATTCTGATTGCAGAGTATTGTGTACAATGTTTCTTGTAATATTTTCTGAAAAGAACTTGTTTTATATTAAGAACTCTGCTAATTATAGGCAAAAAACTTGGCGAAATTTGGGACTGTTTTTATAAAAACCTTAATTTCTCCGCGAGTATACATGCTGTCCTTATAAAAATGAGCACAGTATATTACAATAAGCCACTTATTAATAATCTCGAGTTTGCACGCTTTTGCTACATTAGTTTTTACAGGGTTATCCAAAAGATATTCGTTCTTTTTCAATTTGTTGACAATTTGTTCCATATTAATTAGAACGTAATCACCATAGCAACCTAGAATTATTACCTATCAAGGGATATCATTGAATTAATTACGTATGATATGATTTAATAGGATGGATAAAACTTTTATTAATATCTTTTTACGTTTTGATTCGATTTTCATAAAATTTGGAATGACGTAACAAAATTCTGCAACGATTATATATAATAAATTTCAAACCATTCGGTTGGGTAGTTTTTACGCTGTTATATGCGGGCAGACGGACAGACAGACAGACGGGCGGACCAGACGACGACTATAGGTGTTACGGATTTATATAATTACTAACACACATAAAAATGACAGTTAACCTGCCCACTAGGCACTCACAAACAAATCATGAGTAGAATACTTTCCTTGCTCTGTGTATTTGGAAAGTAAAACGGAAAATTGTTCTAGCACATTTTATGCGGGAACTGAAGGGTTAATATCGCTTACGCACAATCTTAAAACAACTATTTGTTTTCTAAACTACTTCTATAGAAATTATTTTATCTATATACTATATTTAAAATCTTTATGTACTTTCCGCGATCATATCAATGTTGTTGTTTTTTAAGTTTTTTCAAAACCCTGCTGAAAAAATATTATTTATATCGATTTTTCTTTAATAGTTCACTCTAAGAATTAATGGTTTGGCGAGCAGCCAAGAATTCGGAAAAATAAGAACGCTTTTCTCTTTTCAAGCGCTTTATGGATGCCTCTCTTTTATTAAAATACCTGCAATTTCAAGTACACGATATAACGATGAGCACTTTAAAATGAATATATTTTTTGAAACATTTCTTTTCCTGAAAAGACATCACAATGACAGATTTTTATACACTAGAAAAGATTGCCTTACATAAATATTTATTAAAAAGAATGAGCGGCTATTAATAGTTGTAGATACATACACATTTATAAGAGAGTTTATAAATATGCGCATTAAATGTTTTGTTGAAAACGAAATACTTTTTTTTTTCAAATAGACAAATATATATATAATATAAATCTTCACTATTTAAAACCCTCGTTAAATTATTTTATGTAAACGACAAAAACAAATTCGTTTGCATGCATGGTGTATTTAATTGTTTCTTATTGTTATGAGTACGGGATTATTTTTAACTCTGGGCATATGAAAAAAACTGAAATGAAAAAAAAAATCTTTACTGCATGCCTTACGATGAAAGATACATATCAATAAATGCTAAATATTTATTTTTGTGTCCTAGATTTACACAAATCTAGTTTTTAAAGTCAAGAGTAATTAAGCGTATCAAATGATACAAGGTATGTTTAGTCGGCGACTCTGCTATGTTTATTTTGAATTTTTCTTTTTAAACATAACTATTGCTTCAAACATTTAGATTAAAATTTTTTGAAAGATTTAATTTCTATTATTATTTATAAACAATTCAAAATATAATCTCAGTAAAAAGTATATGCTGCACATATACAGATTACTATACACTGGAGAACAATGTGCATGTTTTGAAATATCTCAGGCCCAGTTTCATGTCGAATGGATCAAATAGGTAAAGACAGAATATGAGACATGATATAACGCAAAATTTATTGCGAAAATAACTATAAAAAGTGTTGTAAGAGGTTTTATTCAGGCAAAGGTACATATTCACCCGGAAAAAGAACAATACAATAAATGGAGATTTCTCATTACAAACTATACAAAGACACATGTGAGCAAGGAATATGTTCATCATACAGTGCAAAGAAACTTCTCACATATTGTTGCAAGCTGGGAATGACGTCATTCATGAGGTTTTGAATCAGCTTGTCCCTCTCCTCTTTCACTGCATGAATGAAGGACGACTTGTTTGTCAGAAGATATCAGCGAAAAGCAAGACGTCAACCGAAGGCACCTTATGTATTTTTTCTCGGGGTCTGGTGAACCTTCTGACCCCATGATACGATAAATTTCCACGCTCTCTAGACAGTCCTGAACAGCGTTTGCACGGAAACAGAACGTTTTATCAGAGCCGAACAGCAGCAGGGGAAAGGTAAACATGAATCAGCAGAGCTTCAACCCGGTACCATGCAATGGTTGTAGTCTCCGTCTGAAGCACATGTAGCGATTTGTGACCAATGAACATGATGCATATCTATACACTGATGCTACAAGTACAAATCGGTCCCTTTTCTGGACCATAAACACTACCAAATTGATGCAATATACTTTGACTTTTACTATCACAAGAAATATTGAACCAGCTTTTTACTGTGAAGAAGATATTTGCCCAGTGGTCTTCTGTCGATTGATGGTGCAGACGGTACCATTAACAATAGTCACTACGGTGAAGTCTCGCAAGTGGGACACACATAAGAGGTCTTTGGGCGTATAATACTCTCTGTCGCAAGCAAATTTCCGACAGTTTCCTAGAATATTTGAATTCCTATGGCTGCCTATAATTGCCTTTAGATTAACTGTGCTGCGCCGGTTCCTTTTTCCTGCTAGAACGACGCACAGATCGTTTTCAGCCGTCATATTGTGAAGACGACCTTCTACTTTACTCCTACTATACTGACCACTTGTTTGAAACACTACTCAAAGCCTGGAAACAATACTGTGGGCGACGCGACGTTGAATTCCCTAGCAATATTTGTAATTTGTAGCTTTTCAAATTATCTGTACATGTGTAAAATCCTCCCAATGTTCCCTGCTAAACATACCTCATTTTCCAAATCGTAACATTCTTTTGATCTGTTCAACTGGAACGTGCAACACTATCTGGCTGCAACCGCCGAATGCCTACAAACCAATCTGTACGTCGCGGCGTGTCGTTCCGTGGCCCAGATGTGAGACAATAAAAAAACTGCGTTGCTAACTTGATTGGCATCGCATCAGGCCTTTATACAAATTTCCACAAGCTCTAGTCTTCGATTCCGTGCCTGCAATTGCTTGCCGAATCATATAATGTTTGTAATTAGTTAAATTATTTACGATACGATACTTAGTTTCTAGTTTAAAATTATGTAGTTTAATTATAAATATTATGCAGATAAAATAGATAATTATTTGGAACAAATGCATATTAAAGAATAAAAATATTTATATTATTTTATAAATTAAAACATGGCCTTTATTGTTATTAATATTATTAATGAATAAAAAATAAGTATGGTGAATAACTTGGTTTAACATTTATTTTAAATATTAGCATTAAAGTTTATTTTTAATACTGGAATAATAATGTAAGTAAATAATAATTTTCTATTAATTTAAATTACTTTTTATTAATAACTAGACAGTTATAATATTACTATTTATTTTATTTACAATAAACATATTTGCTAAAATATGGCAATAAAATAAGTCACATTATAATAAATTGATTATAGACATGGACATTATGGCAGCACTAAATTTTAGATATATAATATATATTCATATTTCTGCAAAACATTTGTAGTAGTGTACACTTTATTATCTCACATTTTATTATCATAGTGAAAGAGCGTACAGGTAATTTGTTTTAAAAAATATTCGACCTTATAGTTAAAAACATATATAAATTTCATTTCCTTTCGTATTTTATGTAGTTTTAATCAATAATAATGAAGAGATAAATTTAATTAATAAAAATCTGCTACATCAATGTGAAGAGACAAATACAATATCAGACCGATTGCCTGAGTAGATAATGTAGGCCAAAAATATCAGGCTAATTATATATAATTTTTTAATCTAAATTGAAAAAGGTGAAAGCTATACCTAAATGGGCTCGAATCAGGGACCTCTGACTATCTGGGAAAATTCTCTGCCTTCGAGTTATTCTGTACAAGTCGACCAGCAGTTTTCTACGAGCGAAGTACGTTACTCTACCATCGGATAACACACTTGCTGTCCCATTATTTGAAATGTCGGTTATTTCCTCAAAAACAGGAATTTCAAGAGAGGAAAAAAGTAGAAAACACATTGTGTGATAGTTTTCTCCTCGTAATTTCGTCGTTGATAAAGTTATTGCGGTTTATAAGTCACAAAGAATGTTACCGCGAATTCCGCTAATAAGAGCACTGTAAAGATAGTTCTCCGGCTTTACTCCACTTTTTAAAACACCTAACAGCGCCAAGTTACACGCCAAATGTTCCGTGTGATGTTTACATTTACGTTTTCCGTTCAGTCTTGAATATAGTTCTACATGCAATGCAGAAAATTCTCTCGGGAAAAGGGACAAGCAATAGCGTACATTTCAGATCGTAAGAACGAAACATTAATGCCAGAGCAAAAGAAGCGGGAAATATTTGAGTACTCCATATGTAATAATTACTTATTATTAAAACATCAGAGTTTGTACAGACCAAACGCAGAGTTAAATTTGATACCAGCGCAAAAGACAGTTTGAAACAAACATGCTACATATAGACCGGGATACGGCTGCACAGACAATTACCTCATCGAGTTCAGGGATGAAATTCTAGGATAAGTTAAATCTTGATTCGCATATTAAAACGCAATCGGTCTGCCAAGTCATATCTTGGTGGAAAACACCTGAAAACCCGATTTTAGCACCTGACTCGTAGGTTTACCATTGTGTTTTCCTACTCCCAGTCCTCCATGTTTTCATGCTTTTTAGTGCAAGAAAACACAATGGTAAACCTACGAGTCAGCCGGTAAAATCGGGTTTTCAGGTGTTTTCCACAAAGATATGACTTGGAAGACCCGTTGCATTTTCATATGCGAATCTAGATTTAACTAATCCTAGAATTTCATCCGTGAGCTCGATGAGGTGATTGTCTGTGCTGCCGGCTCCCGGTCTATTATATATTTTTTTGAAATTTAAATTGAAGAAAATGGAAAAGGAAATGAATCCGTGCCTCGTGACTCTGCGCCTCTGAGTTATCCAGTACATGTCGGCTAGCAGGTCCTATTAATTACTCTATTGATAGAAGACTGTTGGCTGCCCGTCTTTTCCGGAACCGCTCAATACCAATATAATACTATAAAAGAGCGTAGAAAAAGACTAAAAGATTCCATATTTCGGCGACTATTATTAGTCTGATTTCTCTAAATGTCGTTCAATCGTATACACTTCGTTTATATGTCTATATTATAATGTATATATATCATATATATATATATCAATATGTCTATATATAATATAGATTTTATGCACCTTCTAAATGTACTATATATTTTTTAGGGTTCCCTACTTAGAAAGTAAAAATGGAACCATTATAAGATCACTTCTGTGTCTGTATGTCCGTCTGTTACAGCTCTTTTACTCGTAAACTATGGAAAGTGGAAAGTTCAAATTGAGGGGAAGTAATAAAGACTATTCACCCACATATTTACAGATTAATAACTATAATAATACCTCGACTTACGTCAGCAATACGTTTCAAGACTAGAGACGTAAGTCGAGGTACATTTACAAAATTACAGGTTGCCAAATTATTAGGGACAGTCATGAAGTATTGTTTTTTTTTGTACAATATTAGGAGATAATTTGAAAATAAACACTGTTTTTAAGTTTAAATAGCTTTATTGTTATACTAGTTTAAGTATTTACGCAATATTATTAAAAAAAAAACCCAGCAAAAACATAATACAGTTTACATCAATTTACCAATGTTATGTAAAGAATATTAATATTTGGTGACATTTCCTTTGGCTTCTAGGAGTGCTTCGATGCGTCTTGGCATGCTTTCTATGCAATTTCTGGCACTTTCTTTTATTTTAGGGTTGTGATGCCATACATTTATTAGTTTTTCGATGAGTTGTACCTTGGTTGTAATCATATCTTTGGCGATTTCCGCCCTGGAGATCTCAACTAAGTTTTCTGTGGAGTTCATGTCATGAGAATTGCCAGGCCAAGGTAAAACTGGGATATTGTGGTCTGCCAAAAACTTTGTAACGCTTCTAGCTTTATGACAATGCGCTGAATCATGCATAAACATGAATTCTTCACCACCTGGGAACCATTCTTCAATTTGCGGCGGCAGCTGAATTTCCAGAACTTGCCTGTACTGGTCTTGTCTCATGGTTCCCTGGACAATGTAGAGGCGTCCAACCCCTTTAGCGCTTATGACAGACCACACCATTATTTTATCAGGGTGTTTAACACTTTCCACGATGCAGTCAGGGCGGTATTTTTCACCTGGGCGTCGCCTGACAAAGCTGCTTTTATCGGCTAAAATCTCAAAGATTGATTCGTCTGAGAAACACACCTGAAAAAAAAAATTAAATATGTTAATAATTTAGAAATAAATGATTTTAAATTACATAAATAATACTTATCTTAACAAATAACCTTAACCCAGTCATCAACTGCCTTCTGGCGGTGTTCGCGACCCCCGGCAAGGCGCTTCTTCTTCATCGCTTCTGTCAACCGGGGTTTCTTGGCTGGACGATGGACTGTCAACCCTCCCTCCGCTAATCTCCGCTGCACAGTTCTCTTAGAAACTGGTATTCCAGATTCTTGAAAGATCTGAGTAAGGAGACCCACACTTTCTTTCTGTTTCCTAAACAGATATCCCGGATTTTCCTATCGGTACGTGGAGTTGTTATGCGTTTTCTTCCACTTTTACCTTTTCGTTTGGGCGAATGCGGCTGGTTTTTGTCCGGATTTATTTGTATCCTGTTGATTACTGACTTGAAAACTCCAGCAAGTTCTGCTATCTTGCTTTGGGAATGGCTCGTATGCAGAAGAGGGGGTTTTACCTCAGATTTTTTCCTAGGGGACAAATCAATCCCTCGACCCATACTGAAATCAATAAAAATAAAAAAAATAATTAAAATCGTAAATAATTTCGCCAAAAACAAATATTTAATCAATAAAAGAAAGATAATACTCACATATAATTCTAAACTTTTCCAAAAAAAACCAAAGAATTAATTTTGTTTAAATTAAAGAAAAGCGTCTTCCATTATTGCGTGTGTAAAAGACTCAGCGTCTCTCCCGTTATTAAAATATTTATAGAAGGCAAACAAAACTTTTAACATACCAAAAGTACTTAAAAGTTGAATTATAGAGATGTTGACAACGGTAAAATACATTTCTGCAACACTTAAACCGTTTAGAGCCGCAGTCGAGTGCACCCAAAGTATAAAACTAGCAAAAAATAGGACTGTCCCTAATAATTTGGCAACCCACTGTAGGTGAGCAAAAAAGGATAAGTAATAAATTTTCTCCAAAATCTAGTGAGCATACATACTCTATTGTATTTAGGGATTACTTTACATACATTTAACACTAGTAAAAAAATGCGTTTGCAATACAAGAGTTTTGAATAAATTAATAAGTTATTAACTTACAATTTATTGTTCTCCTACCTGCCCCGTTGAGTCTTTGAGCATGTGAAGAAAATCTTGCAACTAAGATTGAGCCGACATTTTTTTTCTTTCTTCTCTTAGAAGCTCTTTGTAACAGTAGAGTGAGTTTTCTAAGCTTTTTCTAGTCGTTGCTACACTTTGCTCATCTGAATCAATATTTTCAAGAACCGTCATTCCAGCTACAATACGGTGTAGGCCTTTAGTTAATTTTGCAACCGTCATAATCTTCTCCCTTCCATCTAGGTTCAAAGTATTCATCTATTTCTTCGACAGTACTTTGTTTCTATAATGCGATAATTTTGTCGATGGCTAACTTCGAATCAGGAGAATTTATGAGTTAAACAACATCTTCACCATCCAAGGTCTAATTTGAGTTCTCTTACATTTTCGACGATTTCATCAATTAAGAGAGATACAGAATCCCAATTTTAAGATGTTTTCTTAGTATCTGTGAAGGAAACCGGCACAGTTTTTTCAAGCATTTTTCATTATTTTTTGCTAAACTTCACCCCATGAATTCCCTATGACTGTGACTGCATCTGAGATATTAAATTTCTTCAAAAAAAAATCTTTAAAAAAACTTCTAAGTGCGTCTTAATCAATGGATTTTTTTTCCAGTATAGACGGCGTAAATACGGGGTGACGTAAGTCGAGGGGACGCAAGTCGGTTTTCATAAATATGTTTAGGAAAAATGTAGAGGGGCTAATTAAGTTACTTGAAAAAAATCTTTTACTTTATATATTGTGTGGGGTATCGCGTGAAAGCTTTCGTAACGCTGAACTCAAAAATATATTTCATTTAATTTTAGGTATTATATTTTGAAAGTTATGGTCGAAAATGTCGTGAAAAAATATGTCCCCCGCCCCCATCTAATTTCGAATCTACTGAAACTAAAATTATGAAAATAAATTAGAGGGTAGTAGACATTAATTTAAACTTTGCTGGAAAATTATAGCGATTATCCTAGGTCACATACTTTTTGAGAAAATCGCATTTTTCCGTTACACACAAATTTTGATTTACGGGCATTCAGCAAAAGTGTTGAGGAGTGCTGGAAGCACCTATCGTAGCAAAAGTATAAAAGCATTGTTAATAAGGATTTTCGAAAAAAATCGTCGATAATCAGCCGAGATATTAATCCTTCAAAATACGGACTGTTTAGACATACATAATGACAGGGACGGCGTACTCTATGCTACATCGCTTTTAAAAGTCTAGATAACAAATTGTAAGGATATATTTGTGCAATGCAATGCCCAATATCATAGCATAAAAGCAATAAACGTCAAATTGTTAATAACAGACTAATTTAATGGAATTAATCACATAAATACTACGGTTCGCGAATAGTTTGCATTGAGGGGCTCTCTCAATACACTTAGCGTGTCTTTAAAGGTTAACTAAAAACCTACATGGACAAACGCGGCAGAGGGCTAAGCAGCGTTGCAACATTGTGACGTCCTTTCGAAGCGCGCTTAGCACAATGCTAAGTTTAAATTTTGAACAAGGGTTTGCTTTAGGTACACTGTAAAAAGAAAAGATTATTACTACGCTGAATTTAGGTTTATGAAATATCAAATGAAGTTTAAATATGCACTACTTTTACTGTCAGCACCGAATTAAGTTAACTTTAAACAGATTAGGATAAGATTTTAAAAAGACTTATACAGAACAGCTATATTTGATATTATTTAGGTTCCATATCTCTTTGAACTTTCATGGTATATGCATTTATACTTCTCTAGTGTATACAGCTATACCCAACCCTACGTTGTTTTTACAAAGTCTTAGTGTTCTTTTAGCAACAGTTTTTTTTAAATAATAATACACTTACTAATTCATATATTATTGTACGGAACCCTCTGTTCGCGAGTAATATTTGCACTTGACCGTTTATTTTCAAGATGGATTTGGTCTACTATAATTTTGAGCCCGTCATATGATCCTATTAATTTGGGGAAAACACCAAAACTTTTCATTTCTACCAAAAATTTCCCGGTCTTAAAGGGTTAAGAAAAGAAAATCAACTTACTCTTCCGACTGAGATGGGAGGACATTATTTTTGTGTATAAGCACCATTTGAAAGGAGTCGAGTTCAATAAGTTTCGACTTGTAAAATGTTATGAATTATAAGGGAAAATTATAACATCCTTCTAAAAACGGCCGAACAGTTAATTAAATAGTCACCAAGGAAGAAAAACCGCAGCATTTGCAAGTAATATCCTCGAATAATTTCGTATATAATTTAGTAAAACAGCAGGTTTAGCATATATTACTTTTTTATAAAATAATCCATTTATCTAAAAAGGAGAAAGCACGAGCTAAAATCCCATTAAATTATCATACATATTACAGCAAAATATTCAACTCAGCTTTTCATCTGCTATATTGCTTATTTAAGAGACATTTATTGGTCTAATAACCGGGATGAGAATTGCAAATTTTCATACACTACCTGAACATTTATTAAAGTATTTACATTTGTGTTTTTCTTTATCATAAAGTTCTGCTGCAACTTGCATAAAAACGTATAATTCTTATAACCTTTCTTAACAGGTAAAATTAGTTATTCTTAATATACCAGGTATTTAATGCGATTACTGCTGATAATTGAAACATACTTCCAATTACAAAATTTATTAAAATTAATAACATATGGCACTTGATTTATATAGAGTTGTGTATATTTTTAAAAAATGAAATTTAGTTATTTCTACAGCCAACTTTTCCTGTAACTTATATTTACATAAATATAGCCTTGCGTCGAAGGACTGTTATTATGAAGGGTATTAAAAATCCCATTCCTATTTAATGTGACGAAAAAACTTTCCGAGTTAAGCTACTTTGAATTTGAAAAATCTCAGTGTTTTCTGATACTTAAAATAAAGGATGCGGGTCCTTGATGTTTGTAATTTACCTATTCTGGCTGTGTATGAACCTTCGTTTTATCAAATAAAAATAATTTCTTCGTTGTTTATGTTTACATTTGCAAAATAACATATTTGCTGAATTTCAAGCTTTTCGCCGACACTTATGAATTTTTTGAAAAGGAGAATTTATCAGTTTTTATGTGAGTTTTGTGGTATATATGCCTCTGAATTGTTATTGTTAATACATTTTTTAAATATGATTTCTCAGTAACCTCTGTAGACACTTAAATATGATTTCATTGAGTTATAAAAAGTTATTAACAGGCTTCCGCACAAAATATTGACATTTTGAATTTTCGCACACCGATTAGCGCTATTTTTTAAATTTCATTCAAAACACAGCACAACAAACTAAATTACTTTTGGTGAAGGATATATAAACGTATGTTTTTGATGAATTCATTTTAAACTAAATTTATTTATATATTATGTATTGATATTACAACAACTTTCTTTTTTTTTCTAGGTAAGTCTTCACGAATGCTTAAATTTCTTGTCAATATGTGCTACAAACTTCTCTAAGGTACTAGTCATTATATTTTGAAGAATTTCGTAGTATATTTTTCTGTTTATCAATATTCAGGGATGTTTTATATTTTAAACAATTTTGCTTAGACAAATTAATATATTCCTACATAAAACAAAAACATTTTTTTATACGTATGCACGGTTGATGTTTGTTTGGGAATCTATTTTTAAGCTTCAGTCAGAATTTTGTTATAGCTGTTAATTAAATTAGATTTGATATCCTATTTTTTTAAGTAAAAATAAATATAAGATTTAGTCATAAGATACTTTCTAAGAAACACGCTTGATATTAGTTTGCGAATTTATTTTAAACTTAAGTCAAAGATTTCTTATAGCTGTTATATAAAATAGATTTCATATTCCAATTCTTTTAGTAAAAATAAGTATAAGATTCAGTCATAAGATACTTTCCCAGAAACGCGCTTGATATTTGTTTGAGTATTGTAAGCTTTTGTCAAACTTTTTTTCTAACTATTTATTAAATTTTTCTGACATTCCTCTTTTTTTAGTAAGAATTAATGTAATACGCAGTCTTATTTCCGGAAAAAGAAGTGTTTGATACTTTTTTTTTTAGAATCCATTATTAAAGTTTTGCCAAAAAATTTTTATAGCTGTTTATTAAGTTAGATTCGATATTCACTTTTTTTAGTAAAACTTAATGTAAAATTCAGCCTTACTCTCGAAAAAATTCGGTTGACATATTTTTTAAAGTCTACATTTATGCTTCTATATCAAACTTTTGTTACGGCTGTTTATTAAAATAGATTCAACCTTTCTATTTTTTAGTAAAAGTTAACATAAGATAACCTTACTTTCGAGGAAACACTGTTTATGTTTATTTAGGAATGCATTTTTAAACTACACTGTTAAAAATTTTGAAGCATTCTGGCAGGTCATTCGACCGTTTTTTGAAAAAACGGTTTCGTAACCGTAATTTAACTGTATTCTGACCATAAAATGGCCAATAATATGGTCAGAATAGTGTTAAATTACGGTTGTGTAACCGTTTTCGGAAAAAAAACGGTCAAATTACCTGCCAGAACGCTGCAAATTTTTAACAGTGTACAGTAAATATTTTGTTTTAGCTGTTAATTAAATTACATTCGATATTTATTTATTTATTATTATTATTATTTTTTTTTTCTTTTTTTTTTTGTAGAATCTAAGCTGGGATTAAGCTGCTGTCAATTTTTTTTATAACTATGTATTAAATTCTTCTGACATTCCTTTTTTTGTAAAAATAAATATAAGATCTCGTCTTACTTCCTTAAAAACAATGTTGATATATTTCTTTTAAGTATATTTTTAAAGCTTTGTAAATATATATATATATATATATAGATATGGCTATTATTGAATTAGATTCGATATTCAATTTTTTTCGTAAAAATTAATACAGTTTTCAGTTTTACTTTCGGGAAAAGCGGTTGATAATTTTTTTTAGAATCTAATTTTACGCTTCTGTAAAATTTGTTTTTATAGATTTCTGTTGAATCAGATTCAAAAGTCTATTTTTTTTTTAGAAAAAATTTTAACATAACATTGAGTCATACTTTTCGGAAAAATTGGTTTATATATTTTAGATAATCTAGTTTTAAGCTTCTGGCAAAATTATGTTATACAGTTTATTAAATTAGACTCGATATTTCTTTTCCGATTATAATTTGGGTTGTGAAAATTAATATGAGATTCAGTCTTATACTCAGGAAAACAGTGTTGATATATTTTTAATGTATTTTTTAGGCTTCTAACAAAATTTTGTTACAGCTGTTTATTGAATTAGATTCTGCTTTTTAAGTAAAAATTGATATCATAGATCGTCTTACTTTTGAGGTAACAAGATTGATATTTGTTTGAGAATCTATTTTAAGCTTCTGTCAAAATTATCTTATACTGTGTATTAAATTAGATTCTAAATTTTTTATACTATTAGTATTAATTTTTTAGCAAAAATTAATATAAATCCAGTCTTACTTTCGTGGAAACTCGATTAAAATATGTTCTAGAATCAATTTTTAAGCTTCTATCAAAATTTTATTACATTCTGTTTATTAAATGAGATCAACGTTTCTATTTCTTTAGTGAAAATTCATATACGGTCTCGTTTCACATTCGGAGAAAAAAGGTTGATATTTCAAATGAAAATCAAATTTCAAATTAATTGCTTAAAAGGTGATAAGACAACCTAGTGAAAAGTTTCCATGCCAGGACTCGAACCCGGGCCATCAGTATAGCACACTGACATTCTACCCACTAAACCACATGGAACGATACCCAGCCTGGAACTTCTCATTATTACAGGTTGGCAAAGCTACAAACGCAGCACAAGAAGGAATATTTTTCCGTTAGCCACCGACATGGGGCAAACACGAAACTTAATTAAATCCAGCATCGATTGAAACTATATTAATACTTGGAAATTTTTCCAGAGAGAAACATTCGCTTTGCATGTAATATTTCAAGGTTGATTGTGTTTATGATGGCCAATTATCAACACAAAGGATATAGGCCTGAAGAGGGAGAGTGCCCTTCGTGGGGGTCGTTCTAAGAGAACCAAACCCACTTGGAAATCCAAGGTTCTAAGAAAACCACGAACGATTAGGCCGAAAGGCGCGATTAGGTTCGAACCCAGCACCTCCCGTCTACCAGCTTCTAGAGCAGAACCTCTCGGTCACTGGTGAGGCTGCAATATTTCAAATGAAAATCAAATTTCAAAAGTCGCAAAGGCCAACCTAGTGAAAAAGATTTCATGCCGGACTCGAACCCGGGACATCAATTCCTTCTTGTGCTGCGTTTGTAGCCTTGCCAACCTGTAATAGTAAGAAGTTCCAGTCTGGGTATCGTTCCATGTGGTTTAGTCGGTAGAATGTCAGTGCGCTATACTGATGCCCCGGGTTTGAGTCCCGGCCTGGAGTCTTTTTCACTAGGTTGGCCTTTGCGCCTTTTAAGCAATTAATTTGAAATTTGATTTTCATTTGAAATATTGTATGCAAAGCGAATGTTTCTCTCTGGAAAAATTTCCAAGCATTAATATAAGTTGATATTTGTTTGAATATCTAACGTTAAGTTTTCATAAAATTTTTGTTATAGCTATTTATAAAATTCCATTCGATATTCATTTTTTTTTTTCAGTAAACATTAATATAAGAACCAGTCTTACGTTTCGGAAAACATAGTTAACATTTTTTAGAATCTATTTTTAAACTGGTGTTAAAATTTTGTTACAGCTGTTTATTAAATTAGATTAGATGTTGCCTTTTTTAGCGCCTGTATACTTGTTTACTTGAAATTCTTATTTCATGTAATTTAAAAAAGAATATCCCATAGCTTAGTTCGACATGGTTGTAATTAGATTATTCGAAGCGAGGGTTAATCTAATTAATTTACGGCGCTTGGATTCTGCAAGTAATTGATGAAAGAAATAAATTATTTCCTAACTGCATTGTTCATAGTTCCACGCATGTTCCTATCAGTTTCTTCCAAAAAATCATTAATATTTTTAGCTTAACATCTTGAACAATCATTATTTACGATGAAAGAAAATCTTTTATATTTATGGATATTTTTTATTTGAATGCTAAAATAAGTTTTAAGAGAAAAATTGTTTTCTTATGCGTTTTCAATTGATATGTAATCTGATCTTTTTAAATATTTTCTTATAAATCAGATTTGTATTATTTTGACACTACTGTATAAAATAAAAATGTGTAATGAAACACAACAGACAGTATCATTGCATTTGGAAAATGTAACATTTTGTCTGTGAAAGTATGGATAAATTTAGATTCTTCTAGATGAATACATAAATAAATGTAGATTCTTGTGCATGAATGTATAAATAAAGGTAAATTCTTATACATTAATATATACACAAATGTAGGTTTTTATTCAAAAATCAACGTAGATTGTTTTAAACAAGTAAATGCACATATTCCCCCCCCCCCCCCATAACATGTCCTCTCCTGAGAATAAATTCTAATGATTTTTGTAAGTAAAAATTAATATCTTGCACTACGGGAAAAATGGCAGATTTTTTTAGATTCTTTTATACGTTTCTTTCAAAAAAAAAAAATTATAACTTTTTAATAAATTAAATTCAATAGTCAGAGTTTCACAATTATCTGCATAATGCTTATCTTTCAATTCTTGTTTCATCTAATTTATCAAGAAATATAACTTACAGAATTTAAGTAACGCATTTTAATAAAAAATTTAATATGTTTTCAAACAAAAAACAAAAAGAGAGACTTTGTCATCCACAATGAACTTATATGCAAAATTTTGAACAAAATAGGTTCTTCGAATATGTCATTTCCATCAAAATCTAGAAGGGCAATTTCGTCTTCGTACTCTCCATCTTATGAGATACTACCCTGAAACTATGCGCATTTTACATTGTCATCGACAATGAACTGGTTTGCAGAATTTGCGCAAATTCGATTCCTTAAGGATGTGACTCCATTCGAAAACTTAAATTGCTTTTTTTGTCCCTGTGCCCTGAGCTTGATAAGATACAGCCCTGAAAGTACAGTCGTGGAAAAAAAAAAGTAAACACCCCCTACTAACTCCTCAATAAATTATCGTAGACAAAAGTGACTGGTACCAAAAGACGGAAAACAAAGTCTACTTTTAAATGATGTATATAAAATTATCTTAGGGGGCCATCTACATATTAAAACGAATCCAAACTTTATTTTTTTCAATGGCAATATTAAATTTTAACAAGATATTTCAAATCTTCGGTTCAAACTATGCCTAGACACCAAATTTCAAGTAATTTGAATGATAAGTTTTTGAATTATAAACATTCAAAATTTAGTGCTTCTAATGTTAAATTACATTTTCTAATTTTAATTTATATCTCCTAAAATTATGCTCCTAATGTGCTATTTTTTTTTTTTTTTTTTTTTTTTTTTTTTTTTGTAGCAATAATACTAATATACCCAAACATAAATAAGCTGAATTTACAATTTTCATAATTTTATTATATGAATTATGAAATTAATGTTCGAAAAAATTATGAATTGCAACCTACAAATTTTTTGATGGATTTAGATTTATTAAGTCCTGCTTTATGGAAATCCAAAATTTCGCATTTTTCTTCCAAGTAGTTTTTAAATTATGCTTAAAAAACGGCAAAATGATGGTTTAAGGTGGCCATCTATGATAGAAGTGAGTAGATATTTTGAAATTTATTCTGCTGTCCGGTAATCTAACAGGCTTCATTGACTCCTTGAGTAACGCTTAAGGTACCTTGATCAAGAAGGGGGCTCTCTCAGTTAACAATCGAGTACGGAACATCAATTTGGATACAGCCCTTAAAATACGCTCGTTTTAAAATAATAAATTTCTTGGAAATTTATGGTACGAATTGCATAAAAATTTGTTTTTAGGCTAATTGAAGGGTGTAGAGTTCATTTATGCTGTCAGAATTGTGTACTGCTATTGGAAAAAACAAAGTTATGGTTCGTTTTAATATGTAGATGGCCCCTAAGAAAATTTAATATACTTAATTTAAAAGTAGACTTTATTTCCAATCGTTCGGTACCAGTAACTTTTTTCTACGATAATTTGTTGAGGAGTTAGTAGGGGGTGTTTACTTTTTTTTCCCACGACTGTACATCAATATGGTGTTGCCGTTGACAATGAATTGATCTGAAAAAAATGAGCAAAATCAATTCATTAGATATGTTGCTTTAATAACAAAAGGTAAGGACTCTTTTAGCTCCTTAATCCTGCACCTGATGAGATACAGGCCTCAAAATACACGAATATTATATTGTCATTGACAATAAGCACGGCTGCAAAATTTGAGCGAAATCGAATCTATAAATAGCTCACTTCAACCAAAAGCATAAAAGACTGTTTTTGCTCCTGAACCTTAACCCTGATGAGATAAGGCCCTGAAAATACATGAATATTGCATTTGCATCTAGAACGAATTAGTCTGCAAAATTTTAGCAAAATCGGTTCAAAGGAAGTATGTTAAGATGAATATTTGACTCAGCCAGACATACAACAACTGAAGTTATGGGGAGGTTACGATTCTTTTTTTTCTTTGGTTACAAAAAGAGAAAAGTACCACTTTTGAACTTTTTTCATTATATTTATTGGAATTTCACTTATATATTTAAATTTTTGTGTGCAAAAATAGTTAATGATACGTCTTGTGCGACGGAGAGTATCTGCGTGCGTGCCGTGGACGTCCAATCGGGTGAACGTTTTCCTGCGTTCTCAAGAATCTGAAAAAAATTTCGCCGCCAAATTATGAAAAGGCATTCAATTATCTGACGTTTATACCCATCTTTAGTTTGTTTTTGACAAAATGGCGGTCTTTTTAACGAAAAAGGTCATTTTTTTTTCGCAATTTTTTTAACAGTTTACGAGCTTGAAAAAACAATTAATCAATGAAAATTCTACTTTTTGGTAGCATAAGTTCTAGCAAAAACGATTTACTTTCTTTTTTAAAAAAATTGAAGGAAATCGGTCGAATAGTTCTCGATAAAAATGATCGACCATATTGAAAAACATGGTTTCGAGAAAAACAAGTTTAAAGTTTTACTATAACGGTTACATTCAAGGAATAAAAAGATTGTAAGTAATTAGAATATCACAAAAGCGCTCTAAGGCAACGATATACACACTTGAGGAATGCAAATAATTAAAAATAAAAAAATTTGACACAAAAAAGTAGAACGGATCTTTAAGTAAATCTTGTAAGAAAGAATATTAGATAGCTTAGGCTAACAGTACAACCTATCCGTAAGTAAAAACGTGTAAGAAAGAATATCAGATAGCTTAAATTCAAGTCCGTATTGTAATTTGATTATTAGAAGCGACAGTTAAATTAATTAGATTAAGGCGTTCGGATTCCGCTAGTATTTGATAAAAAAAATAGTCCCTAACTGTTTTGCTCATAATTCCACGCATACTTTTAGTAGTTGTTTCTAAAAAAAAAGCTTTAATATTTTTATCTATAATTGTTTACGATTAAAGAAAATTATAAATATTTGTGGATATTTTTCCAGTGAAGTTCAAAATAAGTTTTAAAAGACAAGCCTTTCTTTTTAAGCTATTTAAAATGTTTTCAAACTCCAATTATCCAAACTCAAATCACCCGGGTTCACAAATATCCGGATCAATACTTGTAAAAATTGCATTTATGATAAAAATGAAGGTGATTGAAATAGGAATCGTCTGTATTCACTTGTTAAAATGTTCTTTCCGTGAAAGTCTTATGATTTAAATGAATGTTGAAACCTATATTAACACGTTGAATGCCCAGTCTATTTTGTCTGTCTTTCCGTTTGGGCCACGAAATAAGATACCTTTTACACAATCTATAAGTGTTAGTCACCGATGACTGACGCGGCCTAAAAGGAATGTTCAGTGTTAGTCACCGGTGACTGACATGGCACTCAACGTGTTAAATTGGAATTTAAGTCTGTATTTAGAGAATCCTAAGTCAGCATTTATGGTCTACGGCGAAGCAGTTAATTTTATCGTACATGTTTAATTAACGCATCTTAATGTATATTAACCCTTTAGGCTCCGATGGGAATTTTAAGTCCCTTTAAAGAAAATGCGATATAAAATTTATTTAATTCGTCTACTAATAAAAGTATTCAGTACTTTCACATAAACTACATTCACATAAGCACAGCGAAACAGTCGAAGCTAAATATTCTTTAATGTGGTTATTTTCTCAACAATTTAAATGGATTTAGATTTTCTCCTATTAAAAAATGTTGTACTAAAAATTTGCAACTACAAAACACCTCTCAGTTACAGATAAGATGACAATACATTTATTTACATTGTTCTTGTAACAATCGTGAGATTTCCATAGTAGTATTTTTTGTTAATTAATCTAATTATTCTCATAAATGTTTTACAAAAATAGCTCTAACTACCAATTTATTAAATTAGTTTTATTTAAAAATCTATCTAAAAATCAAATTGTTAAGTTCTTTTGGATATCTTCAGACATCAACGAAGATAATTATTGAAGAGCGGAAAATTTCCGATTTATAATTTGGGACATAAAAGATTAAGTACTATATTTCCTCCATTTTTGTAATAAAACTTTCTTATTAGAAAGTAGACCTCATATAAGTTTAATGCAATAGGCCTTTTCACGAAATAAAGTCTACTAGTAGAACTATTTTCCCAGAACATAGTCTATTTTGATATTGCCCTAATTATTATGCCCTATGCATATCTGGGTTGCATCTATAACAAATTGGATTTTTGGATTTCTACTTAATATATGTAATCCATTCATTATAAATATTTCCCCCATAATTATTACTCTTTAATCGATGAACCTTAACTAAATTTTTTTTATTGTTTTGACGTAAGAAAGGTAAAATAATGAATATAATGCTTCAATTTTCAGCTAAAAATCTTTGAGTTTTATTTTTCGTAACATAAGTGCAAATTATTTTTTATATTGATCTTACTTCACATAATATCTAATATACTACAAATTGCAGTTGAAATTTTTAGAAGTTCATAAGCATGTAAATCAAATTTTAAATCAAGATAATCAGCCACATAACCATTATAATTAGTTTTTTTTTTTTTTCAAACAGAGATTCACAAAAAAATTATTGAGAAATTTCATTAGAGTTAGCATTAATGTTGAAAACAATTAAATCCTCAATGTACCTGTAAGCGAGGAAATGAACATCAACTGTATCGATATTGTACTGAAACTCATAAAAAATAAAAATAGCAGCTGTAGATGAGTAACTGGTCCCCATTTTAGTGCCATTAATTTATAAGTAATTTTTAGACCCTGTATAAACGCAATTATTGAAAAGACAAAAACGACATAAATTATAAAACAACTTAGAGTTAAAATCCGTAGCATCCAAAACCAATTCTGCTGTTTTTCAGAATGCCTCCTTTAAGCTATTAATAGGAATATTTGCGAATAAATTTTCAAAATCATAAGTTTGAATAGAATAAATATGCTACTGCTTTTTAATATTTCAGCAATATTGCCCATGCCATTGACATTACTGCAAATAAACCTATATTTAGTAGATACTTTATGAAGTTTAGTATTATTTTCATCATATCAGAAATTACTAGGTTCTAAATTTTCTAATGCCAGATATGAGATTGAAAATTTAACTAAATTATATTTGTAGGCATGGGATTTATTAATCATCAGTCAGTTAAATTCTTGGACATACAAGTAGTGAAGACATACAGGATACACCTAATTACACAGTATGGAATGTAGTACTCTAATAAAACAATTTTTAAAAAGAAAATTTAATTATTTTTTTAATATTGCCTGGCATTAATATAAAAGTAGTTGTTGAAATATACATAATATACCAAACAAATAATAATAACACGAAGAACAAAAAATTTTAGAGAACATTTTTGAACTTCGAAAAATATGAAAAGGAATGTCATTCCCTTATTTCACTTTTAACAATTGATTTTTAAATTGTTCATAATTTATTAATTAACCGAATATAAGTGGGATTCCGCATCGGAACAAAAATATAATGACGCGAGGTTTTCTGTTCCAAATTTCTGTAATCATTAATCAAACGGCCTATTTCTTAAAATATATATGTGCATTCAGATATATATCCGCTATGTTTCGTACCGCATTTTTGTACTGCACCTTTTTTTTCAACTTTATAAAATAATAAAGTGTGGAAAATAGAAATTTAAACACAAAAATGTACAATAAGTTTTTAAATTAAATGCAATTAAATATAATATAATAATTTAATAAATTCAACAAAATTTTGTAGATTCCGTGGATGAAAAGTGAGGTTTTCGGAAAGTAAGGTAAAATAAATTATGAATAATAACAGCTTTTGAATTTTTCCTGGATATTTATTTAACATGACTGTATTTTGCTTGCAAAAAGTTTATTTTCTGATAATACGAGGGTAGGCTGAAAAAAAATGTACATTAATGTACATTATATGAAAATGTATATTAAAGTACAATTCTTAAGCTTCAAAATCATATACTTATTTTTCAACATAGTCGCCGTTAAGGCTAACAAATTTCCCCGAACGTGTAATAAGTTTGTTTATTCCGTCACTAAAAATCTTTTCCGATTTTTCTCGAATTCAGGACTTCACGCCTGCCTTCATCTCGTCGCCCGTGGTGTGATGATTGCACTCGAGGTCTCTCTTGAGTAGAGGAAAAAAATAAAAATCGCAAGGCGCAAGATCTGGAAAGTGAGGATTGTGTAGAATCGGTTCAAACTTCAGGTTTCGCAGAGCCTCCGCAGTTACGGATTTTATGGTACCAATAGTTCAATAATGAAGACACGTTTTTTGGATATTTCAATATGGTTTGCGATACACTTTTGAGTGATTCGAAGGTCATTTTGAATCAAATTGTCGACAAGTTTGAGATTTTTATCATTTGGACAGTGATCGGACGCCCGCTGCGTTTTTCATCAACAATTTTGACTTTTCTAAGCTCGCAATCACAAAATTTTACTGCCGATCGATTTAACGTACACTTATCAACAGCATCGTCATCTTTAAATGACGATGAATCTCAGCATGAGTCACTTTTTCAGCAGTTAAAGATTCGATAACAGCACGCTGTTTAACTTGCGTTGGCATAGCACTACTTCTTCACACTTCCGCTTCTCAAAACACACTGGATGAATTCAGCGACTTCAAATCTTCAGCTGACGATTTTTAAATTGGGTGATTACAAAAGTTCGTACCCTATTTCACAGATGGCAGAAACCTGCAATTTTGACTGTGCTGATGTTTCTTTTATAACCATATTATACAGGGTAAGTCAAAATGAATATAGCGATTACAAACAGCTATAACTATTTAATGGAAAAGAATTTATCAATAAGATTAACACAGAATGCAGACGGAACTTCAAAATTTCTTTACGTAAGGCAAGTGCAATGAAGCGGAAGCCTACGCATGCGCGATTTGAAACTTTGCAACGACAAGAAACCTGTTCATTGCGGCCGTCTGATTAGTAAAAATGGCCGATTTTTTTGTGAGTTGTTAAGTGAAAGACAGTGTGCCTCCCATGCCCAAAACAATTGAAGTATTCAAAGTACATATTTGTAATGCGCTTGCGTTGGTGACTGAACAAATGCTTCAGAATATATGGCGTACAATGGACTACCGCCTAGATGTTGTTCGTGTGACCAAGGGAAGTCACATAGAACATCTATGACGTATGTATACAAAATTTTGAAGTTCCGTATACATTCTGTGCTAATCTTATCTATAAATTCTTTTCCATTAAATAGTTATAGCCATTTGTAATCGCTATATTCATTTTGACTTACCCTGTATACTGACAATTATCTACATGTACCGTGTGAGAACATAACGTTAAAAAAAAAGTTTTTCAAATTAATTTGCGTGCGTTAATAATCAAAATGGAAAATTAAAAGTTACATTTTCGTCACGTTATGTTTTATAAGTGTAAAAAAGGAATGAGTGTTGGGCGTGCTACAAAAATATTCAAGACGTTTATTTGGATCATGCTCCCGCTCTTAAGAAAGTTAAAAAAGTGGTTTTGTCGATTTCGAAATGGTGATTTCAATCTAAACGATCTTCTGGCATTGATAATGACTTAATCCGTGATTTAGTGGATAATAATCCACTACTGAAGAGATTACCGAGAGAATAAATGTTGACAATTCGACTGCATTTTGCCATTTAAAACAACTTGGGTACACTTCGAATCTCGATGCATCGGAAATCGAGTACGAACTTTTTCAATCGCCCAATAGCATAAAAGCCGTTTTCTTATTTTTAATTTAGAAAATTCTCAAGGTCAAATTTTGCAAATGTTGCTGTTAATAAAAACTATAACAGAACTATCAATATTAATAACACTTTAATATTTTTTAATCAGTAGCAAACGAAAACTGTTCATTTCCTCTAAAGTACTCATTTTTTTTTTTTTTTTAAGCTAACAAAACAACTTATCAGACGAAGTGTATCTCTGATATCAAATTCAAGGACATAGATTACGATTTTGAAAATTTAAAAAAAAGAATTAAAATTTTAGAACAATTGTCTTTTATTTCTTTATTTTTATTTCTTTATTTATTTTGTTTAAAGAAATTATCAAAATTTTTCATTTGAAAAATGCAAGTTGTTGATAAATACAGTAGCCAAACTCGTATTATTATTATTATTATTATTATTATTATTAAAACCAGAAGCAGAAGAATATGGCTGTTTTTGTCGCTCTCGATTTTCTCAGAAAATTTTCTGTCAATATTCTAATGAATCATACAATAACAATTCTCAAAAGTACTAAAATAGACCATTTCATGGAGTAAAATCTTATACGTGGGCGGAGCGTTGATAGAGACTATTTTCCGACGATCGCTGTCAAATGAATCAAATTTTTCATCCTGCTCTTGAGTTTCTAAATTTATTTTAAGTATTTCTGCAATCTGTAGAATGGGTAAATAAGGATTGACGGGGGAGGTTTTCTTTCGAAAGAAACAGGACAGGGTTGTGTCCAGCAAATATGCAAACGTATTTTGCTTTCTTCATACGATGAAAGAAGCCAAACTGGTTTTGTTTATTTAGTGAAAAATGCATGCAAAATGCGTAATTTAAGCTCATTCGCGGAAGCAATTCATCATGTACATCTTACTTCTTAAGTGACTTAACGAGAAAAAATACTTTCTTCAGCTGCATTTTGCAAAGTAAGTTTTCATGTTCTTGTTTTCTTTTTTCTTTTTTTGTTATGCTGAAATTTTGTTTGTTAGCGTTTGCTTTAACCCACTCATACATGAGTAATTTTTTCATGGAAGACAAAATCTGTACTTAAAATAGATTTGGATTGGATTATTTAGAAAAAGACTTATAGACTATTTAAAATTTTTACATTTATTACTAAATTGCAATAAGAACTTCACATGTGATTTAAAAAAAATAAAAATAGATAATTATAGATATTAAATAGCATTTTTATGAAACATTAAACTTTGCATACATTAACATAAGTAAAAATTAAAAAAAATGTTTTCCGACTCGGCCTACAGGCCTAGGTAGATGTCGGTGTTCTAATTTCACCAACAAAAACTAAATTAAGATTAGAGATAAACCCAGTTTTAAATTTTATCTGACCACTTTTGACAAGATTTTAATTTCATTTTTCTGCAAGAGCTGGTTTTATCAGAAGCATGTTAATACGATATTTTTTCTTCAACCCTTATTATTATTATTATTATTATTATTATTATTATTGTAAGAGTTGGTCTTATAAAAAAAAATTGTCAATATAAAAGTTGTAGATAAGATTAAGAATATTTATAACAAATAAATTTAAACGGATTTGATATCTTGTGAATTGATGAAGTGATGAATTATTTTCTTATTCACCCCCTCCTCCCCCCCCCCAGTTTTTTTCTTTTACTGTAAGAGTTGGTCTTATCATAAACTTGTCAATATAAAAGTTGTAAATAAGATTAAAAAATTTATAATCTATTTAAGTCGATTTGATATCTTGTGAATTGACGAAGTTATGAATTTTTTTTCTTCTTAAAACCCTATTTTTTTCCCTCTTGAGCCCATTTTAATCGTATCATAAATCTGTCATACATAAATTTTTGCCCTTTTCCTAGAAGTAATAATAACCTTAAACTGATTTTATATGTATTATAATTAAGAAGTTATGTTTTTTTTTTCGGTTTTCACAAAACCCTTCCTATTTTCACTCCTATTGGCCGATTTTGCCATTAAGGAACTTGACCGATATTTTCTGCCCTTGATTTTATGTATCAGTTTGGAAGGGATTTGTGCAGAATTATGGAAGTTATCGTGTACATAAAATAGTGATATATATATATATATATAGATGGATAGATAAAGTTTTGAACAGGTGTGGTTTTAAGTTCTAGGGGTCATGATCAGCGTAGATCGGCAAAATGTTTTTAGAAATCCCAACACAGAGGAGAATGTAATAGGTAGTATTTCTTACAAGATCTAGCTAAAAATGGTTATATCTTACGTATATTTTCCTTATTTAAAATTCAGTATTAGATCATCTCTCATGCTAAATAGAAAAAAATCCAAAGAGGTTATTCCCGTCTTAATATTCGAAAAGAAAATGGTTCTGCTATTTATGGATACCTTCTTCAAGCATTATTTAACTTCATATCACATTAATACATGAGGAAGAAGTGGTATTAAAATATGCGCAGTTCTCTAAATGTAGTTTTATATACAATCTCATATGAGGTTACCATGAACAAGACAGTAAATAAACTAACTATCAAATTGCTATTCTTTTACAGGTGTATTTAAAAAAAATAAAAGGATCATGTTAATATTTTATAAATCAATATCATAAGTTTTTTGTTTTATTTTTAAAACCTTATTGCATATTTTCTCCCCATTCTTTACGAAAAATTATGTTTGATACGGTTTGAGGGGTGAGAAAGGGGGAAAAATATTTTGAAAAAATATTTCCTTAAATAAATATTTTTAAATAAGACCTAAATATTTTTAATACTATATTTAAATACACTAATTCGTCCGATATCTGGGTCTATTATATCCTTGAGTACCTAACGCTTTTTCTTTGCAGCACCATGATCATCGACTTACACTTTTATCCAGTTGTAAACTGGATGTAAAGGGACATTATTTAGACTCCCGCTGAGCGGCCAATTTTTTTTTTTTCATAGCTAATTATTTTAACTTATTTTCCCTAATTGATTGAAAAAACTGTCAATGCCGGAAGTCGAACCCAGGACTTAGCTTGAACTGCCAACGCTCTACTAACAAAGCTGTCCTAGACAGATGTAACCTATCATTGTCCAGGATAGTTAAGTTAGTGGTTTATGCCAAGTCCCTGGGTTGAATTCCCGGCTTGGACACATTTTCACTCAGTTGAAAAAAATATTTTCAAATGGCAGAAGTACATGATAAAACTAGTTTTATTGCATAATGTTGTGTTTTTTTTTTTTTTTTAGCCATTTGGAAAAATGTTTATTGTCCCCGTCAGGGTAGGAAATCAAAAATATATCTGAAGCTTTTTATTGGATGAATCCGCCTTTTATTCGTTTTCTGATTGGTCTATACAAAAAGTAATAAAAACTGCAAAAAAAAAAAATAATAATAATAACTCGGAAACAAATTAAGATACAGCTTTCAAACAAATTGCATTTAAAAGTACATTTTTTTCTCTATACGACGATGTAAAAAGTAATGTTGTGGGATGTTTAGAAGTTTAAGAATGAAATTTCATTTAAAATTGGTCGTCAGATTTCTTGGAAATCTGACGCTGGAAAAGCCTTTCCCCGAACAGTTAATGAAATGCTTGGATAATACGTAAGTTTCAGGAAATCTGACGAGTCGCAGGCTATTTTTGTCGCTTGTAATAACACTATTAATGTTTAATCCATGGCGTACGTAATGTATGATCAACTCCGTGCGATTTTTTATGTCTTAAATTTTAGTCTTTGAAAAAATCATTTGCCAAATGGTAGTTGTAATTTGTTAAATTGCTTTTTTTTTTTTTTAAATGCAGGTTTACAAATAGAATAATTTGACTGAGAAAATACGATTTTTTAAATTTTTGGATAATTCGAGTTTTGAAACTCACGACCTCATTTAAACAGGTTGATGATCTCAATAAGTGAAAAATATTTTAGCATTTCCTGTGTAAGGGTTTCTTTATTTTGAAGAGATGAGAATTTTTATGCATGCGTCTGAAAAAAGAAGATAGAAAGAAAACGCAAATTCTTGACGACAAATAGAAAGAGGTGAAGAAATATCTTTCGTCTTTTAAATAGGTTTCAGTACTGAAGAAATATTTTCTAGATGGTAGAAAACACTTGACTTGACTTTGTATGTTGTATTTTGTCTTCCCTTTTATTTCACAGGCTTTTGTTAATTTACTTCGGATATGGAACGTAGCTTTTTATTTCAATTTCTTTGCTATTGCAGTTTGCTTTTAAAAAACACGCACACTAAAATATTAATACATACAAAATATTTGCGTTTAAATATATTATATAGACTGAATGCAATTTTTTAAAACAACTGCATTTCCTCATTGTAACGTCCATTCTTGTGTTACATTGTAACGTTTATATTATTAATAAAACAATCACATTTCCATCCACTGTACTACAATAGAAACTACCGTTGTATCTTTGTATACTAGTAATACTTGCGCGAATGTAATCCTTAGATAATAGTAATCAATTACCTGTCATCCTTAGTTTCAACAAATTCAAAGAAGAGATATTTTCTGAAACGAGTAATATTGCGCAAAGAAATGTTAACCCTCCTAGTACTAGCTTTTAATGTCTTCTGAGGATTCTGAGTTTTAATGATTTGAACCAGAAATTTAATTTTATTATATGTAACATCTTCCTAGGAAGAGATGGTGATGATGATGATGATGTTGATGTGAAGACCTTTTGCTGAGGAATTCGGGACCTTTATCCCACATTCCCGGATACTGAACACATGAGGTGGATGACAAGTTGCGCTTTCTTGGGCAGCCGTGAAAAATGAAAAGAGGGGGGGGGGGGTAAGACTTAAGTTCCCGAGTTCAACAAACAAAAAGGAAAGAAAAAAAAAGTAAATCTGAAATAAAAAATAGACTTTATGACTGGCATTAACGAGAAGTTACGGGGTAAGAAGTGTTTCCTAGGAAGAGTCCTATTTAATTTCATAGGTTTATTAAAAATGATTAAATTTTTTTTCGGTTGAAACATTAAAAATTTCAAAGTAGAAAATAACAGGGGTCACATAAGATCCCAATGGTAATAGGAGGTTTAAATGTATTGTTAATGATAGTGACCAAATTGGTATTTAACTATATGTTATCCAGGAAGGTATTAATCAGGCAAAACCTTAATGCCTAGAAGGAATTGCAGTACAAGATATTATCACCTATCTAGTGTGATTATAGTTCATTCAAAATGAAAAGATACTTTGTCTAAATAATCAAAAAGGTTGCCAGCGCAGGCATGTCGGGCTTTGCGCTTTGTCACTAATTTGGCAATGTTATAAAAATAAATATATAGATATTTGTTTGCCTGAGAAAACTATTTACAAAAAATAACACATATTTGTTTTGTTAACACATATTTACTAAGTCACATTATTAAATTTTTTGATGATTACTTTTTTTCTTTACGGTGTATCTTGAACTGCAATAAAATGTTTAATCCAAGCAAAAAATATGATATTTAAAAATGCTTTATAATAATTAAGTAAAATTTAAAATTATATGTAACTTTAACTATTAAACTTTTAGTAAATGCATATTTCTTTATGTTATTAAAAACACTTTTATTACTATTATTATAATATTCATTTATATTAAATATTCATATGTTTTATATTAAATATGGTTTATATTAAAAATTTACCTGATTTGTATTAAATGTTTTAATAATGTCTTTTAAATATTGATCCAATTAATATTAAATATTATCTTATTCAAATAAAAATTTATGCAAATGTATAGTTTTACACCCTTACTCGTTTGTGTTTTACAATTGATTTCACTGTACTTCTATACATCTGGATCTTTCTTTATGGATAAAAGTTGTTTCCGAATTAACAGTTTTATAACATTAAGGAAAACTAACATAATTTTATACTCAATGTAAAATTTCAATAATTATTTTTTTAAGTTATGTAGTTTTTCTGCGCGTGATAAACTTAAAAGCTTAGTATACATTGATCTACACCAGTCTTTCAGCAACATTTCGTTTCATTTTATTTATTTTGTATAAAAGTCCTAAATATAACTAAATAAAAGTAAAGTGTGCTAGATTTGTGGTTTTGAAACTGTCAATACTGTTTCTGGTCACAGTCAATTTGCCCGCTGACAGATGATTTATACTCAGTGTTCGATTTCTTTTCTACTTAATCTAAACATTCATTTCAAATCAAAACTATCATCTAGGTGGTTCAGGGTAACTTATTTCTACGAATAATCAACATTCTTTAAGGCACAAAACAAAGATTTAATTACAAAACGGAACATAAAAATATTCGCCACATCACATCTAAAGAATTCTAATATCAACAAAACGATTAATTTGTTTCAGTTCAAAAGTAGACAGTTCTAATAGAGCATGCGCTGGCTAATTAGCTGTTAGAAAATTAGCCGGAACACTCAGTATATTTTGCCATTTCACCATGAATAGACATACGCCACAACAACGTTTGCAAATTGTACAAACTACTATCAGTTTATTGCGGGAGACATTCGGTGAGCGCATAATTTCACGTAATGGAACTGTCCTCCTCGGTCATGTGATTTCACAACAACGGATTATTTTCTGTGGGGATATGCTGGTGGTCTACGCCGATATACCACAGACATTGGACCCCCTTGGAAATCGACATTCGCCGCGTTATTGCTGAAATATGGCCCCAGCTTCTCGAGAAAGTGGTCAAAAATTGGACTTCCAGATTGCGATTCATCCGAGCCAGCCGCGGTGCCCATATGTCCGAAATCATTTTTAAACGTTAAAGGCATAAAATTATTTATTTAACAACACCAAATCATGGTCATTTACATTATTTTGAAGTGTTATGTTTCGTTTTAAATTTATATACCACTTAAAAAAAAAAAAAAAACCTTCTTTTACTTTATTTCTTTCGCTGTGAACTAATGTTAAGATCTGTAAGTTTAAGAACAAAACCCACGCTAATACAGAAAACATTAATAAAAGTATTTGTGTAAGATTGGTGCGAAAATTAATAAGATAGCATATACTAAAGAATTTGGAGTGCTTTATTAAGAATTTAGATAGACATCATATTTTTATACTGTTAGAAATTTTAAAAATATTGAATGTCTTTAAAAAATGCTAATTTTTATCAAAACACTTTTAGCATTTAAATGTGCGTAATTTTTTGGCATGAAATTTTATGATATTAATAATTGAAAACAGGGGTAGTTTTTAACGAGAGACATTAATCAGATAAGTTGAAATTGGTATTGAAAAGTAACATTTCGGTATTCAGGTTGTGTTTAAATGTTAGAATATCAGTTATAAATAGAGAAATTTAAAAACTTTTATTATATAAACAATATCCCGATTCGGAAATTAATATTTAGGTTTCTTCTGTTCAACAAATAACACAAATTGTGTATTTTTTTTACTTTAGACAATTGCTTTTTATGTATTTTTTTGCGCTGTATCCAGAAATGACATTAATGTTTAACCACCACATCAGGATTTTTGTAAATACAAAATTTCAAAGCTAAAAAGTAAAAAAAAAAATAGCGAAAATCTGATACTAAAAAATAGAATGTAATAATTACGTTTTTTGAATTTTGATAATTGATTTTTATGTATTTTTAGAGCTGAATCTGAAAATGATCTTCATTTTCAACCATCATGTCAGGGTTTTTGGAAATAGTAAATTTCAAAGTTAAACAGTCAAAAAATAGCCAAAATCTGATATGTTACGACTTTTTTTAAAAAAACTGATTTATTTAGTTATTTTTTGCTTATACTTATGTCATATAAGATTTTCGCTATCGGGGATACTTACAGCTAAACAGCTCAGGTATCAGTTCTCGGCAAGGGGTGAATAAGCTTCATTGATCCTGTAGAGAATGTAGTATTCCATTGTAGAATTGACTGCGGAGCTACCTTAGAAGTAATTGGCCTTTGTTCAGTTAAAATTATTAAATATCTCCATCATATTTTATTCAATCTTTTTATTTATACATAATAGAAAACATTTCAGGTATGTTTCTCGGAGTAAGCGCATGAGAGAGACAACGTAGAACGTGACGCAAGTGAAGTGGAACGTCACTTTATGCTTCATTCTCATAGGTCCCTGAACGTTTAACTGTAAGAATCCCCAGCCAAGAAATGCAATAAATTAGTATAAAAAAAAGTTTTACATCTATTTTATAGTATCAGATTTTCGCTATTTTTTTTATTTTTTTACTTTAAAATTTACGATTTGCGAAAAATGTGAACGTAATAGTTAAAAATTAAGGTCATTTTAGGATTTAGCGCTAAAAATACATAAGAATAAATTATCAAAAGTTAAAAACGCAATCATCACATCTATTTTATAGTATTTCACAGTATAGTAAGATTTTCGCTATTTTATTTTTTAAACCTTTTTAACTTTGAAATTTACGATTTGCAAAAAACCTTTACGTGATGGTAAAAAATAAAAGTAATTTTCGGATTCAGAGCTACAAAATACATAAGAATCAATTATCAAAATTTTAAAAACATGACACAACCCAAATTTTTCAGGCTGGTGTATATTTTACACATGTATATTACAGATGCATATTAGTAATTGCTTAATGCATATGTACAGTTTCGCTTCTTCTAAATTAATTAATAGCCATTAAATAAACAGAAGCAAGGTACAATTATTTATATAATTTTCAATTATTTTATCATAATTTTATATGAAATATTTTTGAAGTTGTTTCGCTAATTGACCTAACAAAACTTCTGATAAATTCAAACTTAATTCTTCAGATTGTACAGTGAAAGAGACCATAGTTTCCTTCACCAAAACCCCATTTAGTTTGACATCCTCAAATGAATGGTGATGTTAAAAATAATGGACTGACGAAATGTAACCCAATTAACTGGAAAAATAGAAGGACATTTGGTGTTTCATTGAATTCGGTTCCACGAAATAAGTTTAATTCTTGGTCAAACGTAATTGCTTTGACAGAAAATGGCAATTTGAGAAAGAATCATTAAACGAAAATCTCGAAATGGAGAAAATTGTGTAATCAACAATGTTTAAGAAATGCTTTCTCCGAGTTCTGAAGCAAAAACACGGTGTTATGTTACTAAGACATTATGTTCAATTCCTTGTTATATATATATTTTTTTTCATTTACTTGCAAAAACAGACAAAAATATTTACTGAACTAGTTATTCAAAATAAACATACTAATTTCTGTTCAATTTTATACCAATTTTATAGAACGATTTAACACGAAAACAAATATTCTTTTAAACTTTTTAAAGAAAAATACTAAGCAGCTTTAATATTTTAATTGTGGTATAAATGGACGCTCTATAGATAACACCAAAAAAGATTTCGTGGTATAAAGCGAAGTCATTTATTAGAATACTAAGCTTTTTTCATAAATTTTATTTTCAGAAAGACATTAAATTATTATTCTAGGATAATTTTCAGTATCAAAAGATTAATATAAGATGGCTCGATGCAAAATTGTATATTTTAATATATATATAATAGTTGGAAAGTGTTATGCATGTTCGGCATATTTACTACACTGTAAAAAAAATGTGTAAAGTTACTACAGTTTTTCTAACAACTGTGATTCCTAGAACTTTTTATGTAACGGCAACAACAAAAATTCTTGCAACAGCGTCTGTTACAGGAATTTTTCTTGTTGCTATGACATAAAACGTTCTAGGCATCCCAGTTTCCTAGAAAAAATTTAGTATCTTTACAGATTTTTTTCTACAGTGTATTGCTTGTTCGTTATTATAAGTGAAGTGTGTAGCACTTACGGTTCATTTACAGGGAGACTTAAAAAATTCCGTTACATTATGTTCTCTGAGAGAAAATCCTCTAAGGTGTATTTTAATGATATTAAATTATTTTTAAAATGCTGAAATTTGTGCATGTTACTGAGTTGTACTACAAGACACTTACAGTAGAATCTGATGTGCATATAACTTATCGTTCATTTACAGGGACACAAAAAATAATTTTACTACAGTGCAGCGCAGCCTATGAACAATTATTGCTGGGACTCCGTTTACACATGTGGTACTGGGTTTAAAATTTAAATTATCATTTTTTTGCATATTACTTGGTGTGTATAAATTCCATATATCTTATAAACGGCTATAAAAAGAGATCTCAAGTATGCATTTCATGTAATAATGTAAAATGCTGAATGGGAATTTTCAAATTAATTTAACTTTTTTTTCATATCAGGTTATACACTAAAAAAAAAAAAAAAAAAAAAAAAAAAAAAAAAAAAATCTGTAATTCTACAGATGTAAAGTTACAGAAATATGTATGCTTACTAAATTTTTTTCTGTACACTGTACAAAAAAAGATCTAAATCTACAAAACTAGAATCCGCTTACAGTAATCTTACTAAAATTTCATCTATAACCCTGATTGCAGATACGTAAAAAGATCTTGGCATCCAAGTTTCCTAAAATATTCTTAATAACCTTACAGATTTTTTTTGATTCACGGTGCAAAAGTGTATTTGTTACATGAATTTTTGTTGTTGCCGTTACATAAAAAGTTCTAGGAATCCCAGTTTCCTAGAAAAATTTTAGTAACTTTAAAGATTTTGTTTACAGTGTATACATAAAAATGATATAGATACTATACAGGGCTGCATAGAAAATTCGGATATTTATACGACTATTTACATTAATTGAATAAATTAGGTTTTCGAATGCATTATGCATATTGTAAATTGTGCATTTAGGCATCAACTTTCACCTTAGTAGACTGTTACAGTATTTTGAATGTGTTCGAAAGTGTTTACTCTACCTTGGACGCATGATTTTTCATTCTTGATTGTTTATAATTTCTTTTACTTACATTTTTCTTACTGAAATACATATTCTTACATATATCATATATATATGCAGACTTTTCACATGCGAAATATTGTTAAAAATTTTAAATATTATTGAAAAAAATAAATTTTAAATTTTAGCCTTTGTATAATTTCTATAATTTTTAGGTATGGAAAAAATAAATGTTGATTTTTCTGTGGGAATAATAAAAAAATTAGATGAAAATATTTTAAAAAATGTACAGAAAAAAATGCTTGGCACTCAAAATATTTATGGCCCAAAGAGATTAAATGTTTGCAGTGTATTTTAACAATGTTACGCTATTTCGGATACATTGAAATATATATGCATTACCGAGGTGCACTGCAACATGGTTTCCATAACATATGGAATGCGTAGCATTTTTCGTTCTATTACAAGGGCATATACGAAAATGTAATTACAGTATTGTCTATGAGAGACAATTGCTGGAAGTGCGTTTTCAGTTGTGCTGCGCGTTTTCAAGCTGACATAAACTTTAGTATACAGGCATCCCCGACTTATGTAAGTAATGCGTTCCGTAAACTTTTGCTTAAGTCGAATTTGTAAATTCCTTAGGTAAAATTTTGTCAGAAACTGCAATATTTATTATATATATATATGTATAACTAGGGGGACTCCGCCCCCCTATTCGCTACGCTCACCAACCCGGCGTAATGGCTTTCCAATTCCGCTCGATATCGCCAAGCAATCCCTATTTTCTAGCCAACCCCAGACGTAATTGTTTTGCGTTTCCATTCTGATTCGCTTCGCAATTCCTCATTTTCTATGCATTCAATTTTTTTATTCCACTTTGTAAAAAAGCGCTTCTCCCAACTCCTGACAATTTTATTTCCTTATCTAGAAGTACATAATCATTAGAGCTTACTGAGTTTCATAATTATAAGAATTCTTAAACATAAAATCATAAAAAAGGTAAAATTTATAATTTATTTGAATAATTACAAATTAAATAAAAATTATATATATAGTGTTATGAATATTGTAAATAGTTAGCGTTTTGTGCATAAAAATGATGTAAATAGCTCAATTAAGGTCTATTCATAAGGTAATAGTAGATTTTATTGCATTGAAATACCTTAATTTGTTGATTTTTTTCAAGCAAGTAAACCCTAGTGGATTTCAATGCAAGTCTATGGAAATTTGGCGAAATATTGGAAATAGCGCCAAGTTGGTGACAATCTTGGTCACTAATTTTGGTCGCCAAATTTGGCAATATCGCCAAGTTGGCGACAAACTTGGCAACGTTTGGCGACAGAGCCGAGTCCCCTCCTTGGTAATTCCCCTTATAGCGTCAGAAAGTTCTGACCAATCAGATGCGTTTCGTGGTTCATCTTCGCGGTATCATTTTCATTGGTCCATTTCCAAAGCGTTACTTTTTTTTATATATATAGAAGGATATAGGATAACTCCGTTAGAGTCGCCGCATGCGGAATAGATGCCGTTATCCTAGTATTTCTTGTAATTATCGATAGATGGTCGTGAAACGCACAGTATAGGTGCGCAACGAGATTATTTTAACCAGTGTATAGCGTGAATCCCATTTCGATGTTTACTTGTAGAAGTACAATCCTTAATTTGACGTAAGTGCGTGATTTCACGGTCCAAACTTTTAAACACGTTAGGTTTAAATACTTTTGATACACTAATTACTAAATGCACGCATGATTTCGAAGTCAAAAGTTAGTGTAGAATTTGTATAGAGTACTGTGTGTATGGTTACGCCATTCCCCTTAGCAATGGCAGGTAACTGTGATGGCCGACGTAGGCACCATGCAAATTGGGATACATGCCACACTGCTATTCCGGTATACATGCCGCAGTTTCATTTTTACGGGATGATTAAGTGTTATTATCTTTTTCTTTTCTTTTTGCATAGACTAATCATGTTAGGCATGTTATCAAGTTTACTAAAACCAAAGGAGAAAAAGGGGAAAATAAAAAAGTAAGAAGGGCAAGAAAGATGCATGTCAAGATGATAATAATGAAAAATTGTATTACGCGTAACGCAGACGTTCTTTGGAAGGAATGTTCAGAAAATGACTCCAAAAAATAAGAAGTGTAATTGGCTTCGTTGTATCATGTGTTTAAATGGAGTTACATAAAGACTGTACTTTTTCGACACTTTTTCTGTAGATTGTAAAAAAAAAAAAAAAAAAAAAAAAAAAAAAAACAGGTTTTTTAACACATTTGGGACCATAGGTGCATATGTGCACCTTCAAAAAGAGCTTACAAAATTTGTTTCTGGCACCAGTAAAAAAGAAAAATAATATTTGATTTGTTTAATTACATCATTTTCATGATTACTTAAGTAAAGGCAACTTCTTTTAAAAATGGGGTACAAACTTAATAAAATTTGTGTAAAAGCCACCGGTCCCGAAAGGGTTAATAAATAAATTATGTAAGCACAATTTTACTTTTTTTCTTTTCCCTTTCTAATACATTGATGTTACGTTGTTGCTGAAATAACAATTAAAATTTAATGTAAAAAAAATAAGTCGATAATTTTAATAGTGGAAGTAGGCAACAATTATTAATTTGAATCTACTAATACGTTTCATTGTACTCATTTAGTTTCATTTTGTTATTACATCGTTAATTATAGTCCAGATATGATTTTTTTTATTTTTTTTTTATTTATAATTTCATTCTGTTCTTAATACAAGCACGGCATAACTACTGCACAAGTGCGGCGTCTCAGCCTGAATGTACGGGTGACGCGCCGCAGTGTAATGTTTTAGAAAAAAAATTGTTAAAAAATATTAATAATTCGTTTTGAAATTTTTTGTCGCAGTACACGCGTTGTATGCTTAACATTAAATAGCACAGCATGCTTTTTTTTTATTTTATGTCCACTTTGATACTTTATACACAAATTCAAAAAAATGAGCGGCATAAATCCCGGAATTACCCTACATTATTTACACAATATTATTTTATAAATAAAGTACCATGCAGCAGTATTTACCTGGATATAAACTATAAAAGTATGAAAAAATATAAAAACGAACTAAAAGAACACTTTTCAAATAAAAAGTATCTTGCGGAATATGGGATTTATAAATTTAACATTGATGAATTAATTAATATCAATTTTAAATCTACATCAAACGAACAGCTCTGAAGTTGGAAGAAAATATATACTCGTTTCTCTTCACCGAATCTTTAAAATTAGGTTTCGTTATGGTTTGAATTCAGCTAAACAAATTCTAACGGTTAAACAGAGTTTTTTTTTTTTTTTTTTTTTTTTGGCTCATTTTATTCAGATTTGTGTTTGTCTTGTTAAAGATTTGATTGTATATACCAATAAAAATATAACTATATCTAATATATAAAGCTATAATATTGTGGTTTTTATCTGCATATTTTATTTATAAAACAATTATCAAAAGTATGCAAATGCGTATCAAATGCGCTAGTATGTTCATAAATGTAATTTTCAAGATTTCTTACGTAAGTACGAATTTACGCAAGTCGAGTATTACGTAAGTCGAGGGATACCTGTAGTGTGTGTTTATAAATTTTATAAATCATATAAAAAGCTGCACACAAGATTTCGCAAACTTTTTCCGCTTTGGGTATGAATTGTTAAAGGTATATTTTTTAACTGCTTTATACATTTTTCAGCTGAACTGTATGTTTGAGTATACTAAAAGATGGTCCTAGAACATAAATAAGTTCAAATACAGGGCTAAGAAAGAAATATTAAATACATTTCCGCCTATGGATGGCAACTGGTGGAAACGCGTTTTAGGTGCTCTCTTAAATATATAGTATAGTAATTTAACAGTAATTTAATAGTAATTTAATAGTGGTCGTCTGGTCCGTCCCTTTGTCTGTCTGTCCATCTCTTCGCATAGAACAGCGCAAAAACTGCCCAAAACAATAGTTTGAACTTTAATATATACAATTTTGTAGAATTTTGTCGAGTCATTTCAAATTTTCTGAAAATCAAATCAAAACTTAAACGACATTAATAAAAGTTTTCTTCATTCTATTAAACCCTGTCATACGTAAACAATTCAATGATATACCGTCATAAGTAAGGATTCTAGGTCGCCATGATTATTATGTCCTATTTAAGATGGATTCATATTATTTCCGTATTACTGCATTTAATATGTATAATCATAACACATTTTGTATACATGAATTTTTGCATAATAGTGTAACCGCTAGTGCACCAAGAGCTGGATAATTATACAACTAGTTATAGTACGAACGCTCCTCAGTTGCCACGTTTGACACAATTTTCAACTTGTTAGTTGTGTTATAAGTTTTCTAGCTAAATTTAATTCCACCATCCTGTGTATTACAATCAAATTATCATGTTCAAAACTGCCTAAAAGCATTTGAATACTTTTCCAACTATGTGTTCTTTTTTAAATTAGGTTTTTAGCTTTGTTATGAATTTCAAAATTGCATAACATATCCTCTATCCGAATCAAAATGTGAAATTCGTTGTAATATTCTTAATGTATTGGATAGTGTTTCATAAACTACGCGTGAAGCATGATTTCTCTTACTTATTCTTCATACATATAGTTTTTTTAACGAAAAGAGATATCGTAATAGTTAAAACTCATTTATTTTCGTTTTATCCTTTTTGGGTGATTTTTGACTCACATAATCGAAGACGTAGCAATTAGTTTTTTAAATAGTACAAATGCAAATTTAAAAACCATGACTATCGTTTAAGATAGAAAAAATTAATTAGGTCCTTCTTCGGGCGAGAAAAAAGTCTTTTTAGCACTACTATAACACAGTAATATTAATATTAAGAGGCAATATTAGATCATTTTAATAATTAATTTATAACAAGTTAATATATATACAGTGTGTCCACGTATAACCTGATCGACCTTTATTTTCGCAACCGTTGGTCCTAGATGCATACTTCCAATTACAAAAATGGTTTAATTAAGGTAAAGAATTATTTTTAAAACGAATTGGGTCAAGAAAAACATTTATTAAAAAATTACGAAATTTAAATTTTTATACGGGTCCTATAAGTGATATTTAGTAAAAATTTACTGTGGCACTAACAAGTAAGACAGAAAAAGTCCCATTCATCTAACATTAAAATTGACCGAGTTATGAAACTTTGAAATGCATGACTTATACCACTTTTTTGCATATCAGAACAGATGGTTCCGACCATGCTTTCAGGGGTCGTATATAAAGTACTTAAACTTATTTCAAGGTATCTGCGGTTTGAAAGAAATCGTACAACTATTACGATTGAGTTAACTTCATTAGTTAAGTTTCAGAGCAGTTAAAAATAATAATATTTTAACATATGTTTTATTTTGCAAGGATTTGAGGCTATGTTTTCTTTTAACAAAAATTATGTTATTTTCATAAGGTTTTGTTTAACTTGCAACGATCGTCTTTCCAGTTTAAAATTTGTACTTGAACTTTAACTGACTTTCAAATGTCCGATCGAAGTTAAAATTTTACATACGGACTTAAATCCGATTACAATGTAATATTATTATGATTTTCGACGCCATCTTATACATACTTACATTAGAGGATAACACAAAAAAATTCGGAAAGATTACCGTCAACAAGTTTAAGAAATGGTTTTAGATTAGATAACATAAACCTGCGATGTTTGTGTTTTTTAACTTTTATAATTACGTTTTATGTATTTTTTAACTCGCTAAATAAAAAAATTACCTTCACTTTTAACCATCATGTCAGGAATTTTCGCAAATCGTAAATTTCAAGGTTAAAAAATAGCGAAAAATCTGATACTATAAAATAGATGTAAGACTTTTTTATTCAGTTTAATTTATATTTAATTCAATAATTTATTCAATTTTGTGGTTTACACTGGGTTTCTTACAGCTAAACAGCTCAGGAGCCCTATGAGGTTGGGAGGGGAGGGGGAATCAAATTTAACTTTGAACTTTTTAACTTTGAAATTAGCGATTTGAGAAAAATCCTGACGTGATGTTATGAAGGTCATTTTCAGATTCAGCGCTAAAAAATACATGTGAATTAATTTTTAAAAGCTAAAAAACATGGCAGACCCAAAATTTGAAAAACGGTGTAATCTAACAGCATTTAAAAATATGTATCATTTTTGTAAAGAATTCAGGCTGTTGTTTTTCATCCTTTTATTTAACAAAAATTCTGTTTCTTTTTATCCTCTTTTATGTTCAGTACAAATTGTATATTTTGCAGTAATATGTCAGAATGATTAAAGATTTCAAATTTATATTGCGATGCTAATTTTACTCTTAACCATTTCTTTAATATATTTGACGAAATTATATTTCCAGTAAATTTGTGAATGACCCCTAATTTGCAGCAAAAAATATGCTCCAACTTTAAACAGCTATTACTCGGTCAATTTTAATCGTACAATAACGGGACTTTTTTTGCCTTACTTGTCAGTGTAACAGGAATTTTTTACTAAATATAACATATAGGACCGGGGGACCGTATAAAAATTTAGATTCAGTAATTCTTCGCTAAATTGTTTTTTCGCTTCAAACTTTTTTTATCTTAACTTTGCACCTAATTTTGACCACTTTTGTAATTGGAAGTATGCATCTAGGACCAACGGTTGCGAAAATAAATGTCGGCCAGGTTATACGTGAACACACTGTATATATCAGGTTGTAACGAAAGTTTCCCGCCACAGCTAATGAGGTCTGTGCAAACAGTTTGCGTTGACGTGTTTTCTCATAATTTGTGAAACTATTTTTGGCATTTGAAAGAAAGAGACTTGCTTTATAACACTGTGTTGTGAAATTTGTAAAACAATATAGTTATCTATTATTTTTTAACACAATCAAACTGATTGGTAAAGTTATCATACGAATTTGAATATTTCCAACTGAGCGAAAAAATGCCCAGGCTGGGAATCGAACCCAGATCCTTGGCTTACAAGGCCAATGCTTTTCCGTTTAAGCTAACTGGGCCGACAACCAGCCAGCATATTTCGCCCAGATAACCTTATTGGTAGAACATCTGGTCTGTCATGTAGACAGCTCAACAGAATAAACCGCAGGTAAAGGAACTCCATATAAACGATGGATACGTAGATGAACTATTATTTTTTAACACAATCAAACTGATTGGTAAAGTTATCATACGAATTTGAATATTTCCAACTGAGCGAAAAAATGCCCAGGCTGGGAATCGAACCCAGATCCTGCGGTTCCATTACCTGCGGTTTATTCTGTTGAGCTGTCTACATGACAGACCAGATGTTCTACCAATAAGGTTATCTGGGCGAAATATGCTGGCTGGTTGTCGGCCCAGTTAGCTTAAACGGAAAAGCATTGGCCTTGTAAGCCAAGGATCTGGGTTCGATTCACAGCCTGGGCATTTTTTCGCTCAGTTGGAAATATTCAAATTCGTATGATAACTTTACCAATCAGTTTGATTGTGTTAAAAAATAATAGTTCATCTACGTATCCATCGTTTATATGGAGTTCCTTTACCTGCGGTTTATTCTGTTGAGCTGTCTACATGACAGACCAGATGTTCTACCAATAAGGTTATCTGGGCGAAATATGCTGGCTGGTTGTCGGCCCAGTTAGCTTAAACGGAAAAGCATTGGCCTTGTAAGCCAAGGATCTGGGTTCGATTCCCAGCCTGGGCATATTTTCGCTCAGTTGGAAATATTCAAATTCGTATGATAACTTTACCAATCAGTTTGATTGTGTTAAAAAATAATAGTTCATCTACGTATCCATCGTTTATATGGAGTTCCTTTACCTGCGGTTTATTCTGTTGAGCTGTCTACATGACAGACCAGATGTTCTACCAATAAGGTTATCTGGGCGAAATATGCTGGCTGGTTGTCGGCCCAGTTAGCTTAAACGGAAAAGCATTGGCCTTGTAAGCCAAGGATCTGGGTTCGATTCCCAGCCTGGGCATTTTTTCGCTCCGTTGGAAATATTCAAATTCGTATGATAACTTTACCAATCAGTTTGATTGTGTTAAAAAATAATAGTTCATCTACGTATCCATCGTTTATATGGAGTTCCTTTACCTGCGGTTTATTCTGTTGAGCTGTCTACATGACAGACCAGATGTTCTACCAATAAGGTTATCTGGGCGAAATATGCTGGCTGGTTGTCGGCCCAGTTAGCTTAAACGGAAAAGCATTGGCCTTGTAAGCCAAGGATCTGGGTTCGATTCCCAGCCTGGGCATTTTTTCGCTCAGTTGGAAATATTAAAATATAGTTATCATTAAGTACAAGGTATCTGAAATGGAACTAACACGCTTCCAGATTAGAATCATCATTTACTTCCAGTTTTGTTGCAAAAAGTCAGCTACAGAATATCACTGAATAAAGTGTACTGCTTTAGGTACTAGTGTTGTATCATATGACACTGTGAAGGTTTGGCGGAATGGTGGTTATATACAAAATTACAGTTATGTATGTTATAATTAGTATTATGTAATGGTGATTTGGCGGAAAACTTTCGTTACAACCTAATATAGATATTTTAATCTGTACAAGTTTTGAAAATTATCTTTTAAAGCATTTTTATATTATTTCTTCGTAATCAGAATAATAGCAAAGCTAATACTAATATAGAAAATACTACTACTACTACTCAGAATAAAAATAACAATAACTAATAATAATAACAATAATAATTGTTGCTAAGCTCACCGTAGGCGACCGAATTTCCCTATGTATCCACCCCAATCTAACAATGAAATGATCAATATTTCTCGTCAATAATTCGACAAGTTACAATTCTATGCAACTATATTACAGTGGTAACAACGATATTAGTAAGACAGAGGTTTCTTTAGATTTCACAATTACGCATGCGTTACATTGCTTCACAAACTTCTGTCAATATGAAGAAAAATGTAGTTTACATTGCTTACTTTATTTCACGAATAGAAAAGAAACAGTTTCTCGTATAATTTCGACATTTCACACAGACATTTTGCTCTGTCGAAATTTTACCGTTGATGCACATAAATATTTTATCACCAATAAAATCAAACTTTTTCAGACTAACCTCCTAGCTTTAGTTAAAGAATAAATCGATTTTTGTCGCATGTCAAAAAAGCGTACACTTTTAGTCTTATGTATTTTAAAGTGCAATTTGCGAGTCTACTTAAAATCATTAATCAGATTGTTTATTATAAATAACATAAGCGTACTATTATTAATCAATAATATAATATATATTTTGGCTCTCAATGCTGGTTACCAAAGTTTGAAAAAAGTCGTAAAGTAAAATCTGCCAAGGAGAAATAACAAAGAATAGTAGCAAAATTCTGTCTTAGTCAACATTTTCCATTTTTGCAAGTATAACTGTTTGTTCTTTTTTTAGTCGGGACTGTTGAAAATTTCGTGCATACACAACTAGCACAACAAAATCCATTTTCACAAGATTTAGTGTATTTTCAAATATCTCAAATCCATATTATACAAAATTAGAGAAAAAGAAATCAATAATACTTGAATTATAGAAGAAATTTTGAGTAAAATAAGAATAAATAAAGTAATATAAATACATTCCTTATAATTACAGATATAAAGTGTATGATCTGACTAAATGTTGTTGCTTCTACTGTTATTTGACCGAGCGAGATGTATGACGCTTAGACGCAAAGTTCCATTCTCTATGTAAGAGGCATCGCAGGGAGCGAGTTATACCTTAATAATTTTCCTTTAATTTTTACTTCTTCTATCTTTATAAGAAGAAAGTATTGAATTTGCGAGAAAATTTGACTTCTGGATTTCGACGGATTTATAAGTTTTAGAAGGTTCTGAACACGATTTGACTGTTTTTAGAAAATGTCGGTGTCAAAAATTTTGTGGGCGCTCTATCTCAAGAACTAACGCACGGAATTTAATAAAACTTTAGATTCAGTTAGACCTTGATATAAATTGGTACTGATTAATTTTTGGTGTTAAATCGCCTGACAGGTGACTCTGCAAGGCTGCATTTTTCCAGATTTCCGCGATATCCCTGTCTCAAGAACTAATGCAAGAATTTTCATAGAGCTTCAGATTCAGTTAAATGTTGACCTAAATTGGGTATGATTAGGTTTTGGTGTAAATTGATTAACAGGTGACGCTGCTAGGCTGCATTTTTCAGGATTTACGTGATTTTAGCAAGGTATCTCAAGAACCAATGCACGAAATTTCATCAAACTTCATATTATGTTATACCTTGACATAAGTTGGAGCTGATTAGGTGTTCCTGTATATCATATAACAGATGGCGCTGGTATACTGCGATTTTCGCGATAGCTGAATGTCAAAAGCTAATGCACGGGAATTTAATCAAACTTCATATTCTATTACACTTTCAAATAAATAAATCCTTATTAGGCTTGGGTGTTTACAACTCGACAGGTTTTTATGCACTTTGGATTGTGAATTGTGATTGCAAACATCTAAGTGAGTGGTTGCCTAAAATCAATGATTTGTTTGAAAATTGCTATACTTGTTTCTCCTTTTTAAATATACACAGTTCAACGAACCTGCACCTTTAGAATCCGCAAGATGGGCATAGATTGACTTTTAATTTTGACATTGTGATAGCGAATTTTGAAGCATTAACATGTATGTGATAGAAGAAAGTTTTGGAATTGGCACTTCCGACTAATCCTTATAGGAATGTAAGATAATCTTCTGGCTCTGTACTCCTCACTCAAATATCGAAATCGCAGCCAGATGGCTTGCTACGCTAGTTATTTTACGTGCAGGTACGCGATATCCACTAAACCAACAGCAGAGCAGCATTCCTAGGAAGTAAAAATCCTGGGAACCAAGTACTGACTATGCTCAATGCAGTTTTTCTTCAGTTTTCATATGGGAGCTGGTATTTTACAGAGTGATATGCTGTTGATCCTGTCTTTTTTACACAGCTAGCCAAAATGATAAGGACACTAAAAAAAGTAAAGTTTCATAAATGTTACACGATTCTAAATATTTATCAATATTATGGAATATGTATTTCTAACAGAATTGTCTCGCAAATTTTTATTAATGAATAATAATAATTGATTAAAAAATATGAAATAAGCAAAACTATTAAAATTTTTGAATGATCATAATTATAGGCACGTTGCTAATAAGTTCAAATGGGCACAATTGTAATAAAAAATGTAGCCATTTATATTTTGCAGAAACTGAGCCGTTCAATTTACATTCTTGAATCAAGTTTTGATAATTATAAAGATGTATAACTGCTCAAGGATTGTAAATAGCTTCCACAAGATGATCTGTAATAGATTAATATTGTCTGCTATTTTCATGAAAAAAAGTTTACCATTGTAATTAATGATTTTTGTATCTACTAGCACTTGTAACCAATGGTAATTTATCTTGCCTTATTTTAAGTACGGAAATCTGCGATTAAGTAGGTTAAAGATTATAACTGGGAAATATGGTTAAAAATCTGAGAAGTTTGCATCTTTGGTTACGTATGTTATTAATATATAGAACAACCAAAGAGGTTATCATGTTTTCAAACTTTACAGAAGCAGTTTACGATCGTTGTTAAATCGACTCACATAAAAAATTTTTATCACGAACGAAATCTAACCTTGTTTAGAAAATCTCCCATTTCTAGTTATAAGCGCAAAATCAATATCTGTCACATTTCTGCGAAACACATGCTTTGATTCGAAATGAAAACTATTCAAGAATACATTTAAAACAGAGAGGGAACAAAATTATCCAATATTTTTTCATAAGTGGCTCAATTCGTTATCTAAAAATACTCGTTCTGAAATGACAGTTATTTTGTAATGCTCTATGTGCGATCTTGAATTTATTTCTGGCGACAGAGTAAGAATTGATTTCAATCACTGGAAAAATGACATTAAGAACTCCACTTTTTTTTAGCATTAGGCAAAATATTATATCAAATTCTCGATAACTCAGAACTTCAGGAAATTTCAGTTAAATGCCGTTGGTCGAAAGGAAACCATTAAGTCGAGATTAAGCAAAGTTCCGGCGTTATGAAATACAATTATACTTTCTATCCAAGTCAACAACAAAAAATTGAACTACATTAAAAGTTAGTAAAGAACAAACTTTGACTATTTCTTAACACATTTTTAATGCGATTTAAGTTGAAGGAAAAAAAATACCTATCAATATTTAGCGTTTAAAAAAGTTACACTTTTATTGTAATAGTAACCAGTCGTTTAATATATTATAGTATCATAACGAATATAAAAATTTCAAGAAAAACTGCGTTTTAAAAGAATAACAGAATTATTTTATGAGTGAGTGAACCTTAGTACACCATCTATAAATCATCAGGTTCTTTGAAAAATTGTTTTAATTTTTAGACTCGTCTTAATACAGTTGTGTAGCTGATATTCCATATTGCCCAACGCACTGTCGTAAAAAACGTAACCTTTTCACTCATTAATAAGTTAGCCTAGAGAAAAAGTGGCTAGCACAGCAATAAATATAACTTTGTACTGAACGTGGTTAACATCTCTCACCATTGATTTTATAATTAATACGAATTTTATAAAATTTACATGCAAAAATTGAGAATAAGGGTTTATTTCACCGTATCACTCCAACAATAGCTATCCGAACTGAACACAGTGTCTCATGGGAGTACTAAGAAGCCGTATGCAGATATATTCTTGATTGCAACACCTTATGTGCCAGATATTGAAATACCCCATATTGTTCGACCATTCCATAATACCTGAACTTCCTCTCTGTATAAATTTTACCCAGCAAAGAGGAAATTCCTGGCCAGCAACACGATAGGTGCTGGCAATGATGGAGAAGTGCTGGCTAATGGTGTATCATTGCTGGACAGCTTCAGTCAACTTTGCTGTTGGAAATCATCAGATAAAATTCTGGTGGGCTTCCGTTTTATCTCATGCGCTGGCCCACCACTACATGGCAGTGCACGAACTTTTGCAGTATTATTGCTGGGAACCCTTACGCTAGGTGGCGTTGCGAATATCGAAGACACTTAGTATTTGAACAAAAATCTGAAATGAATATCTTAACACAATTTAAGCTGAGAAGCTAATTTTTTTTTAAACTGTAAATAATATAGCACCACTGCTACCAACAAAACAAATAAGTAAATGAATAAATAAATAAATTCTTTATTTCATCGCACATTTTTTTTCTCCTTAAATCTGGTTTTACTAAGTTACAAAGGATTTCGGTTTTCATAATTTATACAGTTCAAAATCAATGATAAAAAAAAGCGTATAAAATATATAGGATTTCTATAGAATACAATAATTTCTATACCAGTTTAATGATTGGGAACGTAAATCACAAAAGAAACAAACTTGAAATAATGTAATGAGAGCTTGAAAACTACGAGCGGTCGTAGCATACACTGAAAGTACTTGTTCATGTCGGATCACGAAAACCAAACAGCATCGAGCGCAGTTAGTACTTGCGGGTGGGTGACCACATGGAAACCACTGCAAGTTCAAATATTGTTATAGACATTTCTATTATAGACACTTCTACAGATATTTCTATAGCTCTTGGTGAAACTAGCTTATTAAAAAAAGACCCACGATTCTAGTATAATACTTTGTTTTTTTTATAGAATTCTATAAGAAATTTTTGTAAGGAAAAGTGCTGGGCCAGCAAAGGAATAGCAGTGAGATAAGTGCTAGCACTGCAGGAAAAGTGCCGGATTGAAGTAATGTGATGGCGTACCAATGCTGGCCTGCTGATGGCTATCACTGATGGGTCAGCTGCATTCCGCACGGACACCTTTGTAATGGTTTAAGTAATGGCACCATTGCACTTTACCGCTGATTGCAGTGCTGGCTACCATCTTTTTTCCAGCTGATGGCCCACTGTTTCTTTCTTTGCTGTGTAGCATCTATTAATCGAATTTGCATTTTTTATAAATCAAATTAAAATAATAAAAAGGGCTCATTGAGTATGTATTAAAGTTTCTTTATTACTATAAATTCATTTTTTTGTGTCGGTATTTAGGACGAAAATAAAAGTTCTTCTACATCCAGGGGCAGATTATTACCCAGGAGAATTTCCGCCACTTTCTTTTTAAAGAATATTTCATCTTATTTAACCACAAAAGTCTGTGATTAATAAACTGAAACAATCCAAAAAAAGTTATGTATGTTTGCTTAGGTGATAATCGAGCCCTATTTTTACATTATTTAAACTATTTTCAACATTGTCTTGGGAGTGTAAAAATTTTCTGTACATATATTTGTGATTTTATGTGAAATTTCTGCCATTTAACCGAAATTCTGATTCGAAATTTTTAATTCCCTGGAATAAAAGGAAAGACTCTTTTTTAACCTTATTCGTCGAATGTTAAAGGCGCAAATGTTTATTTTTCATAAGAAACATACAGAAATGTTTTTTTTTTTTTTTAATTAAGGAAAAATGAAAAAGTTCCTTTTAAATTTTCGTAATTGATCTCTTGGACTACCCAGTCATTGGATGCAGCCAGATGGAGCAAGGGACATAACATTCATCTTTTAATGGTGAGTACCGAGATTCAAATCCGGATGAAGGCAAGACGATTAAGAGTACAGTTCTCCTTCAACCGGTCAAAAATGCTAGAAAACTGATTCAGTTTCCATACCTTTTAGTAAAGCATTACTTGCTACAATAAATAAAACATATTGATGAAAAATATTTAAATTAATTAGGTTGGTTGTATTTATGACGGCCAATTATCTGCACGAGGGATATTGGCCCAGGGGTGCAGTGCCCTTCGAGGGGGTCTTTCTGAGGGAACCTAACCCGTATTAACGCTTGGAAATCCAAGGTTCGAAGAAAACCACGAAAACTCCGAACGATTAGCCAACGGGCGCGATGTGGATCGAACCCAGCACCTCCCGTCTATCAGCTTCGAGAGCAGAACCTCTCAGCCACTGGTGGGGCTTAAATTAATTAGGAAAACTGAATTAAGTAACCTGCATTTTTTTGTTTTCGTAATTACTATATATCACTGCGCACATGATATCTCATGTTCATTTTAATTTATTAACTTTAAATAGATTTTAATTTTAAGATAACACTTCACTTAAGATAAAGAACTAAAATATTTTAACAATCTTCATTCGTAATATTTATAAATTATAATAAAATTTAAAATAAGAAAATCTGTAAAATCTCTAACGCATATTTTAAAATAAAAACTTTATTATTTAAGATGTTTCCAAGATTTTAGTTCATTTTACGCAGAAATATAATATTATTGTACTCAGTCAATTTCAATCCATTATCTTTAACAGTTTTTGAGAGGTTATTTAAGTAAGTTTTCTTAATTATATTCTTCACTAATCTGTTTTTGATTAGCCCCACCAGTGATTCTGCTCTCAAAGCTGGTAGACGGGATGTGCTGGGTTCGAACTCATTCGCGTCCGTAGGCCTAATCGTTCATTTTCCTTGGTTTACTTCGAACCTTGGATTTCCTTGCGTAAATACGGGTTAGGCTCCCTGATAAAGAACACCACGGAGGCCACACCCTTCCTTCCTTAGGGCCCATATCCTTAGTGTAGATAATTGGTCGTCATAAACAACACCAACCTGTTTTGTTTATTGTAACAAGTAATACTATATTAACAATCCCCAAAAAATTATTGAATTTTCTGTATTACTCAGTTTGTGGAAAGGTATGGAAATTGAATCAATTTTCTAGCATTTTTAACCGGTTGAAGGCAAACTGTCTCCTTAAAACGTTGTGTGGTAATATGCAATACAAACACCCGTTTCACATAAATATATACATAAGCATATATAATTACGATTGATTTTTTCAATATTGTGCAGTTATTCGAATTTTTCTAAAAACAGAAATTTCACATCTTGAATAGAAGAAAATATGCATCTTGAAAACGAAGGAATACAGAAAAAGAAGTTTTGTGAAAAAAAAATGGGAGAATAGATGGCAACTTTGCTGCTAGTACATTTACCGCTTTTTCACGGAATTTTTTTCAGCGTACTGGCATAATGTTTTTACTACTGAAGCGCGAAAGAATCAAAACGTAACAATCCTGGACTACCAGAGTCCTGTATATCATCTTCAGTATAGAAATCTTCAGATATATGCATATTTTCTTTCAAAGGTTCGAAAATTGTATCTTCTTCCAACCATCCAAATGTTAGAACAACGTTATCATCGTTTTTCTTTAAAAGAAGAAGATAAGGGATCATTTTACCAAATTCTTAGATCGGTAGCAATAGCAGAAATTTTAAATAAACAAACAAGAAAAAAATAGAATTTTTTAAAAGGTACCTGAGTTATTAGAGTAATGAACTGCTGGGTTTATAGTGCATTTCCATTTGTTGAAAACTATTTCGATTTAGGTACATTTTGTCATGTAAATTTAGTTTTAACCCTTTCGGGTCTGGTGTACTATTAATGGTATATGGCTTTTCATAGAGTATTATTTTGTCTTAACTATTACTTTTGTTACTATCTACATATAGTAATGATAGCATATGGCTATGCATTTCTTATTATGACTTTATTTATGTTTTGCTTGTAGTAATAACAATAGTAATAAAAGTTTGCTTAATTCTCTTTGCACTGTTAGCGATTCCTGTATTTTATAAATATATTTCACTCTTTAAATTTAATATATATATTACTTTTCTAAACGAATCATGTGTGATAATAAACGAATTAAATTAAAAAAATCAAAAAACCCGACTGCGTAAAAAGCGAACTAATTAATTTTTTCTCATCAATGTGAAACTATTTTTTTTTATATTACTTACATATTTTTTTATTAACTTGTATTGATGACACTTAAGTTGTGTTTAATTGTTAGTTCCTATCTATAAACACTGTTTTGATGAGGTCTATAGATGTCTATGGTGGTTAGAGTTGCAGTAAAGCTAGAGATCCTACCTACACCTACCTATTATACAACCTGGAAGTTGTGTAACTTCCAGGTTGTATAATATTTTAACGGGTCTTCTGACTGTAAAATAGTCAATGAAACATCGTCTTCATTTTGAAAGATCTATCTAATGATATGCAACTCAATAGGGTGCGTAAAAATTTTTTTTCGTCTCTACCGCCATTTTGTATTTTACGGCCGCCATTTTGAATTTATCAAAACAAAACCTAGCCTATAACCACCGGGTTGTTAAGACAAATTGACAGAGACCTCATTCATTAAAATCCATCCAGCCGTTGGGATGTTTCAAGGGTATAAAGAAATCCACATACACAGATACGCGTGAAACACATAACCCTTCTTTTCAGTCGGATAAAAAAGCAAAAACATTATTCAGTTATAATATCTGTTAAATCCTGTTGTAATAAGATATTTCCCAAACGTCACCAAATATCTTAACCTATTATCATATAAATATGAATTGAATAGCATACAAAATAAGCACATTCGTTAGATTTCAGAGAGTGAAGTAATCTTTAAACTTCAGTAAATTTATTTGGATAGCTACGATTAACATTATTAAAGTAAAGGTAATTTTGTTATCACAATTGAAAAAAAAAATCGGACCCGAAAGGGTTAATTGAATCGGAATTAGGAACGATATTTGACTAGCACAAGAGTGGCCACTATTACTTATATTTGTATAAATGGTATTGGTTCTATATACATTGTTTAGTAATATTAGTAACGTTAATAGGTATTGCACATTGTTTTATTTTAATATGTATTAATGTAGCATTTATTGTAAGACATATATAATCAATAATGTGTACCGAATTATGTAAGGGAACTCCGAAGGAAAAAAATCCATACGGAAAACGCCACTACAATATATTGATTTTACACCTATTAATAATTATCAATTATATGATTAAAAATATATTTTTCAATACGTAAGAACTTAGCTAAAAAAAATAAAAAAATAAATAAAAGAACCTTAAAATGTATGCTAAAGAAATCTGTTTTCTCTTTCATTTTCCTTGTCTCATTTGTTTTTTCAAATTTCATTAGCATTATGAAATTCCCTTCTTTCTGGGTTTTTTTTTTTCAGGAGAAATTTTTAAAAACCCGTAAGCTGTACAATTAAAACAGTTTTAGGATTTGGCTATTAATAATTTATCTTCCATGAGCTCACTGTCGCTTAAGGCAAATTTTAATTTCTTCTATCAATTTTCAGCTTTCGTCTGTAGAAAAAATGGCAACCATGACAACCTAGAATCATTAACTATCAAGTGATATCATTGAATTAATTTCGTATGATAGGATTTAATAGAATAATCACTATGGCAACCTAGAATCATTACCTATTATGGGATACCATTGGATTAATTACGTGTGATAGAATTTAATAGAATGAAGAAAACTTTTATTAATATCTTTTTAAGTTTTGATTCACTTTTTCATAAAATTTGAAATGACTCGACAAAATTCTGAAGCGTTTATATATATTAAATTTCAAACCATTCGGTTGTGTGGTTTTTGTGTAGTTTGCGGACAGACGGACGGTCCAGGCGACGTCTATAGGTGCTACGCATTTATATAACTACAAACGCACCTAAAAAAGAAGAAAAATCGGCAGTTGAAAGCTACGATTTAAGAGGGTCTCATATTCACAAGGATTTTGCCGTGATTTCAAGAAACTGGCGTTATACGTAACAGGAATTTTTAACCAAGTAACGTTTTAAGAAGGTTTTATTGTAATGCCATCAAATAAATAAACTTTTTTACCAAAAATTAAACCGACTTCAAAAACTACTGCAAAGTAAAAAGCGCACTTTTTGCTTTTATCGTGCAATCTGATTAAAATTTACATGTTCTCATTTCTTGATACAATTCAGATGTTTTCATGCATTAATTTAGTTTGCTTCTGTATTATTTAGCATTTTAAATAATGGTTGGCAATTGAGAATTGTAAATATGACTGCCGATTAGAAATTGTGAAGAAACATATTGGAGAAGATCCATTAGTGAATTTGAATGGGAATATCGCCAAATTAGTCAGTTACAGCCAAGTTGGCTTCATTTATGACAACTTATTTTGGTCGCCAAATTTGGCGATATTTCACCAAATGGCGCCAAGTCTGGCGACAACTTGGCGATAACGCATATGAATACATAGCTTTATGCTTATGAATGAAAAACCGGTTACAACAATGAAAGATAATTTGCGAAAAATCCTTTATTTTATTGGTTTTTGTTGAATTACTAAAAAACTACTCAACCAATTTCGATGAAACGGAAGTGGTACCAATTCGAGAGTATCCTCTTTCAATTAAAACCAAAATCACATAAATCGGACAAAAAGTTCCGGAGCAATCGGTGAACATACATAAAAAAAAAAAAAAAAACATACATACGCGTCGAATTGATAACCTCCTCCTTTTTTCGAAGTCGGTAAAAATCAGTACTCAATAAAGTTTCAGATTGCTGTTAAATCTTTAAATTTACATTAACCGATTCTTTGACCAATACATTTTACAGGACGGGGGTGGTGCGCCCTCGTAGAATCATGCTGCTCTTTTCACTTGCTTCGTGACATATTTTATTCGATTCATGTGGATATTTTATCGCGAAGGAAATCTAACCTTCTTTGACAATGCTCCCAGCTACAGAAGTAGTATATAAAAATCAATATCTGCTACATTTTCCCGACGCATGCACTTTGATTCGTAGAACATTTCAAAATAGTATTCATATAAGTGCATTAAAAACCCTTTGGGTGTTTAGGCAATCTTTTTGTTGCATATCTGTTAAACGTTTCATAAAATAATAGCTGTGTAATGCACGAATACGCAGTTTGTTATTTTAATACTTTATATATTTTAGCACCCGATATGCTATTTCTTTCGGGAAACAATTAAACTGTCGTCCCTAAAAAATAAACGTTCCGTTACATAAGCCAGCTGTAAAACAAAGCATATGTATCATTGCACGGTTAACTGCTGATAATCTTTACTGCAATTTTTTTAACTTCTAAGTATCACACATTTTCAATTTTTACGCCTTCTTATAGGGAAAAATACTAGTTTTAACTGAAATTTGTTTTATAACTGTATCTCAATTTATTTTTAAGATTTATTTTTGTAGTTGTTAATGTCATTTCTGTAATGGTGGCAACTAAAGTGCTCCATTTCTGTAAACATTAACGAGAAAATCCAGAAAATAGTTCAAAATAAGTAGATTACTATATCTTTTTGTTTCCATTTTCTTGTAAGAACTAAAAAAAAAATTGTAATTAAAATACGTGTTATTTTGAAAAAATATAAATGAATAATTTCTGATAAAACATGGACCTGTTATAAACTATAATTAATTTTAAGTATCCATATTAATGTTATAAACAAATGAGGGCATATAAAACATTATATAGCCTTTTTTTTGTCGAGTTTACATTGCTTTTGCTGAGATTGTGCATTATTCCGCGATTGTGGCATCATATGCATACTTTTCTATAGATGTTGTTTAAGACTGGATCGTAAATGTGGAATTCTTCAGCGGACAAAAATGACGTCGTTTTATATCAAATAAAAGATTGTATTTTAAGTCTTTAAACTGAAATATGTTTTATACTATCTATATTCATGAATTTTTTTTCATCGGGGGCGAAACTAAATTCTGAAAAAACTGAATTCCTGCTTCCTTCTTGTATTTATCTTGTGCAATAGTCAAAAGCAACATAAATCTTAATTCGTAAATGTAGCAAATATACTTTGTACCACCTCCTGTGTACCACATATAATGCACTACCTCCCAACAATGCATTTATGCACAGATCATTTTCTGTAATTCAATATAATTATTGCCTAGAAAGCGTCATTACTACATTTTATTTACCATTATTTTTTTTAAAATACGAATTTCTAATATTTTCTAACAAATTTTAATTCTATAAAATTAATATTGCCACAATTATTATTATTATTAACTGTATAAAAATATAAGTAACTGTAATATAAGATCATAAATTTCAATACTTTGTTACACTAGCCTTTTAATTCATTAGATATAACGGGAGAAAATGCAGGCTTTTAATTTCCAAATATTTTTATAATTAAAAGCAATAATGGTGGCTTTTATTATAAACACATTTTACATATTTTATTTTATTACATATCCGCATTATTCCTACGCGTTATAATGCGGAGGAAATGACGACGAGCGTTTTATTGGTATAACAATTACAGTAAGTGCTCAAATGTGCCACCACCAACATTGATACATACATGGCAGCGACTAGCAGGTGATTGGCATACCTTTTCGAATGTTCCAGATGTCTCATCTGTGAGATACCAGTTGACTCTGATGTGGACCTTATTGCAAGACTTTCAGTAGTTGCTGCAAAATATAATATTATATTAAATATTTTTATAATTAAAATTATTATATTGGAGAAAAATGAACCTTATTATTATTTTTTTTAAGTTTCTGTGCTAAATAATGGCTTCAGCTATTTTACGAAATACCTACTATTTTAAGTGTTAATTTACTTATTTCGAAAAAAAAAAGCATTCCTTTTAGAAAAATCCTGTACCATAATTTTCAAAACGTAATTTGTTTTTCATTTATTCTATATTCCAAATACAATTTCTTGCTTATTATAAGAAATTTTATAAAGTATAATAATATACAGGATGTCCACGAATTCATGGGCCAAACTGTAAGCGAAGGTAAAGTACACATAAAGAAGCAATTTTGGTAAACCATTGTGTGGTCGGAAAGGAAAAGTTTTGGCGAAAAACAACAAATGCGGAGGAAATGACGACGAGCGTTTTATTGGTATAACAATTACAGTAAGTGCTCAAATGTGCCACCACCAACATTGATACATACATGGCAGCGACTAGCAGGTGATTGGCATACCTTTTCGAATGTTCCAGATGTCTCATCTGTGAGATACCAGTTGACTCTGATGTGGACCTTATTGCAAGACTTTCAGTAGTTGCTGCAAATGTTCGTGAAACACTTGTAATATGTAAAAAGGTACGCCATGCCGATCCCTTGCTAGACGGGGGGCCATTATCATGTAACAAAAAGGGGACCATTGTTAATATAAGGGCCCATTGTTAAAATATCTGTCTTGAAATGTAAAAAATGTAAAATATTGTAATACAAAATTATACAGATATGACTCAATCAACAGGTTTTTACAGAAAAAAACAATTTTTTTTTTAAACGTATAAATATTTAAATTTCAAATTTCATTTGGCATGTTTGCTAATTTAAAGTTTATTTCACAGAAATAGATAGTTGTTTACGCTAACCACCAGTGCACCAGTAGTTTTTAAGACCATTTTTTTTTATCTATTAATGTTTATATTTATCTTCTATTTCACCGAGTATAGAAATTTTAGTTCGTCACCTGTATAATTGCATAAGTTAAACTTACCAACTCTTAAAAGTGTTCTAAGTAATTCCAAGATCAATGCACTTTTGTAGGCGAATTTTCCAAAGATTAAATGCTTCTAGCCATTAATGTCTTGCATTAGATGAAAAATATATTTTTACAGTCCCATGAATCTCATCTTCGGATTGAAAACAATTCTAACGTTTTTGTTTTTTTTTTGTTTTTTTTTTAACATCGAAAAACAGTTAAGAGTCATACATAGCTAGATCAGGAGAGTAGGGTGGATGTTATATCACTTTGATGTTTTTTATTCAAGAAATTCGCCTGTAATCCTTATTGAATGAGAAGATGCATTCTCGTAGAGAAATTTATGTCCGCTAACAATCACCTCTTGAACAATTTCAGGTAGACATTTAGTCGTGTAACAGTTAGCTGTAACTGTCTTTTGTTCCTCTAGCTTTTTTGCTTTGACCTGTCCTGTACTACTGAAGAAAACGGTATAGATTACTTTTTCATTGTTTGCTGTCTTTTCACTGTTTTTAGTTCAGATTCATCTCCAAAAACCCATACTTTACTTTCTTGACGAGTTGGAACATCAAAAAAGATATGTACGTCTCATCATCAGTTTTGAGTATCAAATAAAGATGTACCCACCATTTTAAAATAATTTTAGTGTTTCTTAAATTATTCCGACACGTTTCGCTTTTTGGTGTTCTGTTAAATTATGGAGGTCACAACGACGAATAAAATTTTTTATAAATTTTTGTATAGCTGCTGATCCAATGGTAAGATCATTCTGCTGTATATCATTTGATAGATGCAGCGATTACTACTGATTTGCATTTTTCGTAAGACCGATACATTTTCCGGAACTACATCTAGCAAAAGTCTTCCAGTGTGTTCTTCATCCAAGAGAGAATTTCGACCTCTTCTAAATTCTGTAAATCTTCTGTATACAATAGTACAAGATGAAGCTTCATATCGATGTGCTATTTGTAAAAAAATACCAATTAGTCAAATAAAGTTGTGAAATTTATTATAAGTAAAACGTTAATATTATCCTCATGAATGATGTTCTAGCTGAAGGAATCACAAAAAAAGATATTATTTCCAGCCGTATTTTTTATTATGAATATTTCATTGTTTAAGAGCGTATCATATGAATTAAGTTTTTTTCTACCGAGTGAAAAAGTGTTCAAGTAGAGAGTCGAACCCAAGTCCTTTGGTTTAAATTGTCTACGCTCTACGTGTTGCGCTTCCTGGGTTGACAATCGGTCGATGCATTTCACTTAGAAAACCTTATTGACATCTTATCTGCCGTGTAGCTAATTCAAGAATGGTATATCAGATTCCATTTCCAATAAAGTTTCTGAGGGAAATGTGCCCACCCTTTGTCGGTCCAGGTAGCTCAACAGACAGAGCATTGGCCATTCAAACCAAAGGTCTTTGTTTCGATTACCGGTGTGGACACCTTTTCAATCAGTTGGAAAAATATCAATTCGTGTAATATCTTTAGCAATCAGTATTATTGAATTTAAAAAGTAATAACAAAATTTAATCGTGCAGTTAGAATATTTGTTAAATCTGTGTTTTATTTACTTTATTTATTTATTTATAAAGCTTTAATTTATTGTAGAATATTATCCAAGAACAAATATTTAACGATTTATATTGTTTTAAGTGCAATTGTATTAATCTTCTATAATCAGGCTGCACGCTATAGAGATGAATTTCTTAAAAAATCATACTTAAAAATTATTCTAAAATCCGTAAAAAATCAGTAAATTGAGATACAGTTTCAAGAAAAACGCATTTGAAAGTACATTTTTCACTGGTTCGATGGTGTAAAACTTGAAATTGCGCGATGGTTAGGAGTTAATAAATTTAAGAAAAATGCGAAACGGGTTATCAGGTCGTTGTCATCGTCGATATGTCGTCAGTATTTGTCGCAGACTTATTTCTTTATTTTTAATGTATATATTGATATAAACATGTCTACATTCTTAGGAAAAACCACTTTTATATTTATACATCTGCGAATTCAAATATAAATAGGGGTGAGAAAATTGCTTACCTGTTTTCATCATTGTATCCACCGGTAGAAATTTAGCTTGCTTTATCCACTAATTCCAATATTCGATCACATGTTCATCACACGGCACGGTCTAGCTATATTTAACGAGAAAACATTTTTGGTAAATTAAATTATTTTGTTCAGAATTGAGTGAAAGCATTTCCTTTTTTTTTTTTTTTTTTTCAGTGAAATACTTCAGTTAGTGGTGAAGTTGGATTATAATTTAATTTCTTTCTTGGTTAAAATGTAAATTATAAATACGACAAATAGACATTATAATCGGTCGAATGAACGACCTGACATGTATGAAAAAGAACAACATTACTGAGTAAGTACAGAAGATAGGGCATAAAGCAGCGGACGCATCTACAATGAAACAGCAGTGAATGGGGGAAAAGGTTTGCGCTGCAAAATACATACATGGAATCATGAAATAAAAAAGTCAAGCGACTTTCTGGTTAGAGTCATTAAGAAAAGTTTTCCTTTAAAGTTTGTATTACGGTTTGTACTGTATAAGAGATATAAACTTATCAACAAAATTATTTTAAGTATGTATGGTCGTATCTATATGAGCATACCATGCATTCATTGATAATAAATTGGTACTTAAAATAAAACAAATAGATTCACTTTTGAGATTATTTTTAACAATGTATGTTTGACATATACAATTTTTTTTTCAACTAAAGTTTTTTTTATATTATGCATGCATTAAATTATAGCAATTTTCTCTTTTTTATTTCTCTAGGTAAGTGTTCATGAATGCTTGGATTTCTTGTCCACTCTATGTTTGAAATTTCCATGAGGTACTTATTACCATATTTCTAAGAATAATTTTACTTTTTAAAAGTCTTCAGTGATGTTTTGTGTCTAAAAGTCTACACAGATACCACTATAAACTAACAAGTTACAACTGAAAGTTTTTGAGTAACTATTTCAGACGGTATGAACACATCCTATCTAAAGCTGAACGGCAAATTTTAAGTAGAAAATAAATCATAATTCAAATTCTCTGTTGTTAGATTACACCAGGGTTCTCGCTGCCGCTCGCCATTGTGCCAAATCGCGACAAAATTCTTCATTTGGCGAGTAAACCAACAGTCGAATTCGCCAAATTGCGAGTTCTTAATTTGTGTGTGGTGTACCAATACAGTCGAGATTTTTAGACGCGTTAATGAACGATTGATTTTTACATGTTCCATCGCACCGTGTTATTTACATAGCTCTATTTATAGCGATACTGACTCAACACCAATTTAGTTTAACAACAGGCAAAGACACAGAAAGGATTATGCGATAAGTATTTCTTTATTGTCAGGTAATCACAATCTATGCTCCATCGTCGCGGCAGTAAAAACGCAAACAAAATTACTTACATTAAGCGCCAAATAGAGAAAATTTTTGCTGGAATGCAGTGTTGAAATTAGCCATTTACCATACTATTTATTAAATGTATGCAAAGTTTGATTGACCGGTTAATTTTTTCCAATCGCTCAAGGGGACGGTGAAGCATAAAATCCTTAAAAATATTTTTTTTTTATTTTTCTAAATTTCAACTTAAATATTATTCAAGGGTACATTATATACATTATGGCATGCATTTATCACAAAAAAATTTAAAAAAAATTTATTTTTGAGAAAAAAATGGAATTTTACGCGTCGTCTTAGAAATCTTCGAAATGACCCACGCGTCTTCAATGTCAATGAAAATCCCCAATATTTTTTATAAAAGTTTGGTTTATATATATAAATAAAATCAAGCATCGAATTTTATATATTTGAATTTAAAGAAAAAAAATTCAAAATTTCAAAAATTTTTCAAAAAAAAAATTTTTTTTAACCTTTAAATTCAAATATATAAAATTCTCTATTTTATTTCTATATATAAATCAAACTTTTATAAAAAATATTGGGATTTTCATTGATATGGAACGCACAGGGGGCACTTCGAAGATTTCTAACACGACGCGTAAAATTCCATTTTTTTGTCAAAAATAAAATTTTTTTTAATCCTTTTTTTGTGATAAATGCATACCATAAATGCATATAATGTACCATTGAATAACATTTAAGATGAAATTTACAAAAAATAAAAAAAAATTGAAAAAATTTGAAATTTTGAAAATTTTTCGAAAAAATTTCAATTTTTTTCAACTTTTTTTTTAACCTTTAAATTCAAATATGTAAAATTCGATGCTGTATTTTATTTCTATATATAAACCAAACTTTTATAAAAAATATTGGGGATTTTCATTGATATGGAAGACGCATGGGGCATTTCGAAGATTTCTAACACGATGCGTAAAATTCCATTTTTTTCTCAAAAATAAATTTTTTTTTAAATTTTTTTGGGATAAAGGCATGAAATAATGTATATAATGTACCCTTGAATAATATTTAAGTTGAAATTTACAAAAATAAAAAAAAATTATTTTTAAGGATTTTAATCTCCACCGTGCCCTTAAGAGGCGAAATCTCATAGACATTTTTAGTGTATATTTTCACAACGGTAAATCAAAGATTGCTGTATTTAATTTAATTTTAGACGGCTAAAAGAATGTCTGAAACATTTACACATTTAAGAGACATTTAGAATGTACTTATTTTTAATAATTTCTGTAGCGGATACTCGAATTTCTACTGTATAAGCAATTACAAAAACTTAAGTTATTTTAGAACATATTGAAAAAAGGGATACAATAGGGGTTAAACATAGATCTTTCAGTGTTTCAAGCCCAATCAATTTTGCTAACATTTCTGTTCATTTTGCTACTGTTTTTTATTTCTTATTCGCCAAATCGCTAATTTTGGTCAAAAGACAGCGACAACACTGGATTACACAGGTCTGCAACTAAAAACTACATAAGATTTAATGACAGTTTATTATAGATTTTTAATCACTGAAATAGGGAAACATATTTTTAAATTTCTTACGAAACTGATGTTTTCAATTTAATTAAGCGAATTTGTTTGTTATCTATTTAACCTGAAATCTGGTATCCTATTCTTGAGTAAAAAACCATATGCAATAATGATTTCATATAATACTAATATCATATTTCTAAGAGGGACACTCAAGAGAAATACAAGTAGAAAATGCCAGGAATTTGATGAAAGAACAAAAACAGTTACACGCAGACATAACCTTGTACCATGATTCACCCAACAACTTCGGAAATATTAAGTGTAAGCAGGGTTCTCGCTGGCTTTTGACCAACATTAGCAATTTGGCGAACAAGAAATAAAAAACAATAACCAAATAAAAAAATAAATGTTAGCAAAATAGATTTGGCGTGAAACACTGAAAAATCTATCTTTAATCCCTTATTGTATCTCCTTTTTTTAATATGTTCTAAAATAACCTTTTTTTTTGTAATTGCTTATAAAACAGAAATTTGTCTATCTGCTACAGAAACTATTTAAAATAAGTACATTCTAAATGTCTCCTAAATGTGTAAGTGTTTCAGACATTCGTTTAGCAGTCTAAATAAAAATTCAAAACAGCTATTTTTGATTTACCATTGTGAAAATATACACTAAAATTTATTATGAGATTTCGAGTCTAACAGATACAAAAAAATAACTGGTCAATGATACTTTACATACAACTTATAAATAGTATGGTAAATAAGTAATTTCAACAACACCTCATTCCAGCAAAACTTTGGTGCTCTATTTGGCCTTGATGCGAGTAATTTTGTTTGTATTTTTACCGGCACGAGGCGATGCAGGCTCATAGATAGTTTAACATACAATAGAGAAATACCTATCGCATAAACCTTTCTGTGTCTTTGACTGTTGCCAAATTCAACTGGTGTTGACTCAGTATCTCTATAAATAAATAATAGAGCAATGTAAATGGCACGGTGCGATTGAACATGTAAAGCGCCATCAATCGTTCCGCAACGCGGATAAGAATCTCAACGGCAATGGCACACACAAAAAGAGTACAAATTGAGCACTCGCAATTTAGCGAGTTTGAGTGTTCGTTTACTCGCCAAATGAAGCATTTTGTTGTGATTTGGCGCAATGGATGGCGGCAGCGAGAACCCTGTGTGTAAGCAAAGGGGAAAGTATAACTTGGAACTTGTACTATAATTTTTAGCATAGTAACAATTTAACTATGCTTAAATGCTTAAAATATCGATTTTTTTCATCGCAGTTGTACTTTTCTAATGTAAATTCCTCATGTCTTGCAACAAAACTGTACGTGATGGAGGAAAATGAAGATCACTTTTGGATTCAGCATCCTAAAAAACATATAAAAAATCAAAAATATCCTATGCAGCTGCAAAAAAAGTTTTTTTTTTTGGCAGAGCTGTGTTATTTAATCTGGTTTACTACACAGTTTTGGTAAATATTGAGGAACGCAATAATCCTGAAGGTGTGTAAACTCTAAACTTTTTAGAACTACCATATTCGATGAAGCTTATTGATCATTTTAGTTGAAGCAAAATGTGATTTTTTAAAAGTAAAACAACGTGTTATACAAAGTTTTATTTCTCATTTAAAAAAATTGTATTATCAGGTATTAGATGTCGTTAATCGGATTTTAGGAGACATTATTCGACTACCAAAATAGATAATTCTGCATTCAGTAATCAAAAAACATTTTGTTTTCTCTTTTTCATATATATCTATACATTTTTTTTCAAATGTTCCAGTGCAATATATTGCATTCATTTGTTTTCCTCCTATAATTTAGCCCCACCAGTGTCTGAAAGGTTCTGCTCTCGAAACTGGTAGACGGGAAGTGCTGGGTTCGATCCCAATCGCGCCTATCGGCCTAATCGTTCGGAGTTTTCGTGGTTTTCTTCGAACCATGGATTTCCATGCGTTAATACGGGTTAGGTTCCCTTAGAAAGACCCCCACGAAGGGCACTCCCCCTCGGGCCTATATCCCTAGTGTAGATAATCGGCCGTCACAAAATCAACCAACCAACCAACCAACCTCCTATAATTTAATAAGCTGTATAATAGCATTTTCATTTTGCAAAACGAATAAAATATTATTAATTTAAAATGATTTCGGCTATGCTTGATATAAATTACTTCATTAATAATATAAGTAATTAACATAATTAGTTAAATGAAATTATTAATTATATAATTAATAATCAGCTTCATTTTTTCTTTTGCATATATATATTTTTTTTTCAAATGTTCCATTGCATATTTTAAATATATTGCATTAATGGATTTTCTTCGTATAAAGTAATAAACTATATAATAGCATTTTTCATTTTGCAAAATGAATAAAGTTTTGCTAAGGTAAAAGTTTTTCGTCCATACTTCATATGAATTAAAATTATATGCTTAAAAGCGCTACCACCTAGTCACAAATTTCGAAAAATCGATTTTGTTGCAAGTTCCAGTTTTAGAGGCTTGATCAGCTGAAGGGGAATTAATTTTATGTATTGGAATAGATTATTCTATGTATATTAAGAATTTATACGTATCGTACTATAATTATAACAAAAAACTCGTTTTCCTCAGGAGGGTATTTTTTAAATTGATGACGGCTATTACATAAAAAGTACTGAATCGATTCACTTCTAATTTTGTAAGCTCTTTTTCCTATATAATTATGTAAACACTGAACGGAGGGATTTTGTTTTAAATCATGAAAAGTTTTTTTAAAGATAAAAATTGAACTTTCTCTTCAAACAGCCAATTTAAAGAGAAGATTTTTTTTTTATTCCTTCAACTCTAGAACCTCTAGAATAATCCTCATTTAAATAATAACCAATAGGTTTTTTTTTTTTTTTTTTTTTTTTTTTTCAGATAAACTAAATTTAAGATACAGTAGCCCGCAAGACACACACAAAAAAAAAAATAAAAATAAAAATTAAGTTAAACATAAAAATACTCGTCTGAAGAGCAGCAATAACTTTAAATATACATATATTTAATAAAATTTCAAAATTATCCTTAAATATTATATTATACAATAAAAATAAAGTGAAAGAAAAAAGTAATTGCTCATTGAAACTCGTAGGATTTGCAAATCCTAAAACTTTCTTCTATCTCATACATCATAATATTTAAAAAAGTAGTTACAAATGTTAATACTTCAATATTATTTGTCCAATGCTATACTAACTTTGATTTTCATCTTAAATTTCTGCTTCAGTCAATTAATCGGAGTAAAAACGATTCAATCTGGATCACAATACTTATTAAAATCAATAGTTTTTCTTTATTTCTTTATTCTGTTGTACATCGGCCGGCTTAGTAGGAAGTGAAGTTCCCGTCGCTACATGAGACGTCGATGTACTGTAGAAATACGAAAAATCGAGAAATAGAAAAATCACTCTTACAGCGCTCGCTTCCAGCGGAATATGTCCAAATTCAAGGACGTCCTGCTTGCCATAGCCAAAAACATACAAAAAATTTTTCGTTCAATTCTATGCATAACTTCATACAATTTTCGATGGAAAAATAATAAAAATTGCGCATAAATCGCTATCACATCGTCCCCTTACAACGGAAGTTTTCCAAATTCAAGCAGGACCTTCCCGCCATAGCCAAAACATATACAAAAAAAAAAAAAAAAAAAAAAAAAAAAAAAAGCAATTTAACAAATTACAACGACCATTTGGAAAATGATTTTTTCGAAGACTAAAATTTAAGACATAAAAAATCGCACGAAGTTGATCCTACATTACGTACGCCATGGATTAAACCATAACATTCCTGGATCCATCATGAACAAATTTTAAAAGAAATTTCAGTTTTAAAATTTTCGGTACTGTAAATTTTTAAACTTCTACGGAGCTGGCCATACATTACGTACGCCGTGAATTAAACATTAATAGTGTTATTACACGTAAAAATTACCGCATTTCATTCTTGTTCGGGAAAAGGCTCTTCTATCATCAGATTTCCAAAAAATCTCACGACCAAATTTAAATAAAATATCATTCTTAAACTTCTAAACATCCGCAATATTACTTTTTATACCGTCGGATAGAAAAAAAAATGTACTTTTAAATGCAATTTGTTTGAAATCTGTATCTCGATTTGTTTCTGATGTATTAATTTTTTTTTGTAGTTTTTATTACTTTTTTGTCATAGTGGCAACACTCTGTTGTCCATCGTTGTTGAAACCAAAGGGAAATACAGATTACTGTATAGACCAATCAGATAACGAAAAAATTGCGGATTAAACCAATGAAAACGTTCAGATATGCTTTTGATTTCCTACCCTGATGAGAACAATAACCATTTTTCCAAATGGTTAAAAAGTTTGGTTCAATTCTATGCATAACTTCATAAACTTTTCTGTGTTACAATGGCAACACCTGGATACATTCTCCTATTGAAGATAGAAGAAAGTAGAAAAAGAAAATATAATTTTTTCTACCGCATGACATATAGATGAAACCGATAGACATACGGAACATAGGTGAACACCTTAAATTTTGCGATCATTTATAGACTCGGGATAAAGTTTCTTTCAATATTTTTTTAAGGTAAAAAGAGATTTATTATTGGAAAAAAATCCTTTTTAATATCACTAACTAATAAACTACGGAGCAATAGAGACATTTCATACACCCAAGCAGGGTGTGAATGCATCATAATTCTGTATATGCTTTTACGTATAAACACAGAACTTTACTTTCAACTTCAATTAATATCTCTCTCTGGTGTCCTTTGATAGTGCTATTTTAAGTACAAAACTATATTTAAACATGTAATTAAATTGTACAAATTGCGTCTATGATCAAATTCCTCTTATGAAATTTAGATGTCGTCTTATAGCCTTACTCGCCTTTCATGTCGCCTGATCTAAAAGCAGTTGGGTTAAATTAACGATCGTAACAGTGAAACAAGTCAGCTCAGCGTTAGATTGATTTGTTGTTGTGATTTTGAATAAAGCTATCTGGAATTTCTCTGCAATTCCCCCACTATTTAGAATCTAGTGAATTTAAATTTAATCAGAAGCAGCATGCATTGTAACAGATCAAATGTTGTTAAAATATTGCTGTAATTTTTATTCTTTAGTTGTATAACTTAAGAAGTGATAAAGTACATAAAGATTATATTAACTCTAAATAGAAATTTAGATTGATTAAAAAGAAATGATCATGATGAAACATAAATATAGACTAGATGTTAGAAGTAGTTTAGCTTTTTATCAGTACTATAGAAGTCATCGCATGACTTTTTCAAAAATTTAAGAGTGTAATTTATTTGTTCTCATGTCTAATGTTTGTTATTCAACTAAAAGGAATAAAAATATTTTATTTACATTATTTACAGCAGCTGCTAAACGCAGCTCTCAGAACAAATCATATCTTACAACTGCGCAGAATATTCTCGGCTACATGCAAAGCCATACAATTCCAGACTGCCCGTGTATGGTGCTGCCATCTATTAATACAGATCGTACTAATTGTTGGTTTGCGATATGACACCCCTCCCCTCATAGTTCAAACGAACTACAGGCAATCTTGCTCTTTGACTTCTTCGAACTGGAGTACTTTTCTTACAGTCTACGTCATAAGTTTCAGTCAAATTGTCTTTCACAAATTTATCTGTCGTAACATCATTTTTATTACTCACAACCTGCCACAATATCATGCGAAGGCTGAGATTGGCTTGGTTCTATGGTATCATCATTATTAAGCTGTTCTTTTATTTTTCCATTAATTCCAGAAAAACGGTTTTGGTTAACCCTTTCATACCTATCATAATTACTGTAATTTTTACCACTACGTCCCACATTTTCAACTTTGTCTGACATTAGTTTATCATTTCGATTTATCTCTCTGGTATTTCATCACTTATCTCTTTATTACGTCTCAACTGATCAACGTGACGCTTACACATTATTCCGTCACATCTATATACTAAAACCCATCTACTCCCCAATAATTTCATAATTTTTCCTTTTACCCATTTCTCCCCTTTTCCAAAATTTTTAACAAAAACTAAATCATGACTCTTATATTTGTGAAGGGGTTGTTGTATTTTAGGTTTTGATGGTAATACCAAGTGAAGGGCTGTTCGAACTGGCCTTCCAAACATTAATTCAGCAGGAGTTTTACCAGTCACCGAATGAGGAGTGGGATGATTTTCTAACAAAAATCGTGAAATTGACAATGTTATGTCAGTTTTATCTAGCTTTTTAAGACAATTTTTCACAGTTTGCACATACCTTTCCGCTTGTCCGTTCGAAGACGGATGATAAGGTGGAACAGGCGTATGCTTAATTCCATTATTTTTAAGAAATTCCTCAAATTCATCTCTTGTGAACGCATGACCATTATCACTGACCAATTCAACAGGTAATCCAAATGTAGCAAAAATTCTCCTTAATATCTTAATTGTATTTTTACTATCAGACTACTACTACTTACTATCAGGGTACTATTTCTACTTCCAACCATTTAGTATAACAATCGACTACTATTAAAAACATTTTACCTTCAAAAGGACCGGCATGATCTACACTGGCCTCTAATAGTTAAGGTACAGGGACTGGATGCTTTCGATTGCACACGTTTTGTCGAATATCTACAAAAATTATTGGCGAATTGTTCTTGAACTTCTGGGATGAAAAGAACATGTTTGATTTTATATTTATCGGTGAAGATTTAGTCGGGGGTACAATTAGGGGGCTAATAATAAATTTAATAATAAAATAATATTTGCGATCACCTATGTAACAGGAAAGGTTGGAAATGGTTTGTCACTGTGGTAAATGACTAATTGGGTCCTGTTCAATGTTTGTATGCATTTGTGTAAGCATAGCACTCATATTCGTGAAGATGTTAACGTTTTTGTGAAAAATTCAAAAGGTTTTTTGTTTATAGCATACAGAGTTTTCAACCAAATTTAACGCAACTTTCCAAAAACCTGACAATGAGTAGTAGAAGGATTATACTGCAATTAAAACATGAATATATTGAATATTTGATGAGATATGGGTATTTTTATGAAATACTTTTTAACTGCGCATGCGCGGAAGATTTCAAAATTTTTATTTCATAATTTGGTAGTAAGCTATTTAGGTCAACTTATATAAAAAGTCCAGTCAAATATCGCAAAAATTCACAAAGATAGGGTCGATATAGTGAGTTGCTTCCTAAAAATAGCTTTATTATAAGGGATTTTCCACAACTTTTCATTCAGCTCGCTATATCTTTCTAAGTTTTCACAATATTTGATTGAACTTTTTTTTTAAGTTTCCCCAAAATACTGACTACCAAATTATGAAATAAAAATTTTGAAATCTTCCGCGCATGCGCAGTTAAAAATTATCTCATAAAAATGACCATATCTCATCGAATATTCAATATATTCATGTTTTAATTGCAGTATAATGTTTCTACTACTCTTTGTCAGGTTTTTGGAAAGTTGTGTTAAATTTGGTTGAAAACTCTGTATGCTATAAACAAAAAACCTTTTGAATTTTTCACAAAAACGTTAACATCTTCACGAATATGAGTGCTATGTTACACAAATGCATACAAACGTTGAACAGGACCCAAATAGTCATTTACCACAGTGACAAACCATTTCGAACCTTTCCTGTTACATAGGCGATCGCAAATATTATTTTATTATTAAATTTATTATTAGCCCCCTAATTGTACCCCCGACTAAATCTTCATCGGGAAATATAAAATCAAACATGTTCTTTTCATCCCAGAAGTTCAAGAACAATTCGCCAATAATTTTTGTAGATATTCGACAAAACGTGTGCAACCGAAAGCATCCAGTCCCTGTACCTTAACTTTTGGAGGCCAGTGTAGATGGATCCTTTCCCTGGGCAGTTCAGATTTCCATTTCAAGGGTTCCATTTTGGGACAATCCCTCGCAAACATCGGACATCTATTACAAGAATTAGCCATTTGTTCAATTTCTTTATCCATATTTGGCCACCAAACTACCCCCCTAGCTTTCGCTTTCATTATTGATATACCCTGATGAACGGAATGCAGTAATTTTAATATATATTCACGGCCTTCCTCTGGTATGATCACTCTATACCCCCACAATAGACAATTTTCTAGATAGGAAATTTCCTCCCTTCTACGAAATTATGGTTGATTTTCTTCTTGTTTAACCTTCCGCGGTCATCCATGTAACACCCGCTCTAAAAATTTGTTTAGTTACAGGGTTTTCAGTTGTCCACGTTGCAATTGTTTTAGAAGTAATAGACCAATTTTCATTATTTGAAACAAACATTATTTCCGCAGGATTACTCACTATATTTAATGTTTCTGGGAGAGGTAATCTACTTAATGCGTCAGCATTTTTATTATTTTTACCCTCGCGATACTCAATAGTATAATCATACCCAGCTAACATTAACGACCATCTCAGCATTCTAGGTGATAATGTATCAGGTGCCTTTTTAACAGGATCAAATAATTTAATTAAAGGTTTGTGATCTGTTATAATTTTAAATTTTTTTCCAGCTAAATATTGGTGAAATTTAGTGACACCAAACATTGCAGATAAAGCTTCTTTATCAATCATAGCATAATTTCTTTCAGTTTTATTTAAAGTTCTCGAAGCATAAGCAATAGGTTTCTCTTTACCCTCAACAATGTGGCTTAAAACTGACCCTATACCATATTCAGAAGCATCACAGTTTAAAACTATATCTTTGTTTACATCATATAATTCTAAAACAGGAGATGTACATAATAATTGTTTCACTTTTTGTAACGCTTTTTCATGCTTTTCTGACCATGTCCAGTTTAAATTATTATCTAATAATCTATGTAAAGGTTCTAAAACATCTGAAATATTAGGCAGGAAGTTTCTATAATAAGAAATTATACCTAAAAATGAACACAATTGTGACACGTTATTTGGAATGGGAGCATTCAAAATAGCATTAACTTTTTCTGGAATAGGCTAATACCTTCCTGAGATATTTTATGACATAAATAAGAAACTTCTGAAACCATAAATTTTAATTTTTCTTTATTTAATCTTATACCATGCTCAGAAAAGCATTTCAGAACACTTTCAACTGTTTCAGAATGTTCTGATTCATTACTAGCACTAATGATAACATCATCTAAAAATACACCAACATATTCAAAAAAATTTTAAATATGTTCAATTTTTCTTTGGAACATTCCAGGAGCACATTTTACCCCAAATGCTAATCGTAACACATTGAATAAACCTTTGTGTGTATTTATAGTCAAGATATTACTACTTTCGTTATCTAGAGGTTGTTGTAAATAAGCATCTGTTAAATCAAAAACAGTAAAAAATTTACCCCCTGATAATTTAGAAAATAATTCTTCCATTCTAGGAAGAGAATAATTATCATTTTCAGTATTAGCATTAACTGTTGCTCTATAATCACCACATATTCTAACAGAACCATTAGGCTTAGGAACAATTACTATAGAACTAGCCCATTCTGAATGATCAACAGTACAAAATATCCTCATTAGTTAATTGTTCCAATTCTACATCAGTAGCTTTTCTTAAAGCAAAAGGAACAAGTCGAGACTTAAGAAAAACTGGTTTTGCATCTTTTTTTCAATTTAATTGACACGGGAGGACTCTTTATTATCCCGATCCCGTCAGCAAAAACTGTAGGAAAATTTCTAATTAAATCATCTTTCGAAATGCTTTTAATCATATTTGCATTAGGCCAAAATAATTTTGATGCTTTTAACCAAGTTTTTTCGATTAGACTCGGCCCTCCTCTTTAGTTACCAATATTCTTAAATCCGGAATACAATAATCATTAACAACAGCATTTACTTTTAATTCCCACAAAACAGTTAAAGAATCTTTAGTAAAAGTTTGCAGCTTAATATTAGATTTAATTAAAGGCAGCTTACCTGAAAACAATTTATGAGCATCACTTTTACTTACGACAGTATGAGCCGCACCACTATCGATTTCAAATTGTATATTTACACCATTTATTTTAACAGATTTTACCCATGTTACGTTATTGGAGTTGTCGTCCATGAAATTTAAACAATATTCTTCCTGAACAGTTTTAATTTTTCTGTTCTTAAAAGGTTTCTCACTTTTCATTCCAAATTTTCTATTTCGACAACAAATTTTTAAATGACCCAATCGATGGCAGAAATGGCATTCTGCAGATTTAAAAGGGCAAAACGTGGGATTATGATTTTTAGAACATCTGTAACACGTTTTCTCAGGCGCGAATTTATCTTCTTTAGGCTTAGGTGCATGAGCGAGCTTCTCCACTTTCGATTTCTCTCCTATCGAAACACGCACTTGATTGACAGTCTTACTATATCCAATGTGTAGGGATTTCACTCCAGCCTCAGCTATCTCAAATGACTCAGCTATTTCTATTGCAGTTTGGAACGTTAAGTCTCTAGAATCCAGTAATTTTTGCTGTATCTTCTCATCCTGTATCCCAAATACGAACTGATCACGGAGGCGGTCATTAAGCGTATTTTCGAAGTTGCAATGTTCGGATAAACGACGTAACTCTCTTATGAAATCGGCTATATTCTCTCCTTGCTTCCTTAGTCGTTTCTGGAATTTAAATCGTTCCACAATTTCACTAAGGCGTGGTGAAAAATGATCATTAGCTTTCTTTAAAAGATCCTCGTAACTGATTTCTTTCAGCGTATTTGGAACAATAATATGTCGTAAAATAGCAAACGTTGTTGTTCCAATAGAGCTTTGTAAAATATTCTTCTTCATTTCATCATTTTTGATGCTATTCGCTGAGAAATAAAACTCAATTTTCTCGACTTTAAATAGTCCAAGGAACATTCGCATTATATTCTTCTAAGCGTCCCAGAGAAATTATTTCTTTATCGGCCATTTTTCGTGCCACTTTTCTTTTTTCTTTCGAAAAAAAATTTTTTTTTCACAACATTTCAATTTGGGTTAAATCCCATTTTCGTCGCCACTATTATATCGCCACACCCTTATTATAACTCTTAACTAAGGAAGAATGCATAACTTATAAGATTACTTATAGTTTTTATTTACATTATTTACAACAGCTGCTAAACGCAGCTCTCAGAACAAATCATATCTTTCAACTGCGCAGAATATTCTCGACTACATGCAAAGCCTTACAATTCCAGACTGTCCGTGTATGGTGCTGCCCTCTATTAATACAGATCGCTACTAATTGTTGGTTTGCGATATGACAAAGTACTTATATATGGAAGCGCTTCGACGTGGCCATTCAATTACATTACTTTTTGATTCAAGCAAAATAAAGAAATGACCAATATTTTACCATTCGGATTCCATCTTTATTTATACATTTACTTAATTATTTTTGCAGTGTGATACATTGTAGAAGTATCTAACTGCACTGTAAAAATTTACTCAAAATTGTGATTTATGGACCACATATTTTACACGCAATTTATTTTTTTATCTAAAACATTGTAGAAACACCATTCACATTAAAAAGATTTCATTTGACCAGCGTTAAAAAAATTATCGTCAGTAATATTTCCTGAATCTCGAAATATAATGTAATTTTATCTCTATCCTGAGCAACGAGAGTGCATCATACTAACATTAAATAACTGTTCCTTATAAATTCAGTTTAATGATGGAACAGTCTGGCTTTAAAATGACTGTTTTCTTTCAGTGAAACGTTTTAGGATGCAGGAGACAAAGCTTATCACACTTCATTGGTCAAAGTACCGCAAGCTGCTGTAGTTCTACAATAGAATTAAATAAAACTTGCATACAATTTTTATTTTGATCATAATATTTAACATATTACATTCATATATATGGGTTTTAATATTTGTATGAACCCATAAAATATTTCTTAAATAAATTTCAAATAATGATAAATATTATAATTTGAAATATGCTACATGAATGTCGTGAAATAATTAAGGAATTGACATCTTAAACTTATTGTGAAGAAAATAAAATTTTCTAGTTTCTTCCAATATTTTCTGCAAAATACAGCAAGTGTCTGTTACAAAGATGAAAGAAATGTTTTGAATTATTATTTTTAACCCTTTCCGACTCAAAATTCTAGTGTTGCAAAAATATTGAAATAATTCAATTACAGCGGGACATGAGACCAAATTTATTCGAAACTAAATAAAACTTGCGCGTTTTTTTTTTTCGCCTACAATCTAAAATTTAAAAAAAAAAAAAAATGCATTTCAGAATACTGATGCCATTGTAGAATTTGAGTATTAGAATTAAGTGCAACAGAATTTAACTCACCATGCCGGAAAGGGTTAAGGGGGAATCTGAACGGAATTCTCACTTCACACCCCTTGACTTGTAGCCAACTTCTAACCACTAATCAAACAGGAAGATATCTTCGTGCTATAAAGTATCAGAATGTGAGTGCGTAGAACTATTTGTTCAAAATGGCTGTTGAACAGCCTAATTTTTTAAAGAAAGATGAAATCATTTCCGAAGTTGAACCATGAAGATTTTTTTTAAGTTAAGAAGAACGATAGTCTGCTTAATCTAATTATTGGGTATTTGTAAAGTTCGGAGCGAAAATAAAACGCGATAAAAAAGATCTATGCGTCAGAAAGAGATGCGGTTTACAGATAAATATTTAGCGTTGTACGGGATTTTGTATGACAAAGGCAAAAAAATAGTTCAAAATCTCGACAATAGAGAGCGCTACTGCAGATAATTCCATGGAATATTTCCATATTGCTCATACAGCGCAAGGTTCGGATATAAAAACATTACAGAAAAATGCATTTACACTTTTTGTATCCAAATATTAAGTTGTGTGAGTAATATGAAATTATTCCATTCAATTACCTGCACTAGCGCCCTCCACTGTCGAGATTTTGAACTATTTTTCTTTTGTTTTTGTAATACAAAATTCCATACCATGCTGAATATTTATCGGATTACAGCATGTCTCTTTGACCCATAGATCGTTTTTATAGCTATTTAGTTTTGCACCGCACTTTTGAAACACCCGGTATATTACATCATTGAATGATTAAACTTTGAACTAAACTTGTTCAGTGATGTGTGAATTTACACAACAATAGTTTTATAAGTTAAACAATACCCTCTGATGAATCTGGGAATTTACAACATTTCTTACCAGAAAATTTCACAAACACCGTACAAATTAAGGGGGGTCCGTGGCTAAAATTCTCAAAAAAGTGCAACTTTTTTATTGGCTTAAGAAAAAATACTGAGTTTTTAGCGTTAAATACCGCAAACCGCATGCTTTTATCTTCATTAGATCCAGAGATATAACACCCTTTGCCTTGAGAAGCGATGCATCAGCTGCCCGCCTGACGAGAACTTTAGCTCCATTTATGTCAGAACGAATTTTTTCGCGATTTGTCAATTTTAAAAGAATATATCTAAAGTTCCTTGCAAGATATATGTATGCAATTTTTAACAGAGGTTTTATGCTATATTTCCAACAAATTGTCCTCAGGATTTTTAATTTTGAGTGATAATTGTGAAAATATGCTAATTAATGCAAAACTCACTCATAAAAAAAACTTCCTTAATTTACTTATTTTTTTTTTTTTATAAAATTCCTAATCAATATTTTAAGAAATCCTGAAGATAATTTAAAATGACACATTTTTTGTTCACAAAAGTGTAAAAAGTTTGTAATTCGAGTAAGTACTTCCAGAGTTATATCAAAAATTAAATTTGTTTAAAATTTTACAATTTAAATTTTAAAATAATATTTAAATTTTTTCAGATTTTTTTTACATGCAATATTCTTATTATATTAAAAGGTATTTCAGAGAAAAATTTCATAACAAAATCTCTATAAATAAAAAATATATAGAATTTTGAGCCCTGGCCCCCATAACAATGTCCAGAAATGACCATATTAAATAAAACACTACTGATACAAGTTTGTTTTGGTGACAATTTGCACACAATATGATACTCTATATACTTTTAGCATTCAATTAGTCTTTCTTATTACTTACAGGTTCTCGGAATAAACGCTGATTAATTTATTTTCCGAAGAAGTACAAATTAAATTGGTGTTCTAAAAATATCGATATTGCTATAATTTATCAAAATATATTTTTCTTGTTTCATTCTTACACTCGGAAAAAGTTTCTGGGCTCTCTAATTAATGCTTTTGTAAAAGACCATTCGCAAACATTCTTGGAGGAAATAGATCGACAAATAAGAAAAGAAATAGCGAACAGAATCTTATTTAATTTTCTCATTTTTCCGGTGGTATATGATCCCCATTTTGAGAAGAACATCCTCTTTTTTTGTTTATATCTCGTTAAGAAGAAAATTACGTTCTTGTTTCATCATTTATCTTCAGACCTCAGACTGTTTTGAAGCGGCGCTGTTAAGTCTAGATAAATGATGGAACTCACGTTACCGAAACTACATAGATATCTATATATATAAGCTGTTCTCTGAGTGTACGTCCTTTATACAAATCTTCAATTTTTGACCGATGTGCACGAAACTTGATGTACATACGCTTTAGTAGAATAGGTAGCTGTCTACTTTAAAAAATCATCAGACCACTATTTATCCCTTTTTTTCTACCACCTTCCATAATTGAACATTATAGAAATATCTCTTTATTTAATTTTCTAATTCAATCATTTCATTCCTGTTGCCACACACTAAAAAGCGGCACAGTAATGAAAAAAAAATGATAACACGTGTATTTTGTTTTTACGAGCCAATAAAAATTCAGATTTTCTCGCTATGTTTTTGCATTTTTGAAATCGACTTTATTCTAATCATAAAATGAAATTTATTCCTGTATATATGTAAAAAAAATTAACTGAACATGTGTTAAAATGACGTAGTATCTTCATTTGAATGTTTTTAAAGTAAAAAAATCTATTTTAATACTGGAGTTTTAATTTCAAGAAAATAATTTAGGAAAAGATAATAATAAAAAAAATCGTTTGCTAGATATGACGTCAATTTCATTATTATCGTCGTATTATTTCATTCTAATTTATTATACCCGGAAGGCCCCTCATATTTGACACTTGCGACGCCGGGTAATTCTTCTAGTATGTTATAAAAAAGCATCTTTGGTGGTGTATACCGAAATGTAAGCATGAAGTATTGGCAGATAGGTACAGTCGTGGAAAAAGAAAAAGTAAAGAGCCCCTACTAACTGTGCAACAAATTATTTAAGGAGAACGTTACTGGTATCAAACAATTGGAAGTAAAGTCTACTTTTAAATTATGTACGTAAAATTTGCTTAGGAGGCCATCTACATATTAAAACGAACCGAAATTTTGTTTGTTTTTTTCCATAGCATTACCCCAGTTTGACATCATACATAAGTTCTACATCCTTCAATTACACTTAAAACAAATTTTCATGAAATCCGTACGATTAGTTTCATAGAAATTAATTATTTTAAAATGAGCATACTTTAGGGGCTGTATCCAAATTGAAGTTCGGTACTAGATTGATGAAATGCTACAGAATGACTGTGTAATTTCTATCGATGTAATATTTCTTGCCAATATGACCATTTCACTCACTTAATATGTTTTGACTATTACCAGCCTGAATTTTTCAATAAAAAGAGTTAAATATATATTTTTCAGATTAGGATTTTCTGTATATCATAGACGGTCCCTTAAGTCACTATTTTGACGTTTTTTAATCATAATTCGAAAACTACTTGAAGGAAATTTTGGAAATTGAGAATTTGCATAAAGCAGGACATAATAAGTATAAATCTATCAAAAATAGTAGGTTACAATTCATATTTTTTTACTATTCATTTCATAATTCATAATTCATATTATAAAATTTTTCAAATTACAAATTGAATGTATTTATGTTTGGGTTTTTAGTATCACAGTCTGCATAAAAAATTATCACATTAGGACGATAATTGTAGGAGATATTAATAAAAATATGAAAATGTAATTTAATAATAGAAGCTCTAAATTTTGAATGTTTATAATTCAAAAACTGATCATCCAAATAACCTAAAATTTCGTCTCTAGGGATACTTTGATTCGAAGATTTAAAATACATTGTCAAAATTGGGTGTTGCCATTGAAAAAACAATATTTGGTCTGTATTTTATTTGTAGATGGCCCCTAAGCAAATTTTATATACATAATTTAAAAGTAGACTTCATTTCCAATCGTTTGACATCAATAACTTTCTTCTATTATAATTAGTTGCAGAGGTAGTACGGTGCTTACTTTTTTTTTTTTTTTTTTTTCACGACTATTTACACTGAGAGTCTGCTGATCCAGGTAGTTATTCGAGCGTAAGACATAATACATGATTTTAGAAATAAAAGAAAATTTTATTAATTATTATCCTTATTTTAAATAATGCATACTATTTACTTAAAATTGATACTATACCATATTAATTAAATATAGGGGAAATTGTGCAATCTATCAAAAGTTTCGCAATCGTATACCCATCTTTAGCTACGCGGGGATCTATGAACCTTGAGGTCTATAAAATTCACCAGCTTATCCACTCTACAGTTGCACAGTTTTTGTTGATTTATGAAATTGTATTTTTAAACTAATTTTTTGGCGTTATTTAATAACATGCACCACTTTTACGACCCAAGTTCCAACTTTGAAATTTTCTTGCATGTTATTTAACCCTTTATGTCCCGAATTATTAATAAAAAATTGCTTGACCTCAATAATTATCTTTGTTAATGTCTGAAGATATCCAAAACAACTTATATAATAATAATGTGATATTTAGATAATTTTAACTAAAGCTAATTTAATAAACTAGATAGTATCCGTCAAGATTTGACGGTAGATAACTTGAATCTTTCATAGGAAAATTCTTGAATTTTTAATTAGTTGCTTTTAAAATCATTATTGAATGACGAATTACGTGATAAATTTCTATATTGTATAATTGATTCCTATTTCTTTAAGGCGAAAGATCGTGCGGTCAGTCTAACCTATTCAATGAAGTGAGATAATTTTAAGTTTATAATTTACAACCAATTATGCTTGCTTTTTATCAGAAAATTATCTAAAAATACCGGGTAGAGAATTTATTTTTACTTACTCCGCCCCTCCCCCCTTTTTTGAAAAAATAACAATATTTATTTATTTATTTTTTATAACTACACGACAATTAAAAACTGCCATGAATTTTATTTTTATCTGTCTCATTCTCTAAAAACCTAAATTTGAAACCTGATGCAGCTAACGATTTATAATATATATTTTTTATTACTTGAATTTTATTTTACATCTTTATACATTTTTTAAATGTAAACCTCGATATCAAGGTAATTTCTTATGTAGCTCTTATACGAATATTTTTCTTTCTTTGCGTTTTATTTTTTACTCAAATGAATGACAAACTTTTCTTTCTGACACACACATATAGTATATTCTTGATATTAGTCAGAAAATATAACAAAAATTTAGATCAGCTAAACTTATTTAATTAATAATTGCATGCAAAATATTTTAGCTTAAATATTTTAAGTAGAAAATCATTATTTTTTCAAAATATTATTGAGTGTTAAATTTTATTTAATTATAAAGCATTCAAATAATAATAAGAGGAAAATAAAAATCCTATAACTTCTCTTCCTAATAAAATATGTCATTTTTAAAATGAATTATCAACAAAAATATTGCACATTTTGACAGGCTTGGGCTCGAACCTGCGTCCTATACAAAAATTACAAAAATTCAGACCTTTAAACTGCTGCTATAACCCGCTACGCTAGCAGGAACACGTTTTCCTTCCTTTTAGATTGAGAAGGTTCGAAAAACAGTTAAATACGCAACAGTTCGAAAATACGCAATTGTCTCGAATTTGAGTTCTGATCTTACAGAAATAGTTTTGCGTTTTAATATTTATGATACCTTATTTTTTAAAAGAAGCAGTTACAATTTAATATGCTAGTTTTCCAGTCTTCGTGTGCCAGGCATAACTTTTAGCCTCAAATCACTGTTTTTATCTTCTGTGTGTAATATGACCAAAACAATATGACACCCCCGAAAATAAACTGTATCTAGCTCTTAATATCGACACAATAATTTTTTGGATTGTTAATAATGCTGAAAGAGCCAAATAATACTAAATTTTTGAAAAAAAGAAAAGCTTGTTTACAGTAAGATCGAATAGCAGACGAAGACGAACTTAAAACAACTTCTAGCTGTGATGTGATAGTTCAACTGAGCGAACATCTTTGCGCATCTGCAGCGCGTCACCGCAAAGGCAGACTTGTGCTTATATACTGTGCATAACTGTAGAACTTTAATTTAAAATTACGAGTAATTAATAAAATATTTGAATAAACGAATGTACGATAACAAATCTATGGCCAAATATCTTCATTTTAAAAAAGATTGGTGAAATTTGATGCAGTAGTTTCTTCTCACAGACTGCCGAAAGAAAACGCTTAGCGTTTTAAATATATAGACTGGTAGTTAGAGCTATTTCTGTAAAATATTTACACTAATTAGATTAATTAACAAAAAAATACTATTATGGAAATCTCACAATTCTTATAAGAGCAAGGTAAATAAATCTTTTGTGGTCCTATCTGTAACTGAGATGTGTTTTGTAGTTCCAAATTTTAAGACAACTTCTTTTAATAGGAGAAAAGCTACACCTATGTAAATGGTTGAAAAAATAACCACATTAAAAATTATTTAGCTTCGACTGTTTCGCTGTGCGTTTTAAATTTGATCCGGCAAATAATTTTGTATGAAAAGTACAATCTACTTTTATCAGTAGACGAATTAAACAGGGTTGCTGCAGGAGACTATTTTTTATTTATACCTTGCACCACTTTCTCAAAACAAAAATTATTGACATACTATTAGAGAACATTTGCAAGAGAAATATAAGAAAAAATCTTTTTTTTTTTTAATATATATATCTTCTATTTATATAAAATCCAAGTCTCTGTGTGTCCCTCACGATTCCGGTAGGACCGCCTCATTGAAATGAGTAATTGTTGAAAAAAACTAATGCAGGGTTACCACAGTAGCGCCAAATGTTAGCCAACTTGGTGATAGCTGGCTAATTTGGCGAAATTCCCATTTAAAACCATTAATCTTTCATAAAGGAGGTCGCCGAAATTTAATTTAAACTCCGCTCTTTTAAGATATTTTTCAAAATCTATGAGTGAGAATTTAAAGTACATCTTTACATCTTCCTCCCGATGCTACTAATAAAATAACCGCCAATAGACGACGCTGTACTGTGTGAGCTCCTAACTGCGCGATTTTAATGTGCTTTAGGTACTTTTCCAGTATAGGTGACTTGGCGAAAAAAGAAATTTGGCAACATATTTTCCGGGAACCTATCCACTGTTTCATTTTATATACACACGCATTTTTTCGCTATTTATACGATTTATTTAATATAAAAAAGACGTTTCTCTAATTTTATAAAGAAACAGATGTGATTTGTACATAAAAACATCAATAATATACATATAAAATAAACATATAAAACAAACAAAAACGCCCATCAAGTTTGTTTTCATAGCTGTTTATATGATTTGACAACAAATCTCGATATTTTTCCGTTATACGGACATCATGCCAAAGTGTATGCTAATGCGCCAATTATTTCAAAATGCTAAAAGATATTTGTAATTTTATGCCAGCAGTTTAATATGAGTTTTATTTTATTGCTTTATTTTATAACAGTTATTTGTTCACTTATTTTAAGTATATAATTGTGATTTAATGAAATAGTTCGTAAAAGTCTGGAATTTTCAAATGTTATAGTTTTTAAATGCTCACTTTAGTATCGACAATGTTTTTTCTTTTATTTTTCAAATGCTTCAATTCACGTGATTTTCATTTTGCGCCATCTATTACGCTTGGCGGCAATGGTATCCGTATAACGGAAACGAACCCAAATCTTACTTTCTGATGCCCAAATTACACAAAGCTTTTTTTTTTAAAAAACGCCAAAGCTGCCACAGTAGAAAAGTACCAAACTGTCTATTATTTTGCGCTATCTGTGTTATAGTTTGTACTATATGTAAGGGGTGTGGAGCGAAGAGTTTAAAAATTAAATATTAAAGTTTCGGCACAGATGTCCTATACATATTGGCGCGATTTTTTTCTGACGCCAATGTCATATACACAACGGGTACTTAACTGGCGGCAAACTGTCGTTATTTTGCTTGATATGGTAACCCGGATGTTGTTGTTTATGCTGTTGATGTTTTCGCCAAATTGGCGTATATGACAACTGTGCCTAAGTTTCTATAAAGCAGTATAAGACTGAAAAATAAAAAATAAAATAAATGCAAAATAAGACTAAAGAAGAAAGAAAAATCATGCGTTAAGCATAGAATATGAAACACTTTCCAACACATCCTGAATGCTTTAACAAAACTTCGTTATTTGGGGAAATAAGATAACTAAGTAAACATTTTAGAAGACGCATAAAAAAATTAATAAATTGATTTCAGCTGTTACCGTCCATAGCCAATAGTATCGTTATTACATGTCACTATTTAGCCAAAATTTAATTTAACCTACTCTTAAAACTACTGAAATCACATTTCCAGATATTATCATCCATAGACGGTTATGTATCCAATTCTTTGCGTGACCCTGTATATCATTTTATCTATATTCTACAAACATTTCTTAGTAAACAAAATGCAGTTCAGCGTAAAAACGCATAACTCCTTTAAAAACCACCTTTAAGCAATTTACTCTCATACTCAGTAACCCTTACGAATTCTTTTGTGTAGCCCTGGATATGAACTGTAGCATTTATACATACAGTATAGTATGCATAAATGTAGTGAAACATAAAAGCGCATATCATAATTAAAAATGCATTTCTAGCAATCATTGCTTATGTACAACTTCGGAGAAAAGTTGCTTGGCGAGAAAGAAGTTTGCCAACGTATTTTCTGACAACTTATTTACTGCTTCATACTCACAAGCAATTTTTTCCATATGTATGCAATTTATTTAGGTAGTTGTTAGCTATCCCGTCGACCAGTTTCGCCAAATTATATAAATCGCCAAACCACTCGCCAAATTATACAATTTGACATAATTTTTATTTTAAACAACGAAATATCAATTAAATTAGCAAAACATTAATAAAAATACAAATATAACGTCGAATTAAAAATCACTTGATGACGTAAGAAACACATGGTCATGTTTAATGTCAACCATTATTGGCATTTAATCTTACAATTTGGCGACAGTAATTTGGTCGACGGGATAACTAACAAGTACCTTTATTTAATGTAAAAAAAGCTATTTACCCATTTTTTATAATAAACAAAAGTAATTTGGCACAGATGTCATATTCGCCCCATATTGGCGCGATTTTTTTCCGACGCCAATTTAGCGAAAACATCAACAGCATAAACAACAACATCCGGGTTACCATATCAAGCAAAATAACGACACATTGAAGAGAGGGAACAGATGTCATATTCGCCCCATATTGGCGTGATTTTTTTTCGGTTGCCAATTTGGCGAAAACATCAACAGCATAAACAACATAATCCGGGTTACCACATCAAGCCCTTTAGCGCAAGTTAAGTACCCGTTGCCTATAGGATATTGGCGACAGAAAAAAATCGCGCCAATATGGGGCGAATATGACATCTGTACCGAAGAGAGTTAACTATCCGGTGTCGGTGTGTATATGACATTGGCGTCAGAAAAAAAATCGTGCCAATATGGGGCGAATATGACATCTGTGCCGTAATTTTTGCATAGATGTCATATACGCATCGGGGTTGGCGTGATTTTTCTCTGACGCCAATTTGGCAGAAATATCGCTTTCGAATACCAGTTACTTATATATTTTAAAATTATTTGCTATCATTTTGAAAAGGAAATAACTATAAATAAATAAAAGTTTGAATAATAGCTATAGAACAAAACAGTTTACATAATTAAAAACAGAAAATAAAAGTAAATAAACAATTTATTAATAAATAAAAAACAATAGCCGGGTTACCATAGCAGGCAAAATAACACCATTTTGGCGCCAGTTAGGTATCCCGGTTCATATCTGAAATCTGTGCCGCAATTTGTATATAAAAATATATATATATTTAGAAACGATTTTTTTTATGTATATAAGTGCATATATAAACAAAAATAAAAGTTCATTAGATTTGTTTTCATAGCTGTTTATATATTTTGGCAACATATCTCACTTTCTGATGCCCGAATTGCGCCAAGTTTTTTTTTTTAAATGCGCTATAATGGAAAAGTACCTAAATAAATAATTAACAGAAATAACCAATTATACATACTAAAACTTTTTATTTCGAGATCAAAACATTGCTTTTAATTTCAATTAAAAATACATATATCCTTGGATAACTTTAGTTGAAATTAGGTTCACAGCTTAATATCTCATTCCATAAACCTAAACAAACACAAGTGATTCATTCATCGTGAAACTTAAAAATTTTTTAAATCATTGAGGTAATCATTCACAAAGTAAGTTCTCCAACAATCAATGGACAATATTCTAATGACATCATAGTAGGTAAAATGGTGGCGGTATCGTTTGTTTATGGTTTGAAATCACAAAGATTTAATTTTGCAATGTCTCTTAGTTACATTATTTTATTGTCATATTTATGAGCTCAGAACAAAAGCATATTTTTTCATTATTTAGTTATTAAAGACGTAAAAAAATTATAAATGTGCATGATTTGAAAAATTTAAATAATTTTCTTTCTTAATAGTAAAAAATAACATCGGGATGTAACAGCGGGTTTAAGTTAAATAAGTTTAACTGTTTAATTCTGTTGTAATATTTAAAATAACTGTATTTATTAGGTTTCAGTAAACAACATCAGGGCCCGATTAAATTTTGAAGTTAGAGGAATTACAATGTCATTTCAGGACCTTTCTTTTGGAGAAGCTTTTCTAAATTTCATATATACATGGAAACTCTTGAATGTTAGAAATATTATTCTTAGGACTGACATAACATGAGAACAGCCTGCAGTTTTACACAAGTTTTTGAAAACTACTTTATATCAGAAATTTTGCTAAAAACTGGTTACTTTTTTGTTATAGCGGCCCACACTATTAGGATTATGACAAGTTGCAGCCAATTTCGCCAACGTCGTAACCAAGATCGCGAAGCACACACATATAATACCATGTAATACCATTTCGTGAAATCGTATACGATAATTTAATAGTTTTTACCTTACTTCAAGTGTAAAATTTATTTATTTTTAAGGCGTAACAATCTAAATTGTCCAATATATGAATTAAAAAAATGTAAACAAAGATTGAATAGACATGACCGCAAAAAGCCTCAAATCTGCATAATACTTGGAACCAAACTGTGCAGATTAGTGGTCTTCTACTGTACACAGTTTTTCAGAAATGTGTTTCGTTCTTTAAATGCGTTATTTTCATCTATCACTGCGGAACAAGCGAGAAAACTCATATTCTTGCACATGAGTTGTATATATCTTTATATCTAAATTTCCGTCATTTTTGACGGGCTACCTTTCTAGTATATATATATTTAGTGTTGCGAATAGAATAGAAAAATAGTCATCTGTGGTAACTTTGATGAAATAAATTTCATATATCATTTTCATTAATGGTACTTAAATGTACCGCCTGAGCATAAAGGGTTAATTTAAATAAAATGTCGAGTAAAATAGTTAGTCGAGTCCATTCTTTGTCATTTTATCTAAAAATTGGGAGTCGTGACGGACCCTATACCTAAGCCGAGCCTCTGTAATTTGTGCAGGTTTCACCACTTTCTCCGCGGACCTGGTCGGCAGAAAAACAATTCACAGAAGGGAAAATGTTTAGCACAGATATACCTGTGTAAACAACGCCATGTTTCAGCCCCCGGTGTGCTATTTCTTTTTCCCAGCTAATAAAGTGTTGTCTCCAAAAAATAACGTTACGTTGTATAAGCCAGCCGTAAAACAAAGCAGATGTATCATTGTACTTTTAAATACTCTACTGCATTCTTTTAAACTTCTAAACATCGCACATTTCCAGTTTTAATACCGTCGTATTGGGGGGAAAAGGTACTTTTTAATGCTATTTGTTTGAAAACTGCATATCCATTCATTTTTGAGACATTAATTTTCTTGTAGTTTTTAGCACTACTTGTTTAATTTCTGTAACTCAAGTACTCCATTTCTGTAGAAAGTAAAAAAAAAATGGTTGGAAATTTGCATTTGTTTTAATTTTAGGTCTTATATTTTCACAGATATTGTCAAAATCGTAGTGCAAAAATATGTTTTCCTCCCCCCCCCCCCCCCCACACACACACCTTTCCCATCTATTTCCCAATCTACTGAAACTAAAATTATGAAAAAATTGGTGGAAGTAGAAGTTAATTTCAACCTTGTAGGAAAACTTTATCGATTACCCTAGCTCACATAGCTTTTGAGGAAATCGCATTTTCCCGTTACGCACAAATTTCGATTTGCGGACGTTCAGCAAAGGAGTTGTGTTTCGTTGGGGGTACCTATCGTTGCAGAAATATAAAAGAATTGTTAATATAGATTTTCGATAAAAATTAGATTATTTATTATTAAAAATTAGCCGAGATATTAACCCTTAAAAACACGGCTGGTTTTTTTTTTGACATACATAAAAACACAGGCAGCATACTCTATGCACCATCGTCTTTTAAAGCTATGATAACAACTTTTAATGATATATTTTCGTAATGCAATGCATAGCTACTAATTCATATATATATTGCACGGAACCCTCTGTGCGCGAGTAATACTCGCATTTGACCGGTTATTTTAATCAAGTAACTTGTGTTAACGAAGTATGGGTGTACTATGTCTAAAACTTGTTGAAAAAATTTCGTACATAACCCCATTCATTCTTGTGCTTTTTGTATATGGATAGAAAACGGGATTTTGACATCAGAAATAATATATGTATGATCTAACTAACCTAAATTTCTAACGAGAATCCAATATACAAACCCGATATGGGCAGAAAAAACTTTCCAACAATAGATCATTCATCGTTGTACGCTACATATTAGTTGAGAAAAAGAGATGATGACAACATAAATAATATATATGATAAAAACGTTAAAAACATAAAAATGATATTTAAAGAAAGAAGTTTTGTCAAAGACACAAAATCTAAAAGTAACATGAATTCACTATTTGTAACAACATTTCTTATTTGTAACTATCCATTGTTATAATCTTTAGTTTTCTGAATGAAGTTTAAAGACTAGATTTGGTTCTGCCTCGTTAACTTTTATTTTATTTGACTACGATGTTTCCCAGTAGCAAGGGAACATTTGTTCCCTTGCTAATGTTCCCTTGCTTTGCATTGTAATCTTTTTGTTCTGGGAAAAAATAACTAATACAGTAGACTTTCTCAAATCCGCACAAATTGGGACCAGAGATTGTGCAGAATTTAGAATTTTGCGGATTTCTGGTCATTGCTTTGTTTGCATTTTTTAAACAGTAATTTGAATGTAATAATGCAATCAATATTATAATGAATGCTTGCAATATATTAAGACATTAAAATAATTAAGTAAAGTAATAAACTAAAATCATAAAAATTAAGATATTTTTTTAAAAATGATTAAATTATTAAAAGTAAAGGTCAGGTAAATAATAATAATGTCTAATTAAATATGCATAATAAAGATAAGATATATTTTTCTTGAATTATTCAATGAAACTTTCCCCAAAAAGGTACCCTATTAATTCACTTCAAAATCATAAAGTAAGGAAATTTTATTTCAGGTTTACCAGTGTTAATAACCAAAAACGCTTGATTAATACATAAATATATTTGATAAAAGCAATTACCAGTAATATCATCGGTATCTTGAATTTTCAGAAATAAATTTATACTTCCTTCATGAAAAACTAAAGGTTTAGCCATATTATTGAGAATTACATATTAAAATACATACGGAATAATATAAAACTATTGATTTCTGTAATTTTGCCCATACATCTGAACTGAAAGTTTCATTTTTTACAAGTGCGATGATGTGCAGATTTTAGGGTTGTGGATTTGAAGGAATCTACTGCAATTCAGTGTTTAATACTAAATATATATTCAGACACTAATAATAGCTGTATGTTTAAAATCCAAAAAACAAATCTCGGTAAATAATTCTCGGGACGAATGGGTTAAAACAAAATTTAAAAATTCGATGTTAAAAAAGAATAAAAATGGGAATTTCAAGTTCCATTTTTCATTCATTTTGGTGCCACTTACTTTATAGACATTTTTTAGCTTTATATTTCAAAATGCTTAAGAGCATTTCTCTTTTAATTAAAAAAAAAATGGATGGATATATATGTCCAATAGCAGAAATGAGTCTAAAATTTCAGCCGTCATTCATGTAATAAAATGTGACTGTACGCATATATCGCTCACCCTCAAAAAATGTGACACATCTCGCAAAATTCATTTTGCGTTTTATTCCACTAATAGGTTTGTCTTAGGTTTGTCTTGCTACACAAACAGTTTCATAAGTGTAGTTATATGGAAACTCCCTTTATTACGCTATATGTCCATTTGTGACCACAAAAGAGAGGTGGATTGTGTGAGGAGGTAAAATTACCCAACCCTTCAAACCTCATCCTACGTCTTCATTCTTAAGCGTTTTATGCTTTTATGCACATTTTTACTCCTGCATATAGTGCTAAATGCTGAAATTTCATTTTATAGTAAAATTATGGAAACTTTCTTTTGCCTCTCCTGTGAAATTTAGTTTTGTCGAGATGTGTTACTTTTCTTGCGGGTGAGCGATATGCATTTCACATTTATTTTTCTAAAATATATCAAGTCAGAGTTGAAACGAACATCAATTATTCGTAATAATCTTGTAATCTTATACTCGCTTTCAAAACTTAAATTAATTTTCGAGGTATTACTTTTTGAACACTTTCCAACAAAGCTGAAAAGTGTTGAATTTTGGTCTCTGGCCGTCTGGCTATCAGTCTGTCCACGGTCTAACTCGCATAAATACAATCGGATTTTCATGCAATTGATATATATGTTACGGTTAAAGCAAGAATTAAGGTTAAACCTAGGTTTAACCGGTTAAAGTGCGGATTACCCAGACATTGAGGATAAAGCCCGAAGATGTCCCAACGCTTCCATCTTTAACCGGTTAAAGCTAGGTCTAATCAATCTTGGTCGGTTTAAGCCCGAAAGTATTATAAAATATCATTGTAGAAACATATTAAAACCTTGTAATCAGAAGAATTTTGTTTGTACCTTTGTTGCAGAAACTGAATGAAAACATTTGAGTAATTTAAGAATTTGAATGCAGAAACTGAAAAGAAAAGATCAGTAGGGGTAGACCGGGGCTAGTTGGCCCGCTTTTTCTTCTAATAATTTTTAAAAAATTACAATTCAACATTTTAAATTTCTTTTTATGTTACCACTATCAGTGTACTTTCAGGAAGAAGTAACAATAGTAAAGTTTGAAAATAATAACTATAAGTATTAGTTTAGAAGCTCAAATTGACACCAAGTTGCTTGGGTCAACCTGCCCTGATTGCGGGGTAAGTTGGCCCACGTCACTTTTTAATGTTCTGATAGTGTAAAAGTTTAAGAAATGATCAAAATTTTACCAAATCTTAATTTTTATTTCTTTCGAACGAAAACACAATATAGCCTCCTAAATTAAAATAGAAAATTTTGTCAATTCACAAGATATCAAATTCACTTAAGTTTATCATAAATCCTCTTAATATTATCCACAATTTTTGTATTGACAAGCTTTTGATAGGAGCTATTCTTACAGCAAAAAGAAATTAAAAACAAAAAAAGAGTGTGTGTGTGTGTGTGGGGGGGGGGGGCAGGGAAGTTGTATAAGAAAAAAAAATCACATTTCCCTTAATCCGTTGCGGGCCAACATGGCCCGTGCCAAATGGGCCAACTAACCCCGTATCGCCATTTTTGTTTTTCATGACTGTAACGAATTATTCTGAAAGTATTTCAATTAAAAAACATACCCTACAATAACTACGAACAATTATTTTTCTGAATTATTATCTATCAAAATCTAAAATGTAATTTACAAACAAATAAAAAACGATTATTTATAAGAGAGGAAATTTACTCACCTTTGCAAAATTTTGAAAATTCTCAATAATTCTTTAACGGACGCTCCGACTTCAGTGGTGCTTATGTTGGAGGAGAAAAGCGAAGAAACGCATACTGGGCTGGACTGACAATGTTATCTAACGCAAAGTTAAAAAAATATTGCGACTGGGCCAACATGCCCCTATGGCCAACTAGCCCCGGTCTACCCTACTTTAAGAACAGAATTTACACAAAAGTTTGCACAAGAATTTAAAAATTAGTCCATGAATAACGTTTAAAGAGTGATTTAATTTTCACATTTTATTTGTATTTTAGATAACATTATCCTTTTTGTTTTCAATATTACCACAAATACAACACTTTAACCATGCATTTTAAACAACTGATGCACCTTAACAAATGTTATCAAACAGTATTTACTTCTTTAAATTGGATATTATTACTACATATTTTAATAATAATCTTATGAAATGGTTTAATCTTATAAACGAATAATAACATATGGGGTGGATGTGCCAGTAATGGATACTCTTAAGGAATTTCTTTAAATTTATTTCTTAATTATTACTTATAATTATTATATTCTGTATTTTTCAATATTATATTAATCTACAAATAATACTTAATTATTCTCATAGTCTCATTTCTCAATATGCATCAAAGTTTAATTGTAAATAACAGAAATATATCAAAACGCCCGAAATTCCAGTAATGGACACACTACAAAAAATAATAGATATAATTGTTTTTATAACTGTATTTGATATCAGAATTTAATAATTTCGGACTTGAACCGACCAATATTGGTTAGACCTAGCTTTAACCGGTTAAAGATATAAGAGTTGGAAACTCTTTGGGCTTTATCCACAAGGCCTGGGTAATCCGCGCTTCAACCGGTTAAACCTAGGTTTATCCTTCATTCTTGCTTTAGCCGTAACATATATATTAATGATGCTCGCCATGGCATGTTCTGCATTGAATATGCCCGTCAAACGTGGCAAATGAAGTGCGTTCTTACTGTAACTGGTTTTATAAATATTTTTTGCACCGCATATTGTACTGAATGTAATATTTTAATGCACTTCATAAGTACATATCCATTTCATTCTTTTTGAAAGGCTGTAACATCATTAAAATGCACTTGAAATCATTTTTTTTCCATTGGCCGTAATATAACGGAAAACTTTGGACTGTCCCTGTAATTAAACTATACAGCCGATTTTCATAAAATTTGAAATGACTCGACAAAATTTTGCATCAATTATTGCATCGGATGGACGGACGGACGGACAGACAGACAGACGGACGGACTGAACTTCGACTATAGGTGCTACGCATTTATATAATTACGGACGCGCCTAAAAATGGAATTATTAAATCTTTTATGGTAGCATTTTCTTATTAAAATTTAAAAGCAGAAACATATTTATATATATAATTATATTCGATTGTTTTTAAAACGGCTACTTAATCCTTAATAAAGAAATGCTTTTGTGCGCGAAAATTACATCATTTTTACAAAAAAACATGAAATTTAATTTATTAAGCAGAACTATTTTTTCATAAGTGCGTCACAATAGTATCATTTTCATTCCATCGGCTTCAAAATTAGAGTCCATATGTTTAAAGAATAAAGTGATTTCACCTGCGTGTAACTGAAAACATGCATTTTCATTGAAAAAAACAGAAGTGATTTAAAATAAATGCCTCAAAATCACATAATTTTCAAAATGTAAGTTTTTATTTAACGTAAATTTCAAACATGGTTCCCTGCTTTCACTCATTCGAAAAGTAGTAAAATTAATTTTATAAATGTGTCGATCATTTTGAAAACTAGCCATTGTATTAGCCATTAGCACACAGCATTTATGTAATTCAATATGATGTTTTAGAAAATGCTTAGGAAACACCATTACAACCTATAACACAACACTGCTACATCATATGCAACATTAATTTTCAAAAAAAGATCATTATTTTTCAATTTTTAACATTTTGTACCAAATTTTAATTAAACAAAATGAATATTGCAACCATTCATTTCTGGAGATAAACAAAGAAGGTAATAAACTGAATGTGCTTTAGCTCTCGTTTAATTGCTTTATTATCTAAATGGATGTTATATCAAAATGTGATTTTCCTTGAAAAAAACACAGTAAGAGAAAAATGTTTTGTTTATGGGTTCATTTTATCTTACATTCTGGAAACAAGATGATGGTTTTCAATTGAAATAAAAATATGATGAATGTGCATTAAAGCCTTATTTGGAAAAAAAAAATTATCGTACATTTTTAAAAATGAGTTTGCTTATTTCTATGATAACAATTCCTCGAAGAATATAAAACTAGAGAACAGGAATTCTGCTCTTTCAGAATTTAGTGTCGCCCCGGCATTTCCATTACTTCATTTTCTTCTGGTGGACTGGTGGCTTCTATTATTCTGAAACAGCCATTATAAATGAAGCGTTAAAAAAAATTATGGCCATTTTTTTTCCATTCTGACCAGAAAATCAGAGTTCTAACTTTTTACGGCAGCTCTTTCATCTTCACCGAACGCTTCATTTATAACGGCTGTTTCATAATAATTTAAGCCACCAGTCCATCAGAAGAAAATAACCCGGTTAAGCGTGACTCGGATAATCGGGACTCTACTGCAAAACATATTTCAGTTTTAAGACTTAAAGCACACGCTTTTATTTTATGTAAAATGACGTCATTTGCATTAATATAGAAACTTAAAATTAAATATAGTTTATAATAGCTCCCTATTTTATCCTAAATCCTTCATTTATATTTTTCTCAAAGTAGCACGTATTTTAATAATTTTTTTTTCAATTTAATTTTTTTTAATTAATTTTTTTCCACTTTATGAGAAAATGGCAACAAAAAGATATAATTGCTATTTTTCAGCAATGTTTTCTTTACTTTCTACAAAAATGGCGTACTTGAGTTGCCAAAATAAAACAAATGTCGCTAAAAGCTACAAAAAAATTAATATTTCAAAAACAAATAGAGATGCAGTTTTCAAACAAATTGCATTAAAAAGTACTTTTTTTCCCCATACGATGGTATAAAAATTGAAAATGTGCGATGTTTAGAAATTTTAAAAAAAGCTATAGAGCATTTAATTGTACAATGATACATCTACTTTGTTTATTGCTAGCGTCTGTAAGCTAACGTTATTGTTTGGATACAAAATAAGCTGGGAGAAAGAAATAGCATACCGTACCGGGGCTAATAAATGTAATCTATCTATATTATAAAGGACAAACATATCTGTGCGTAAAGCATACGTCATTCTGCGAATGGCAACACTTTGAAGTTTGAAATGAAATTTCGGTTTTGCAATTTTTGCTACTGCAAATTTTAAACTTCTAAACATCCCACATTTTCAATTTTTACACCGTCGTAGAGGAAAAAAAATGTACTTTTAAATGCAATTTGTTTTAAAGCTCTATTTCAATTTATTTTTGAGATATTAATTTTTTTTATAGTTTTCAGTACCAATTTTGTAATTGTGGCAACAGAAGTACTCCATTTCTATCAAAAGTAAAGGGAAAATAATCATGGTTTATTTATTTTTATTGATTATATCCTTATTGATACCATTTTCACATTACAAATAAAAGTAACTTTTTTCTAATTTCTGAACAGAAAATGACGTCAGCCATTTAAAAAAAAAAATCGCATTCTTCTTGATAAATCAAAAGATTGAAGAAGATATTTCAATATTTTTACATTACGCTGATACTGAGTTTGAGACTCTTGGCAAAATGATTCAGTGAGTAAAAATGATGTCATATTTAATACAAAACGATAATTTTCTTTGATAAAACTACATATTTGACCAATACCAAATGGCCAATACTATGGCTACTAAAGGCAAATTTCTGAATGGTAAATTTTCGCGGGCTGAGATTAGAACTTAAATTTTATGCGAATGTTCACATGAAAAGTTGTATCGGACAAACGGGACTTTATGTTTGGAAATACATTCATTAATAATGTATTGCGCGTAAAATACTTTTAAACTATGAATTTGAGTGGAGCATATGTAAATTTTGAGAATGTGAAAATAACGTGCAATTTAGATTTTATCGGGGGAAATTTTATGATGTGACAAAGCGAAATCCGTTTTACTGATTTTTCATCCCGTAAAAACAAACGTAAGAGCCTCAATCGATAACTTCAGCATAATTACTCATCTTGATTACGTATTCTAATACAGTTTAATTTTTCAATAATTTAAGCAGTTGAAGTTTTTGGAAATAATAGTTTGGTAAATTTAAGTTAAAAAAAATTTTGTTTTAAGAGTTAGATAATCATTGCAAGATGATTTTTTTATTGTAATTATTTTTGTAGGTTTATTATAAATTCGATCTAACATTTTAATTCGTCGAATTTCGACGAGTTCCAACTCGTATATTTAAAAGGCAAGGCTGTTTTTGTAATCATCTGGCATAAACTTTCTACTGAACAGATTTTGAAAAAAAAAATAATGAAAGCACTTTATTTTTAGATGAGACCGCCACTCGCTATTTTTTTTAAATAATCCAGATTTTTATATTTTAATTTTAATTTTAAAAGTTCTTTATGAAATTACTTCGCATTTGGTGGAAATCGGGTTACATCCATTGTTGAACAGAGAAGGAAAACAATGGGAATTACTATATCATTTCGGATGCAATTTTCGTATTACAATTAAAAATAACTTTTTAAAACTTTTGCACAGAAAATGAGGTCACGACTTAAAATAGCACATTTTTACTCATAAAGCTGTTACATTTACATATTTTTTTCATTCCGCTGATACTGAGATTGAGACACTCATCTCAGAGCTCTTTAGTGGGTGGAAATGATGTCATAGCAAACATGAAATGAGTATTTTCTTTGATAAAATTAAAATTCTTTGAAAAAATTATTTTACTACGAATGCGTCTAATAGTAAATTATTTTATTCGCCTGCACTCAGATCGGAATCTGCAGTAAAGTGTAAAAATGTTTACATGCAAAATTGTAACTGGCAAACGTTACATCAAATTTAGGAAGATATTTATTAATAATCTTTTTCATGTTAAAATATTTTTTAAATAGTGAATATGAATATGAAAAGTATGCATGGAAATTTTGCGGTGATGAAAAAATGTTATTTTTATATTTCGTTGAAAGCAAAAATTATGATTGTGTCATACTGGCGTAATTTTCATTGATTTTGCATCACCTAATGCCGAAGATCAAAGTCTCAATTGATAACTTCATAATTTCGTTACCTTAATTGCGTGTTGCTGATTATTTACGGCAATAAAGTTTAATTTTTCAATAATATGAAAATTTGAAATAAAATTTCTGTTAGACATAATATTTGTTTTTAGAGTTAGGCTAGCCAATATAATATTGATTAAGTAATTGTAATTATTTTTGTTAATTTTTTTACAAATTCAGTCATTCAGATCTTTTACACATTTTCGTTTCGACTCTCATTTTTTTTTTTCCATGAACGTTTCAGAAAATTGACTCGTTTCCAGAACATATTTTTCCAAAACAACTACAAACACTTCAGAAAAGAGATCAGAGTTTTCGGAGTATCTTAAAATAATTCAGAAAATGGACTCGTTTGTAGAGCATACCAGGCATAGTCCAGAAAAGTGACTAATTTGATTATCATCCTGAAATACTTAATAGACCAGAAGCCAGCAGCACAGACAATCACCTCACCGAATTCACGACTGAAATTCAAGAATTAGTTTAAACTGGATTCGCATATTAGAACGCAATCAGTCTACCAAGTCATATCTTGGTGGAAAACACCTGAAAACCCGATTTTAGTAGTTGACTCGTAGGTTTACCATTGTGTTTTCCTGCACCCAAAGGTCTGAAAAAATGAGGACAGAGAGCAGGAAAACACAATAGTAAACTACTAAAATCGGGTTTTCAGGTGTTTTATATCAAGATATCACTTGGCAGACCGATTGCGTTTTAACATGCGAATCGAGTTTTCACTAATTCTGGAATTTTAGCCGTGAACTCAATGAAGCGATTCTCTGTGCTGCCACCTCCCGGTTTATAAGAAAAGTGACAAGTTTGCAAAGAATTCAGAATTTGGAAAATGATTTTTTTTTTTTTTTTTTTTTGTGAAAAATGTTTTAGAAAATGTCTAATTTATAAGGGCACTCAGTAATATTTAAGAAAAATACTAGTTTATGGATCATTTAGGAGTATTTCAGAAAAGTGGCTAGCATACAGATTTAGAAGCATTTCCGAAATATGACTAGTTAGCGGAGTATTCATAAACACTTCACAAAAGCTGCTACTTTACAAAGCCACGTTATAATAAAGTTAATAGATATAGGTATTTATGTAAGTGTCACGCCCAAGACATTTTTTCACGGCTATTCGATGAAAAACGGAAAAAAATCTCCTGGGCGTGGCGCTTACATAAATACCTATATCTATTAACCAGGCCTTTAATAGGTATAAAAATCTCCACATTTTTTACTCTAAACCTAAGTAATCTGCCCGTGTTTAATAGGTTTAAAAATCTCCACATTTTAAACCCTAGACCTAAGTAATCCGCCTGTTTTCAACGCTGTTCTATAGAAAACGAAAAAAAAAATGTCCTGGGCGGACACTTACATAAATACCTATATCTATTAACTTATAAGTTGTTAAAATATAAACTATACATATACATATTAAAAATAACACAAAACCCCAGATTTTCATATTAGCATAGTCGTTTTAATTTGAGGATATAGCAGTTTAGATAGACCAATTAGGAAATATTTCAGAAAAATGGCTAGTTTGAATATTTATATAAGGTTCTTTATCTCGTCTAGGTTATCGATAAAAAAATTACCTAATACGTTTACATTCTTTAACCCTTTAAGACCTGCCCTGCACAATTGAGTTGGTGAACCTAAAGAAAAAAAATCATCACAATTTTTTTTGTGTGTGCGATTTAAATTGAGCATGCAGCCACAGAGTTGCGTGTGCTATATGATCTAAATCAAATTTGTAAGTGCAGTATTAAAGAAAATATTTGCTTATTCATTTTAATTTTTACAAAATAAAATAAAAAATATTTCTATTTTGAATGTTACAGTAAACACTTGGATTGTGTACTAAACATAATTGTATTACGTTTACAAACTTTAGTAATTTTTTACAATGTGTCTTCCTTAACACTATTCAATATGTTAGTTGATAATTTGTTTTGTATATACCTCATAATATATCCCATAGGAAATAAATTAATTTTCTTAATAGCTTTTATAAAATGACAGGTAAAAATCATTAATTGAATGTGCTATT